>OY776112.1:235408797-235986297 GCA_963675035.1 Allygus modestus
TGGTTTTGCTTTGAATATAGGCCTATATGACACTTTTCAGCATGCTGCAGCGGTTAGGTTAGGTTAACTTAAGTTATTAATAGAACCTCATAACCTTGAATAAAAACAATTTATTGCTTGTAAAATTGGTAGTTTTCAACTTAAATAAGAACAGAATTTAAGAATACGACTTTCTTATGATACCCATAAATCTTGCTGGGTAAAACACACAGTTAAAAACTATCATATTGTATGTGTTGTACAATTCTCATTTGCTGTACAATGCCAATCCGTTTTATAAAAGTGGACCAATTGTCAGTGAGCTGTTAGGTTAGGTCAGGTTATCATCTTATATAGGATATCAAGATTTTCCCGTTGCAAATACAATTCAGTACTTACTTTTTAAGTTTAATAACTCGACATGGAGGTTGGTACCACTACTAATTAGGAGTAGGAGGCTGTAACTTAGTTTATTTTAGCCAAAATGAAAATATTGATTTAACTACTCTTTGAAACATTTATTAAACTGTAACCTTGATTTTTAACAAGCAACCTTTAACAGCTTTGCTGCGTTTGTTATGTTTAAACATGAAAATCTCATATATTTCAATGTTGAGCGATGTCCCGATTTCGGGGCACCCGCAGCGAATGCGTTAACTGATTAGAATCCAGTAATGGGTAGATCTTGGCTGACCCACGATGCCAAAGCTGATTGATTGACCAAGTAACTTATTTAAAATAGCATTAAATAGAAATCCCTTAGTAACAAGAATCTAAACCTAGCAGATAATAATAAAGTCAAAATTTCAACATTAGGCCTAACCCCTAAGGGAACGGTTGTAATGACCCAAATTATATACAAACTAGCCCAGAAAGATATAACCCAACCTCTTGAAGGTCTTGCAGACAAGTTAATCCAGTGCAGGAAACTTATTGTTCTAACTAGTAGGTAATTTACTAGGGTCATAATATTTAAAAATTGGATGTTTACTCAATAGACAGTGTTTGTTTTGAAGGACTATACCTTTTAAATTCTAACAAAGCTGTGTTAGAAACTGTTGGGCAACTATCGGCAATAAATTATCATAAAACATAAAATCATTAGTCACTTCAAATATAGTAATATTAAGAATAATCTTCAATTCCAAACATAACCAACCGCTACTTCTTCCTTCCATTACATTTCACTACGCTGACGCTGACGCTTCTTTTTACTAAACTTCGTCCGTTTTAGTAGCTTTTAGCTACAATAGTTTGAGCGCGTGTATAAATCATGGAGTACGAAATGTGTAATAATTTAAAAGATTACAAATAATTGTGTGTAATATAATTTAATTAAAAAAATAATAATAATTAATTGTTACTAAGTTGCACTTTCGAAACATTAATCATCACTCATCCTATGGCACTTCATAAGATATAAGCGATGTATACAATGTATACATTGATATAAGCCATGGCGGAGAAAGCAGATCGCAGGGATTTTTAGCATAGGCTAAGGCCGGGTACACAATATCATTAATATCAACTATCGCAGTCGCGCTCGCGAATCACAAATCTCGGAAAAGTCAAGCAGCTAACGCAACCCCAGTCAAGTCCCGTTTGTAACAATGGCAGTCGCGCCTACTGGTGCACATACATTGGCACACTGCAGACGCGATCAGTCACAGCAGTTTGATCGCGTCGGCAGTGTGTACCAGTAGGCGCGACTGTCATTCTTGCAAACGGGACTTGACTGGGACTGCGTTATTGGCTCGACTTTTCTGAGAATTATGATAATGATTCGCGAGCGCAACTGCGATAGTTGGCAGTGTGCACCCGGCCTAACTCCAACTACTGTAGGTACTGCAGTTTGTACTGTCGTTAGTCTATGCTTTAAGCATTTTGTATTCAGATTTTACAGCAATAGACAGCGTAAAAGATATTTCTAACCTTAAACTTAAATAATATATACAAAGTAAATTTTAAGTACACACCTTTAAGGACAATAATTCTTAAAATACGGTAAATTCAGCTTCAATAAATTCATCGATAGAGTAAATCCAGGGCCGGATTATAGGCTAGATAGGCGCGCACCTACGGGACCGCACCACATTAATCCCACATACAAAAGCCTCAAATTAGCGAGAGAAAAATGTGACCACCCTTGCTGGTAGGGCGATAAGGGCCCGCACCATCGCCTGTGCCTAAGGGTCCCCAACTCCTAATACGGCGCTGGGAAAATCAAGCAACTTATACAATCTAGATTTGGAGATATTTCTCAAAACAGCTATATATATATATTATTTCTGCTTTTGTGTGATGACTTTGTTGGGGTTCGTGTTAGCAACAATCTATATACCTGTATAAAGTCAAACCGTACTATAAACCTTTGAGAAAACTATTAAGTCTGACATGATAAACATTAAGCAGGGCCGGAGTTAGGAAATATAGACCCCTGGCCACAACTACTGTAGGAACCTGCCTTATTGATTTGTGTAAGACATTCGATTGCATATCGCATAACAGTTCGTATGACAAGCTTGAATTTTATGGTATTAGCAACACTGAATAACTTAGTTTAATTAAGTCTTACCTCTGTAATAGAAAGCAAAAGGTAGTAGTAAACAATTGGTCTTCAGAGTGTTTAAATACTATTACAGGGGTCCCACAAAGATCGGTCTTGGGACCATTCATGTTTTTAGTGTTTGTTAACGATCTTTATTGTAATGTTTCTGCTCTGTCTGTGTTATAAGCAGACCCCATATAGCACAGGATGTCAATTTGACGTAAAAAAGTGATCAAAGACGTCAAATTGATGTAAAATAAAATATTTGATGAAATATTGACGTCAAAATGATGTAAAATTTTTGATGTCAAAATGGTGTAAAATGTTTGATGTCAAAATGATGTAAAATTTTTGATGTCAAAATGATGTAACATTTTTTACTTATATATCTTTTGATATAAAAATATTATAATACCAAAACTGTATTATTTTTGTTTCAATCAGTTTTATTTAACAATAATTATTTTTTTAACCGCCCCCATCAAAAGTTTTACATCATTTGAAGTAAAATTTACATGCAATTTTTGATCAGCACAGTATTAACGCATGTTCACAAAAAAATACAAAGTTAAATGTTTAGTTATTAATAATATGGCTTGAATGTAAATTTAATTAATTATAGTTAAATTTATTATCACACTCACTCACGAATAAGTACGGTTTTTTTCTAAATAATTTAAACATCCATTGACACAATCCAATTTGGCGCAGAAAGTCAAATCAAGCATTTTGTATGTTCCAAAAAGCAGTTTACAATTTAACGGATAACTATTTATTTACAATTATGATTTTAAAACTTAATTAGAGTTCTCAAAATAGGTATTACAAATTAACCTTACAATTACAATTAAATATATGTTTGCATTTGGTTAAGAGGTTATTCCTTCTTCTTGACTGGCGCGGCGCGCCGCGCATTGTTTTTCTGTCATATCGGTCTTAGAGGGGTTATCAAAATCATGTTTATATTAGACTTTAGTTTGGTAAAGTAGAAGAGACGAAAGTTAATAAGTTCATCTAGTCTTAGCATCACACTGCTTAGTACAGGAAGTGCAACAGGGTAAGTAAAATCAAAACATATTAGCATTATTTTGACAATGTTTTTCAGTTAGACCTAACCTATAATACTTGAAGTCACCTCGCTTCCTTCAACTAAAATAATTTCAATTAAGCTTATTGCTGGGTAGCAAATGATGAAAAATGTTGTAATCAAAACCCGACAAACTATGTTGGTATAATGCCTAAACAGGTGAATTGATATACCAATAGATTATTGAAATTTGGTGTGTTCAGGCCTAGGACTAGTTCAATATTAGCTTCAACACAATTAAGCCTACATGGATGTAAAATTAGGTATTTGGCTAAGTCTCACTGTCTCATACAATCCAACATTTCAATGGTGTGGATAATTGTTTCGATATCGATTTGGCTTAGGATTACCATTGGATGTGAAAGTGTCATTAACCTAAATGTGTAATACAAATTAGGGCAATAAATTGAGAAATAAATGTGGCACACCTGCCAAATTATGACCCAGTTCTAGCATCTGCAGGCAGCCTTAACCCTATAACTGTTGCAGCGTACCGTAACTTAGTTCAAACTAAGTTACGTTCCGGTGTGATGTGTCTGTTGTGGTAGCGTAGTCTTTTCTACGTCTAGCAAAAATTTAGTATAATCACTTAAGTTAAATTGATAACTTACCAGAATGAACTAGAGATTTTAGAGCTTTAATTTGATAGCCTACCATATTCATGGAACTTGTGATTGTTGATATGTATTTACATAAGTTAAACCAATTTTTAAATTTAGGACTAAGTTATTTTAGTCAGCAGATTTGCAAAACTAAATTAAACATCCTGTACAGTTATTATAGTAAGACATAAGTCAATAACTATATACGACATTTTCTATTACCGGTACTAACTTAGGTAGGTAACTTAGGCCCTAATACAAATTGCAACAAAAAATGGCTGTAAATGGCTTTAATACAACATTTTTTATATTGCAACTTTCAGTCAAAGAATTAACTTTAACTCCAAAGGCAACTTCGTTGGAATTAATTTGATATACAAAGTAAAAAACATATGGGTAGTTTGGCATGTTTATGTATATTTTTCATAATATAAAGTAAAACTCTTCAAAAGTAGAAAAGAAAAGCCGCCACCATGGGGAATAACATGCGCCAGTTCTAGGGTTAAAATAATAGTTACTTTAAACTGGTAACTTCCTGGTCCACCAAAGAACAAGTTATTTAGGGCCTACTTAACATATTCGACCTAAGATTTTTTTGAAATCCGCCATTAACAAGAATATGTTAGTTTATGTATGTTACCGTAGTTTAGTGGCAATTTCCTAGCTTCCTGACTGGGCTTTTCACACTGTGTGCTCTGTGGTTAATAAAATATCGTTACTGGTTTATTTTTTAGGCCCTGTAACCAATAAGACCGTTTTTTATAAAGTTAGCTTAAGTTATGTAAATAAATTATAAAAATCGCATGACTTTTAGTGGAATGATATCTCAGTTGCAGTGATTGTCCTCGCCCTCATTTCAGAGACCTATCCATTTTTGTTTTCTAGAAAGTTGAACCAGCTTAAAACACGGGTTCTGGATTATATTACCACTGGGGTATTTTCAGTTAAATAAATGCCATTGTTGATCAGTGGGATTCGACTAATGGACCAAAGTCACTTGCTCCAATAAATATACCAAGCTGTATCCCAACAGTACGCAAATCATGTCCTTGATGAAATTTAAAGTAAAATTAGCCTAATTAAGACTTGAGACCAATAATGTTAATATAAGAACATCAGGGTTTGTCACTGCTGGATTTGTTTAGTTATACTTTCAAATCACTATTTTGGACCGGCTTTTGTGTGTGGTTTGTAACTTATTTTTTATTTAACATTGTGAGTGAATAACATTTTAAGCTATACATGGAACATGCCGAGGCCGCAAGCAGAATTATAACTGAAGTTTGGGGCTAAATTTTAAATGGCAAAGCAATTTTGAACATAGGCTGGTTTAAAATCCTGCAACGAGCAATAATTCACTTGCTAGTGGTTTTTGGATTTTCTAGGTTGTTTTACCCAACAATACTGAAGGAACAATAAATCAAAAGTGAAAAACTGCTAATCGTTTTATTTTTGAAAATTGACTGCAAGTAGCCTATATAATTTGGTAAACCTTAAACTATATTAAATTTATTTGGTGGGATGGGTTAATATAAGATAATGGTCACAAATCTAAGCTCGCTTTATATACCGTAGTTAATCTGAATAATATTACCGGTATCTTATCAACTTATTGTGTGGCTGACTTTTAACCTTTAGATACCGGTAACAAGTAATTTTGAGACGATAGAAATGGAACAGTCAGGACCTCCCGCAGCGCCATCCTCTCAAAGTAATAATGTGTGGCTGGGAACTGGCGCTGTCCCCCCACCTCCCAGCCGCGAGTACTACAACAGGGAGCCATGCCCTCGTTCCCACTCCATACATAAAATCAGCAGTTCTGTCAACTTCCAGCATCCAGCGTAAAATTATGGGACCCTCAGAAACAACTGTGTTATGTATGGAGATTATAGTAACCTAACCTAACCGCCGCAGCGCGCTGTTTAAGTTTTTAGCCAAAACGTTTCCTCCTCCACACGAAAATTTTTTATTTCATTCAGTCTTTTTTTGTGAAACGCAGAACAAATATGGCTTATAAACAGATAGACAGAAAAACAAATGTTAACACATATTTAAATATCTCCGCTGCATACAACATTTTACTGCTCAAAGAGATGTGAGATCAAACCTATTTTATTTATATAGATAGACATTCCTTACCTGGAACATCTGGTATTGCTAATAACCTGTCCATAATGTGTTAACAGCTGCAATTCAAATAAATGTATTCCCCATATTAATCTTATGAGCAAAAAACCAACTTTGAGGGCAGCCCGTACCCTTGAGAATAAAGATATTGAAAATTAAAAACCTAATTGCAAAACTACGAACTGAGTTGAATTCTTTGACACTTCAAACATTAAAATTGGTCAAGAAACAACGGAGAAGTTTTCCTAACCATAAAAGCGCCTTTTTTGGCGTATTAATATATAAGATTCAGGAAATTACAGGATTCGTGGTTTGAAATTTTTGTATTTTAGGAGTATACAACAATTCTAATGTTTATGTCAGTTGGCAGAACTGCTGTTTTTATGTATGGACTGGGGACAAGGGCATGGCTTCCTGGTGTAGTACTCGCGGCTGCGGGGTGGGGGCAGTGCCAGTTCCCCGCCAAACATTTTTACTGCGCTATGTCCTGACTGTTCCAATCCTGCGCTCCCATAATTTTAAATAATCCTCTACCGGTACATATTAGACAATAGCTTTTTTAAAAAGAATATAAAATTAGCCTACTTATAAACGAGTTTTTCCAGATCAAAAGCTAAGTCTGGGCTAAAGGCCTTAACTATGTTTGCACCCAAAATACTAAAGTGGGCATTATTACCTATAAGTTATTCTTGTTTATTGTGTGTTGCAGATTGCAAGCAGCACAAGGAGGACAACAAGAAGATTCAAATTAAGTTTAAAAAAGTGTAATTAAGTACCAATATAAAAATTACTGAAAAAACATTTTTGTAGGCCTATTTATTTTCCTACTTATGCTTTAGGCCTAATTTAAAAAAAAACTATTACAAAACTAAGGAGCAAAAAATATGCAACCTATTGTAAAGTATTTATCTCATGAATGGCAAACATTTGTTTAAATATTATATGAAATTTAAATAGGTATGATTTATTGTTTTGGTAATTAGTTCAAATTGGAGTCACTAAATTATATAAATCAAAATGCTTTGTATACATTCACAGATATTGGCACCTTGATACACTGCCATTTTTAATACTGAAGTTTTTATAAAAATAAATTTAGTCTCTTTGAGGTCGGCTTCACATGTCTGATAATTTTAATTTTGATCTTAAACGCAAAACATATTGATATTTAAGACAGAACGAAATTCTCAAAACAACCTATTTTGAGAAACAAAACAATTCTGTGCATATCCTGGTAGAAAACAACATTTTATTTAAATAACTTACAGCACAATATTAAGAAATTTTTTACATCCTATTGATATACATTTGACATCAAATTGACGTACATTTGACATCATATTGACGTACATTTTACATCAATTTTTTCTTTTCTATACTGCTTGTTTGATATCAATTTGATGGCAATATGATGTCATGTTTGATCTGTTTTTTACGTCATTTTTACGTAAAATTGAGTGCCCTTTTTACTTCCAATTGACGTCAAATTGACGTCATTTTGACGACATTTGATGTCAATATGACATCAACAATATCAATGACATTGACATTTTTTACATCAATTTTACGTCAAATTGATGTACTTGTGCTATATGGGACAATACGACTTTGCTGTATTCTAGTAAGGACCTTGTTGATGTCAAAAATCTGCTTGAAATTTCTGTTGAAGAAACCAAACAATTGTTCACATGTAATTACTTAAGCGCACGGTGAAACTTAAGCCCGGGACCACCATAGCCCGGGACTTCCTAACGTGACCCCCTGAACACGTTTTGGGGGGTCGTTCAAAATTTATACATATATATATATATATATAAATGTTTCAAAAAAGGGTGCTTGTTAATAATGTTTTTAAAAATAATATATATATATGTTTGCACTCTAGCGCTCGCATTTTTTGTCCGATTTACTTGATATTTGGTAGGGATGGTCCTTTCTGTAATCAGTTGGACATGTTCGTTGGGCAAAACAATCGGAAAACTCTAAACCCCTTTTTTGGGGATTAATCTTTCAAATTTCGAGTTTTTGGGCCCAAAAAGGGTCAGAAAATCCCCGTACGTAAAATTAATGCATGTAAAAAGATGGGAATTAGTGAGACAAAAGTTTTAAGCCCTTTCTCGTCATTCTAGCATACATATTTACCGAATTATTAAAGAAAATGTGGTTCGACTAAACACAGTACGTTGTCTTATGGGGGTTTTACACTAGAAAAGCCCGTTATTCCTTTGTTAGAGTAATTTTATCATCCCCAGCAACTCACGCTTACTTTCAAGCCTGCCTGGACCTTCTAATAACATTAAAATATGCAAAATTGTATTCCCTGCTTTGCAGGTAAATGAAACCAGGAGCATAAGAACAGCCAAAAAAATCAATATTTTCAGATTTCAATAAAAATTGGAATACATGTATGTTTTTACATATATTTTGAGTTTTAAACTTTTTTGTGGAAATTCACTTCCCTCATGTCAGCGTGCTGCGTGCGAAATTGTTATTTGTTCTAGGAGCAATCATAAAACAACAATAACAGTTAACTGAAACAATAATGAATCAGTAGCAATTTAAATTAATTAAATCACAAATACCATTGACAATTTCAATCCGTCTGGATTTTTAGTCTGAAGTTAGTTTCACTCTTCACCTTTCTTCGTGAACTTCAGCTATTAAAGGCCGCGATAATCTACAGATTTGCTGAGATTAAAATTTGCCACGATATTATGACATAGACTATATGTTTATCAATAAATAACATTCACTCGATGTTTTACCATGTTATGCCAAGCATGCAAGCCAATAATATTTTCAATAATTGTCGTGTTCAGTGAAACCATACAATTATGTATGTTGTGCGTTTTTTACTGAACACGACAATTATTGAAACTATTATTGACTTGCATGCTTACGTGCCCATAACATGGTAAAGACATCGAGTGAATGTTATTTATTGATAAACATAATTAAATATATAACATTAAAAAATAATTATTATTATTAATTATTGTAATCTTTATATATAAATAGGTAGGTAGGTAGTTTATAAAAATCGGCTTCACTCTTAAACTTTGCTAGGTTATTGGAACAAATTAAATACACCGAAACTTTATTATAGATTTTCTATAAAGGTTGTGTACGATTACTATAATTATTTTTAAATTTCCCTATATGAAATGCTTAGTTGGAAGAAGGCATTACGCTAGTTAATTGTTGGATTAAAAAGTAACAATTTTCTAACAAACACTTGTAATTGAAATAACAATAAGTGATCAGATCTAAATCCCAAGATAATTTTCTAAGCGAAAAATATATTTATAGGACTAATTTAATTACCGAATACTTCCAAACCAACTAAACAATTTGAAACATTTCAAAATAATTATATCAACAGGTTTGTATTTGGCTGTAAAACAAGGTCCAAAAACGGGACTGTCCCGTTGCAAGCCGGACATCACACCAGCAGATCACCCTAACAGTTTTGAATTGAATTGACAGAAAGGAGAAAAACTGAAAGGGAAGATCGGCGAGGGGTGAAGAGGGTGTTAGAGGGGGAGATATGTGTCGGCCTACGAGAGAGAGAGAGAGAGAGAGAGAGAGAGAGAGAGAGAGAGAGAGAGAGAGAGAGAGAGAGAGAGAGAGAGAGAGAGTGAGAGAGAGTGTGTGGTGTATGGGTGTATGCGTTATAAGTGAGAGAAATATCAGTATGCAGTTTCAATTTACGGACAGTGTTTAAATTATTAACATTTTGATCAATTTATGTATTTGAAACATTAAATTTTGTCAAAAACAATCTATCTTTTTCAAAACGTAAATAATACCCCCGTCGCAGCAAACCTGCGTACTCAGCGAATTTCCAATGCATATATATGGGTATCATTACTACCTAGAGCCACTCACCAAGTTTCACAAAAATACGCATTAATAAGTGATATATAGCATTTTATTTATTCTCCATAAGAGTAACATTATAACTGAGTACGCAGGTTTGCTGCAACAAGGAAGATAAGATATGTATTTTTTTGCAATTATCAATATAACAACCAGGTGAAGCTACATACCAAGTTTTATTAATTTGGGTTCATAACTAAGGGAGATATAAAACTTTATTTATTATCCATATGAATAACATGGGGCGCGAGTATGCAGGTTTGCTGCTACTGGGAAAAATCAAGAAAAACCTTTTTTGTGCTAATATCAATATACCACAACTAGTTGAAGCCACATACCAAGTTTCATCAATATACAGACATAAATAATCGAAATATAACATTTTATTTATCCTCCATAAGGATAACATTGGACAACGTACTGTGTTTAGCACTTTGAATATCACAGCAACGGTTGGACGTAAACAACAATTAAAACGCCAAAATGATTGTTTTGTAGAGCTAAACTGATTGGTAGAAAGAAATGTGGAGTTTTTAGTGAAATTATCTGAGGGAAATCTAAAAACCGTATTCCCATAAGATTAACATGGGAAATTTTATGGACACATTTTTTTACTTTTCTCCACAACCACCTAGCTCCACAACCTAGCTTAATGATTCAAAATACTAAATTGTTTGTTTTTTTAAGCTCTATAAAATGGCTATAACCAAAATTTTAGGGTGAATAGTTCAAAAAACTGATTTTTGAAAAATTTTAAACCCCCATAAAACCCCCTTTCCATAGACCGGTCGATCTGGTTTTCGAACTTAGTCATAAATGTTACGCTCCACATTTGTGCCAAACTTCATCAAAATCGGGCGCTTCTTTCAAAAGTTATCGCGTTAACGGACACACACACACACACACACACACACACACACACACACACACACACACACACACATATATATATATATATATATATATCAATTTGAACGAATAGTGTTTTTTGGCATCTGAGGACCTCAAAACAAAAAGTTGTCATGGTCTCGGGCTTAAGTCTTACCATGCAACCTACGGTAATAGCTTCTTCCCTATAGGGGAAATTCGCTAAAAACACTTGCAATTTAAATCTTCGAAAAAATAATATTATACCTATAAGATACCATAGAACAACATTTTTCAAACGACAATTGATATACAATGGAATAAAATTAATGAATAAAATCCTTGACACGTTTCAAATGTTACCTTCTGGAGAGTTCAAATCAAAATTTTAATCTTTTTTTATTGAAAAAAGTTATTATACTGTGGATGAATTTTTTGAAGATCAGAATAACCAATGATGAGCATGAGGAGGACATTTCAAATAAATCTAGTTTAAAGTAATAAGTTGTAATATGATGCAAGATTTTGTCAAAGCAATAAAATGTATTATTATTATTATTAAATATTTAATATTTGTTAACCTTCTTAAACCTAGTAATTGTAAATTTATCTGAATACAATTACCCAATTTAACAATTTTAAAGTTTTTTTTTACTAATTAAACAATATCAAGAAAAACAAATTTAGGTAAGGTTAGAAATGGGTGAAAGCAGAATAAGCTCTAAAAATGTGCAAAAAAATGTGTTTATAAAAAATAGGTATCAGAAATGCTAATAAAGTTAATAAACATAAAATATTGGCTGGAAAATTACGTAGTCAGGATTTTTACCCATGAGAACTAATAACTAACACTTATATAAACAAAACTTTGCGCCAAAATCTAATCGCGCAAACTGGTCTTTGTTATCATATTTTTCTAGCACTTTGACAAAACAATAATTACATCCTGTCTAGCGTTCTGCAAGGTGAAGAAGCTAGCGCTGCAGTGGCATTGAACAGAAATTCAAGTGGTAGAGGTAGAGAAGGTGAGTGATGTTTTGCGAGTCTGTGAGACTTGTGATTATATGTGGGCAATTTTTTATTGATGTATAAGGGAGTCTCCCTCTTCCTTAATACCTTCTTTTTATAGCCAGTAGTAACCGGAATATCTGCATTATAGATTGGAGCGGCAGTAAAATCTGGAGGTTTGCATGCATTAAATGATTAATGATCATCAAGGAACCGGTCCCTTACACCCTCCCTACCGATTTAAGTAGGACTCTTGCTCGAGTAGAAATGTATATTTACCTTATGAATCATTATATTATTCCGTATCTCTCACTGTTCTGAATTTTGCAGTGCCCTGTGACCATATGAGCCGGATTTATTGGGGTGAAATGTTCAACTACCATGAGTGATACAATCTCAAAAAGGTAAGCGAGCAAATTAGTCAAAGTCTACTTTACTTTTTATTTGACAGTTTGCTCTTCAGTTAAACTAAACTATGTGAGACCTTCTTAATCAATGGTTTGTCTAAGCTTGTTCTTTTTACATTTAAAATTAATCTAATTATATAAAGGCATGATTTTATGCCTCATTGTTAAATAATAATATAAACCTAGGCTGGTCTTTCCTTACTGAAGTAGGTTATATGTATTTTTAGGTTTTATGCTAGTCTAGTTATATTACTTCTGAATATCCTTGTTTTTGGAATATTATTTCAAGGTGTTAATAGCTTATATTAACTTAATTAGGTTAGGCCTAGCAGGCCCACTTTGCAAAAACCTTTACAATTTAAAGCATACCTTGCTCATTTTCTGCTTATAGCTTATCTTGAAGACCAGGGAACTGTAAACTTACTTCTTGTGAAACTTAGGAGTATTTTTTGGTCTTTGTGAGTATAGTATAGTTGCAAGTGTTGTAATTGTTGACGCTTGTACTATTCTCAATGAATATGTAAATTAAAAAATATTGTCTATTGTACTATTTAGCCTATTTAAGGTATAACTTTGTTTCTACTAGGGCCTAGTATTATTGGTATATCAAAACATTTTGATATAATATTTTAATATTTTGAAGTCTACTATTAGTGTTATATATACTTTTGGATATTTCATAAAATAAATATTCGGTTACACCCTACACTATAGCCTACAGAATTATAGCTTAGGCCTAGGCCTACCCTATATAAAATAATTTTTGGATGAACATCATTGAATGTGTAGACCTAGCCCTATAGCAGATTACATACACCTAGAGGCTATATTCTTTTGGTTTAAGCTTACCGTTTTTCAAAGTCAAGTTGTCTTGGGACAACTCCTTATAGTCAAAATATGTATTTCCTTGAAGTACTTCTGCGTTTAAATTTCTTAGTTGGTTCTACTTCTCATTTAGTTCATTTTGTGTTCCCTATTTTTCTCTAAGAAAAATGCAAATTTATTCCAGATTCGTTTTGGTATGATAGGCTAGTTGGTTTTGAACGTTTAGGAATTCCATTATTGACCCAGTCTTCCTAGATTTATGAGCTAGGCTTATCATTTGCCAGGCACTTTTTTTTATTGAGAGTGTGATATGCAGGCCCTAAGTTTTAGCCTATTTTGTTTGGTACTCGCTTGTTATATATGTAGGCCTACTACCATTTTTTTTTACAGCACACCTGTGGTTAGGTGAGGTTAGGTTAGGTTAAGTGACCTTAGTATGTCAGTCATACTTAGGCCTGTGTTAAACTGCTTGAGTTTTGCTCCCACGAATTATAAGTACACGATAAACTAATATAATTAACTCGAAAATAAACCTTGGTTCTCCTAGACATGGCCTTTCAATCTCATGCAAAAATGTGTGTGTCACACACATTCAGGAATCAACTCATGTTCTCAGTTCAAATCAACTCATATTAGGAAATTCTTAAAAATATGTCGTAAGTAAAATTCACCAGAGTTTTAACAAAATAGTTTTGAATTTAGGATAAACATTAATTTAGCCTAGATGTGCCTATAAAATAGTAAGTTCCTAAGTTTTAGGTATTTTAAGGTAGGCCTACTCGTTCATCCGCATCTTTTCATTTTTCAAAAGTTTTGGTGAAGTCTTTTAAGACCACAAAAAATAAATCCTAGGTACCTAATGAAGGCAATTTTATTGAGGTGGGGGTTCAAGTAAAAAAGTAAGCCTTTTTGAAAATTTGAAGTTTTTGCGCTATATTTAATTAGTTATTGAACTGATTAGCGAATTTCCCCTATAGGGAAGAAGCTATTACCGTAGTTGGCTTGGTAAGACCTAGGCCCGGGACCATGATAACTTTTGTTTTGAGGTCCCCAGACCCCAAAAACACCATTCGTTCGAAACTGTATATACAGGGTGTTTCACGATAACCCTGACAAACTTCGGGAAATTAATCCTTGGGTCAAAACAAGAAAAAAATGTTATATAAACATAGGTCCTAAACTCATTAGTTTCATTGCTACAGCCAAAAATATAGTTTTTTTGTTTTTACATGTAATTAACTTATATTTGGACTTATAGACAAACTATTAGTGATCATATTTTTATAAAACTTACACAGCCAGTAAGAGGAGGAAATTCTGAATAAGAATCATTCGTTTTTCAAGCAAATGTGTCGACTGGCATTCGGTAATAGTCCTTCAAAGATCAATTTTTTATAAAAAAAACTGTTCCTAAAATATTTTGTTCACATTTAACAGGCATTCACAGAAAAACTAACCAACCAATTGGGCTGCAAATTTATCAAAAGTTGTAAAATTTTATTCAGAGTAAGGTAATATCCATATCTTTCACTTTTATTAGTAAAATTTACTGGATAATACTGCAATACACTTAAGGACTCACAAATTACAAAGGAAAGTTAAATTGCTGTAAGCTTAGACTTTGCTTTCTTACAATTATTTTTAAATTAGTTTATTTATTTGATTTTTTTGGAACCAACAACCATCTAAAAATGACATTTCTCATGAAAACAAAGTCATTTTTCTACATTATGTAAATTATGTATGCTTATGTATTTTCACCAAATATTCACTATTTTTAGTATCCATCTAATTTAGGGCACATAATTGCCACTTAAAATTAGTTAAAAAAGGATGTTTGGTTTAAAAATGTGTATTATTTACATTTAAAATTGTACATACAAACAAATAAAACCTTGAGAAACCTAGATTTAGTTCTTGGACAAAGAATACAATACTTAGATTAGCTTATGAGATTTTCGAAATGCAACCCATTTTGATCTCGACAAATCCTCGCTCGCTTCATAATGGATTATGTCGCAGCTCTTACCATGTTAGGATTGTCTTGGATTTTTTGAGTTGCATTTAAGATTCTTTCTAGAAGCTCCTGTCTGGTTTGGGGTTTTGTTTTATACACTTCCGCTTTCATGTACCCCCACAGAAAGTAGTCCATTGGAGTCAAATCTGGTGACCTGGGCGGCCAATTCACAGGTCCTTGGTGGGCGATCACTTTGTCTCTATGACGCTCACTTAGTACCTGAACCACATTGCCTGTCCTGTGCGGAGGTGCTCCATCATGCTGGTAATACATTATGTCCTGGTTTGGATGGGTAGTTCCTCAAGCAGCTCTGGTAAACTATTCTGTAGAAACTGTAAATACGTCGTACCGTTAAGTGTCTCATCCAAAATGTAAGGCCCGATTAGTTTATCATTAATGAGTCCGCACCACACGTTCACTGAAAATCTTCGCTGAAGGTTTGTTTCCACTGTGGCGTGTGGATTTTCTTCAGCCCATATGTGGCAGTTCTTGGAATTATTAATACCATTTCTTGTAAACTGGGACTCGTCTGTAAAGAGTATGTACTTAACCACCCTACGATTTGCTAATATCCACCGACAAAACTCAAATCTCTTAACATTATCGCCTGGGTGAAGAGCCTGTACTTTCTGCACATGGTAAGGGTACAAACCTTCTTTCTTTAATATTCTCCATGTCTGTGAAGAAGATACCAAATGCTGGCGAGAAAGTCTTCTTATACTAGTCCCTGGGCTTTGTTGAACCTAAACTATGATGTTCTCTTCCACAGTAATTGGAGTTTGAATAATACCGTCACGTTTACCTTTTATCAAATGAACCTGTCTCTCTCAAACGATTGTGTAGGTCCGTAAATACTTGTCTATTAGGTACAGTCCTGTTGGGGTACCTTCTTGTACTCAACTACAGCTGCTCGTGAATTTCCATTACAAAATCCATACACAAAGTGCATATCAGCATATTCACTGTTATTAAACATGCTAAACCGATGGTCATAACTCAAGACCTTATTGTTTCATATTTTTAATAACAATGTTAGTCAACAATGAGTTTAGCCAGCTGTTTAAACACCACAGCTGATCATTGGGCTTCCTACTGTTGCCAACACGATTAAACAGAGTGCGCTGTCAAAATATTGCATAATAGGTGTATTTTAACTGGGTGTAATACATAAGGGGATAAAGAAAATGTCGGTAAACTATTTTAGGAGATTATTTATTTTTCGTCTGTTGGTCTGTGTGATATTTTACACCTTTTAATAAGTTTTCAGCCAGTTGGTCCGGAATCAGAATAGTTATGATAATGATAATATTAAATATTGAAGTTTGATAAACAAAGTATAAGTAGAAATACTTAATTTACATAATGTAGAAAAATGTCTTTGTTGTGACAAGATATATCATTTTTAGATGGTTGTTGGTTCCAAAAAAATCAAATAAATAAACTAATTTAAAAATAATTGTAAGAAAGCAAAGTCTAAGCTTACAGCAATTTAACTTTCCTTTGTAATTTGTGTATCCTTAAGTGTATTGCAGTATTATCCAGTAAATTTTACTAATTAAAGTGAAAGATATAGATATTACCTTACTCTGAATAAAATTTTACAACTTTTGATAAATTTGCAGCCCAATTAGTTGGTTAGTTTTTCTGTGAATGCCTGTTAAATGTGAACAAAATATTTTAGGCACAGTTTTTTAATAAAAAATTGATCTTTGAAGGACTATTACCGAATGCCAGTCGACACATTTGCTTGAAAAACGATTGATTCTTATTCAGAATTTCCTCCTCTTACTGGCTGTATAAGTTTTATAAAAATATGATCACTAATAGTTTGTCTATAAGTCCAAATATAAGTTAATTACATGTAAAAACAAAAAAAACTATATTTTTGGCTGTAGCAATGAAACTAATGAGTTTAGGACCTATGTATATATAACATTTTTTTTTTGTTTTGACCCAAGGATTAATTTCCCGAAGTTTGTCAGGGTTATCGTGAAACACCCTGTGTGTGTGTGTGTGTGTGTGTGTGTGTGTGTGTGTGTGTGTGTGCGCGCGTGCGTGTGCGTGTGCGTGTGTGTCCGCGTCCGTGAGCACGATAACTCTTGTAAAAATTATCCGATTTTGATTAAATTTGGTATAGACGTCTAAAGCAACATTTATTGCAACATTTATGACTAATTTCGAAAACCAGCCAGATCGCCCGATCCGAAAGGGTATTTTTGGGGGGTTTTGAACCCCAAAAATGGGTTTTTTGAAATTTGTACATATAAATTTTGAAATAATCTAATTTTAGATTTTACCATTAGATTCGTCTTAAAAAAACACACAATTTGGTATTTTGATCATTACTCTACGCCAATTGGTTACTGAGATATTTAAAGTACTAAACACAGTATGTTGTCTAATGTTATTCTTCTGGAGCAAAAGAAAAATTTTATATCTCACTTATTTATCTCACTTACTGATGAAACTTGATATATGGCTTCATCTGGTTGTGGTATTTTGATATTTGCTAAAAAAAAAACAATTTTTTGCCAATGGCTCCCATAGCAGCAAACCTGCGTATTCAGCCCTATGTTATTCTTATGGATAATAATGAAATGCTATGTCTCCATTAATTATGAACATAAATTAATAATACCCCCGTAGCAGCAAACCTGCGTACTCAGCGAATTTCCAATGCATATATATGTATCTTAATACCACATAAAGCCACATACCAAGTTTCATCAATATACATTCATAAATAAACGATTTATGACATTTTAATTATTCTCCATAAGAATAACATGGAAGCTGAGTATGCAGGTTTGCTGAAGCAAGGAACACAAAAAATGGGGTTTTATACAAATATAAATATAACTCATGTAGGTAAAGCCACATACCAAATTTCATTAATTTATTTTCATAATGAAGGCAGATAACACGTTACTTATTCTTCATAAGAATAACATGGGCTGAGTACGCAGGTTTGCTGCTACGGGAGCCTTGGGTAAAAAATTGTCTTTTTGAGCAAATATCAATGGTGCACAACCAGATGAAGCTGTATACCAAGTTTCGTCAGTATACGTTCATAAATAAGCGAGATATAAAATTTTTATTTTTCTCCATAAGAATAACATTAGACAACGTACTGTGTTTTCACTTTCAATATCTCGGTAACCAATTGACGTAGAGAAATGATCAAAATTCCAAATTGTGTGTTTTTTTAAGCTGAATCCAATGGGAAAAAATAAAATTTGACTGTTTCCAAAATTATATGTAAAAAATTCGAAAAACCCATTTTTGGGGTACAAAACCCCCCCAAAATACCCCTTCGGATAGAGCGATCTGGCTGGTTTTCGAACTTAAAGTCATAAATGTTGCTTTACACGTTTATACAAAATTTCATCAAAATCGGATAATTTTTACGAGAGTTATCGTGCTCACGGACACATATATATATATATATATATATATATAGATAGATATATATATATATATATATATATATACAGTTTCGAACGAATGGTGTTTTTGGGGTCTGGGGACCTCAAAACGAAAAGTTATCATGGTCCCGGGCCTAGGTCTTACCATGCCGACTATGGTAATAGCTTCTTCCCTATAGGGGAAATTCGCTAAAAACTGGTATATGACTTCACCTAGTTGAGTTATATTGATATTAGCATAAAACTCCATTTTTTGTGTTTGTTGATGCAGCAAACCTGCGTACTCAGCCCCAATGTTATTCTTATAGAGAATAATTAAAATTGTATACCGGTATATCGCTTATTTATGAATATATTTTCATGATAATTAGTAAATGGCTTTATGTAGTATTAATAAATTTATATCTCCATTAGAAATTCGCTGAGTACGCAGGTTTGCTGCTACGGGAGTATTTTTTTATATTTTTGTTTGTGGTTTATAGTGCAGTACTTATTTAGGCCTACATAAGTTAAGAATTTGATAGCTGAAAGCTAGCTGTGATTTAAATTTGAGGCCTATCCATTTTCTCTATAGGCTATATTGTAAGTAGTAGGTCTAGGCCTTATCCTCGTATTTTCTGTAACCATAGCTTTTTTAGCGAATTTCCCCTATAGGGAAGAAGCTATTACCGTAGGTCTCATGGTAAGACTTAAGCCCGAGACCATGATAACTTTTCATTTTGAGGTCCCCAGATGCCAAAAACACCATTCGTTCAAATTTTTATATATGTATATATATATATATATATATATATTTATATATTTATATATATGTGTCCGTAAGCACGATAACTCTCGTAAAAAAGGTCCGATCTTAATGAAATTTGGTACAAATGTGTAAAGTACCATTTATTTGAACGAGTTCGAAAACCGGATGAATCGCACCATCCGAAGGGGTTTTTTTTGGGGGTTTTGTACCCCAAAAATGTGTTTTTTGGGGTTTTCACATTTAATTTTAATTTATACCATTGAATTCAGCTTAAAAAAACAAACAATTTGGTATTTTGATCATTGTTCTATGTCAATTGGTTACCGAGATATTGAAAGTGCTAAACACAGTACGTTTTCTTAATGTTATTCTTATGGAGAAAAAGAAAAATTGTATATCTCGCTTATTTATAAACATAAACTGGCGACATTTGGTATATGGCTTGATCTGGTTATGGTTTATTGTTGTTTGCACAAAAAAACAATTTTTCGCCTATGGCTCCTGTAGCAGCAAACCTAGGTACTTGGTCCCCATGTTATTCTTATGGAAAATACTTAAAATGTTATATATCGCTTATTTATGAATGTATATGGATGAAACTTGGTATGTGACTTCACTAAGATGAGTTCTATTGATATTTGCATCAAAACCCATTATTTTGTGTGCCTTGTTGCAGCAAACCTGCGTACTCATCCCCAATGTTATTCTTATGGAGGATAGTTAATATTTTAAATATCGCTTGTTTGTGAATACATTTCTTATGAATCCTGTTTAGTGTTATAATGTGTTATGTTATATATTCATTGGAAATTCGCTGAGTATGCAGGTTTGCTGCGACGGGGGTATTTTTTGGGTACAGTTTCATAAGCGGCCACCAACTATTTGGATGCAATAACTTATATCGATCTTAAACATTAAATATATCAAATCGGAACATTCAATATTTTGAATCACATTTTAACAGTATTTATATATAAAACTAGCTATTACTCGGCAGACGTTGTCATGCCTTCGACTATTACCAGTTAATGATTGCGCGTATCAAAATATTTTCTGGCATAAATCTCTCAGTTGACGAAGTTGGCCATTATGTGGAGGGGGAAGGACTGTTTTTCGCTTCTAAAACTACACTGCGCTAGCATTCCAGGTGTATTAATCGAGTTCTATGCCTGGCATACTAACATCCCCCCCCCCCGCCTTCCACCCTGAAGGATGCTTTGGCCCAGTCAGTAGTCAATAAATGACATGATTTTGGGTACACTACAGGTTTTCATTTCCGATTACCTCAAATTATGAGCAAAGTTTATTAATGAAATGCAATAGTAATTATGGCTATAGAAGGTTTGGCAAATCACATTGTATTTACTAGTTTTAGCGAATTTCCCCTATAGGGAAGAAGCTATTACCGTAGGTCTCATGGTAAGACTTAAGCCCGAGACCATGAAACTGAAATGCAATAGTAATTATGGCTATAGAAGGTTTGGCAAATCACATTGTATTTACTAGTTTTAGCGAATTTCCCCTATAGGGAAGAAGCTATTACCATAGGACTCATGGTAAGACTTAAGCCCGAGGCCATGATAACTTTTTGTTTTGAGATCCCCAGATGTCAAAAACACTATTCATTAAAATTTATATATATATGTATGTGTATTTATATATATATATATATATATATATGTGTGTGTGTGTGTGTGTGTGTGAATGCGATAACTTGAGTAAAAAACTTCCGATTTCAATGAAATTTGGCTCAAATGTGTAAAGTGACATTCATGACTTTAAGTTTGAAAACCAGAAAATCTGACCATGGGAAGGGGGGTTTATGGGGGTTTTAAATTTTCCAAAAATCAGTTTTTTGCATTTTTCACCCTACAATTTTCAAAAAACTTAATTTTGGTTTTGACCTTGTTATAGAGCTTGAAAAAACAAATAATATAGTTTTTTCAATTATTAACCTAGGTTGAGTGGTTGCGGAGAAAATCCAAAAAATCTACTCATAAAATCTCCCAGGTTAATCTTATGAGAAAAAGGTTTTTGGTTTTTCCTCAGTTCATTTCAATGTAAACTTCACATTTGCTTTTACCAATCAGTTCAGCTCCATAAAACAATCATTTTGGTGTTTAAATTGTGATTCTATGTCTAACCGTTGCAGAGACATTCAAAGTGATAAACACAGTAGGTTGTCCAATGTTATCCTTATGGAGAATAAATAAAATTTGATATCTCGATTATTTATGAATGTATATTGGTTAAACTTGGTATGTGGCTTCACGTAGTTCTGGTATATTGATATTTGCACGAAAAAATGATTTTTTGTTGATTATCCCCGTAGCAGCAAACCTGCGTACTCAGCCCCATGTTATTCTTATGGAGAATAAGTAAAATGTAATGACTCCCTTAAAACCCTAGCCGTGGCCATGTTGCGCAATGCGATAGATTCACGTGATGCCTTAAAATGGCCACTAGCGCAATACGATAGTACGGGTCGAAATTTGTTTAACGGTAAAAAAAACATTAATAGTCAACTCAGAAGTGAACAATATTTATACCATTCGAAAGATCACATTCTGAACTTTCATTTTATTACATAAATGAACCGTTTACAAGTTGTATAACAATGTCACGACAATTATAATTACAATGAAATTTTGCCGCTACGCCATTCCTGCAGTCGACGCTCGGAAAATGTAAAAATACGACTACTTTGGAATTACCCTGCTCGGGTAATTTTTGTCTTAGGATGTTGCGGGTGGTACCACTGCATAGCCAAAGAGTTTAGTTTCACTGTGGTATTTATTTTTAGAACGAAATATTGATTGCACAACAGTTACGATTTTATGAACACAGCTGTTTTCTGAATTTTTAACAATTGGCCAACTGACGCAATGCGCTAGTGTGGAAAATACGAATTACATCCAGTGCAAGTTATAAATACTAGTCATATAATATTTCATTTTGAAGAGGAAATTTAGCTTTTGACATTGGCAGCCTTGCGCATCGTCTTTTCCGTCTGCGCTCTGGAAGACGGAGGAAATGCGTCACTCTTCTGACATCTGATGCGTAGAAGTCGGCCATCTGATGATTTTGTCGCCGTCCTATGTGAGTTCGCGCTCGCTTGTTATCCGCGAATTATTGCTAAATCCTGTATTATTTCGGAGTGTTAGTGTTAGTGAAGTGTGTGTGTGTATATAACAGTAATCTTTATGCATTTTATTATGCATAAATATTACTGAAGTGTGTGAAATATTGTTTGTAAAAAAACATTGTTTTTCGTACAATGTCACGAATATACGAGTGCGATATAAACCAACAGGATAACATAATAATGGGACGGGGGTGAGTAATTATATTTATTTTTATTACTTTTACAATTGTAAGGTAGGATGTATTTCATTATTGAGTAGGCCTAATATAAAAAATAACAATTTTGTAATTTTTCCTATATGGTGACCGGACCTACAATCACACTATCTCTTATATAATATGCCACTACCCTGTGTATATGTATATTTATATATTTTATTGTTTCTAAATACCTGCAGGAATAATATATAGATATAATATACTAAATGTATATATAGTATTTGGAGGAATAAATTTCTAAAAAAAGTTATATACTAAATACCGTAGAATTTTTTTTCCGAATACCCTAAAATTTCCAAAATTCATCGAATCATAAGTGATAACAATTTTTTACCATCAACTTTATGACTTTTTTACATTTCTTATTTCATTATCTTTACAAACATATACCTACATATTATTATTAGCATATACATATTTATATTACCTTTTTACAGTACTAACACTGTACAATTTTCAAATTTTGCGGTTTTCCGTATATACTTACATAATACTTACAAATAAAATTCTTTCCCCAACATATTATACATTTCTATGTAGGGCATTGAATGTCCTACTAAATGTATATATAGTATTTGGAGGAATAAATTTCTAAAAAAAGTTATATACTAAATACCGTAGAATCTTTTTTTTTCCGAATACCCTAAAATTTCCAAAATTCATCTAATCATAAGTGATAACAATTTTTCATCATCAACTTTATGACTTTTTTACATTTCTTCTTTCATTATCTTTACAAACATATACATATTATTATTAGCATATACATATTTACATTACCTTTTTACAGTACTAACTAACACTGTACAATTTTCACATTTTGCGGTTTTCCGTATATACTTACATAATACCTACAAATAAAATGTTTTTCCCAACATATTATACATTTCTATGTAGGGAATTGAATTGTCTACAAAATGTATATAATGAATTTTCCATAAAAAATCGGGCGAAAAAGTTTTACCGAGGCTGCTTTTGAAATTTCAAAAAGAAATTTCAATTTTAAAAAATTTTTTTTACTTTGCTGAAAAGATTACCTCTTAGATCTTTTTTATTTGACTATTATCAGATTTCCCTGTTCTTTCTGAACAAAATGAATATGTGGTTGGCTATGTTTAGTTCTCATTTCAAATTTATACAAATTTTCAAAAAAAGGTCTGCAAAATCGCCAAAATTGGTTGGCCATTCTACAGTTTTTGGGTGGCCACTGCTAGGGTTAATAATTACGAACATAAATTAATAAAGCTTGGTATGTAGCTTCACCTTGTTGAGTTATATTGATATGTGCATAAAAACCCATTTTTTGTTCCTTGTTGTAGCAAACCTGCTTATTCAGCCCCATGTTTTTCTTATGGAGAATAATTAAAATGTTATATTGCGCTTATTTATGATTGAATATTGATGAAACTTGGTATGTGGCTTCGCCTAGTTAAATTCCATTTATATTTGCATAAAAAACAATTGTTTGTGTTCCTTATTTTAGCAAACCTACGTACTCATCACCAATGTTATTCTTATAGGGAATAATTAAAATTGTATTTATCACTTATACGTGAATATATTTTTATGAAACTTGGTATGCGACTTTATGTGGTGTTAAGACATATATTATGCATTGGAAATACGCTGAGCACGCAGGTTTGCTGTGACAGGGGTATTTAAGTCTAAACGCAATTACAATATGTTAAGAATTGTAATAAAAAATACTAGTATACTTCAGTCCCGCTAGTCCGAACACGGGTAATCCGAACGTCCGCTTAATTCGAACAGGTTCTGGATTTTTTTGTGAATACTATGCACTTTAAAAAAATACGTGATTTTACACGCATTACGTAATGAAAAGACAAAAGATAATGGGAAAGGTAAATAATGTTGTAACAAAATGAAAACAAAGTAATATTTTAAAGAATACAAATGTTTTATTTAATGTGAAAAGACTAAATTTATGTAACTTAGAAAATACAGTAAACAAATGAAGAATTGATAGTTCAGCTATAAAAAAATTGTACATCACAAATTGTGGCTTTAGCAACATTTAGCTCTTTTGCTAATTTTGTCACACTTTCACCACCATCCAAACTTTTTAAAGCTCCCAGCTTGTCTTTAAGAGTCAACGTTTCATGTTTACGTTTAGTAGCCATTGCACTTTGCTTTCACACTTCACAAGCACGATTAAATAAAAACTAGCTACAGTAATTTAAATAAAACACTCGTGCGACTGCACAGGTGACTGACCGCAGTACAAACAATAACAGACTACGTCAAGGTTTTGTTATGATTTTGGCTCTTGAGCTAGTAGTAGTGGGGATGCAGACGTACAGTCTCGGTTGGCAGTGCATACAGTCCGCGTGCAGTATCGTCATGCGTACAGTCCGCTTGCCCGCTCACATCACATCACAAAACTACACAGAGTGGGCCAGTGTGCTGTCTGCAATGCACTGTGCATATTGTTGATTCTGCGTTTGAAAGAGTAAAGTATCTAGATACTTGTTTTTGTATATAATTCGTTCATGTTACAACACTACAGACCCTCTATTTTTAGATTATTTCGGCCAATCCGAACAATTAGCTAATTCAAACCGTGTTCGGTCCCAATTAGTTCGGATTAGCCGGACTCATGTGTATAAATTACAATAGTATTTATTTTAAGGCATAGAACTTGAGTTGGTTACAGATATATGTCTCTCCAGTGTAGAAATTTGTCCTTTTGAATAGAAGGGTCGATTCGTACACCATCCAGAGAGTGTGGACTTCAGCTTTTGTGCTTGTAATTTCCCAGGATGTCTTCTGGTTAGAGATTGTGTGGTTTTCTCCTGATGAAGGACGATTTTTTCTCAAACAGTTGTGGTGTGGGGGTAGGATGAATCTGAAAGCGTGTATAATGTATCATGGGTAAAGGCCCAGTTCCCCAGGTAGAGCATCCCGTCCTAATCCTTTGACAAACCAGCGCTTTTGTTGAGAGCGGCTACCCGGCACGGCCGACATCCCCCTGCTCTTTCCAAGAAATTCCAAGTTCTACTAGAATTTCTCATAAATTTATCCACTAGGCCTACAGCACTAAAGGATGGCTCATTTTTTACATCTAAAGTAGACGAATAAGACTAGTAGAGAAATATTAATCTCAGTTGTACGATGTCCTGTTACTGACATATCAGGGAATTTCAATTTATTAGAAATTCTAGTAGGACATGGAATTTCTTTAGGGGGATGCCGGCCGTGCCGGGTGGCATTGGAGCAATGCCAACCAAAGCTCTGGTTTGAGAGCCATGCATTGCTCCGAAAATGCGTAGATCCGATAGGCATTACTCCGAAAATACTTTCAGAACAGTACATTTTGGAATACTGCTTTCGGAGTAGTGAATTTATGGAGCAATGCTTTTCGGGGTTACGCATTTCAAACTAATGCCTTCAGAACTACTTAATTTTTCAGAGTACTGCCTTTTGGAACTATGCATTTTTGGATCAATGCCAGACACTTTATTTTATCGCTCCAAAATGCACTGCTCCAAAAAGCACTGCTCTAAAATGCACTTCTCCG
Source organism: Allygus modestus (assembly GCA_963675035.1). Taxonomy (NCBI): domain Eukaryota; kingdom Metazoa; phylum Arthropoda; class Insecta; order Hemiptera; family Cicadellidae; genus Allygus; species Allygus modestus. Next base: position 235,435,218 of record OY776112.1, read on the forward strand.
AAAGGCAGTGTCCTATTGCAATGTTTCGAAAAAAATTGTACGGTTCGAGATAGATATAATTCGTCTGCTCACCGGAGCACATGTGGCAGCAAAACGAGATATAATTCGTCTGCTCACCAGAGCACATGTGGCAGCAAAACGTAATTTCTCCTGTGCCCTCGTAGCTCCCTCCCCTCTTGGACGAGTTTCGTACAATCAGCGGAGTTTTGTACGCTCATGTAGTCCAGGTCTCGCAGATGCAACACGTGTAGTGCAAGCCTAACTTCTGAATAGTGTATTAACAGCTTAAGTTATGATAACTTTATTCCCAGTTATAATTATATGGGGAAAACATAACTTTTAGGGCGGCTCATGTCCTTAAGAATAAAAAAATAACAAAATAAATACCTTTATGCACAGCTAATAGGCTAATCAGGACAAATATTTTGATACCTTAATTATTGTCACAATCGGTTCAGAATTAACGGAGGCATTCTCTCTTTTTTAAAACCTATTAATATGTAAGATTAGTATTTGTTTTTTTAAATAAGTAACACACACACACACACACACATAAGTAATGTTATAGGGTAATTAGGTATTTATTGGTACCTACATCAATAAGCCAATTTAGGCTTCATTATGGATAAGACAAAGATCCTGCGTGTCAACACTCGTGGATTGGGCAAGTTAGTCTCTTTTCATTGGCCAATTCCGTCATTTCAAATCATCCTGCCCCCTCCAAATGAAAATGTACCGCAAATGCATAACCCCGAAAAGCAGTACTCCGAAATGCACAGCTCCGAAAGCATTACTCCGCAAGGCATTACTCCGAAAACGTTTTCGGAACAGTGCATTTCGTAACACTGCTTTCGGAGTATTGCATTTTTGGAGTAATGCTTTTCGGAGTTATGCATTTCGGACTAATGCCTTCGAAATTACCTATTTATATCGGAGTACTGCCTTTCGGAGCTGTGCATTTTCGGAACAATGCCGCGCACCGCTTTGGTTTATCAACAAAGGATTAGGACAGGATGCTCTACCTGGGGAACTGTGCCTTTACCCATGACACTAACTATTTAGTGTCATGTATGTGGGGGTCTGACCGTCTTTGTGATGGAACTTAGTTCTGCGTACAGAATCAACTCTTGGTGTATAGGGCAGAAAACGTTATTAAATGTTCCTCCATTTTATATAGAAATTTACGTTGTGGTCTGTGGTTATTGTGTTTTATGAAATGCCTCATAAATAGTACAATTCTTAGGTCTACCAAATCTGTAATCAGATTTAGTCAGTATGTATTGATTTCGATTAGCTTACCTTATAATAAATAACAGAAAAAGTTGTAGGTAAAAAGTGTAGGGCTAGAAATTTAAAGAATTATTACCTATAGCAGCTTTTTAGATTCTACCATGCTATCTAAGCTAGTTTACTTATAATACATTTTTTACATTACGAATAGCTTTAAAAATTACAGACTGCATTTTGAATCATCACACCTTCTATGATATGGTTCCAAAGATAAGTTCAAAAAATACAGGTTTGATAAATATAGCGTGTTGCCTCAATCTCCTCTCCCCTCCTAATCTATTGAAGATTACTTATTTTGAGTGGCAAGGGGTTTTATATGAAACACACAAATTTAAATACTGTAAATGAGTGAATCCAGTTGCTCGTATTAGAGCAAATATTTTCTTTTCAGATTACCCAGCTCTAATAGAGCTCTACTAATATAACTGTAGCATGTGTAGTACTATTAGTTTATATTGTGATGCCATTCCAGAAATTAGCTTGAATCAGCTGCTTCTGTACTGTGTTTTGTTACTATCAACAGCTGTTGAATGCACAATTAAATTGATTTCAAAATATCCTTCCGTAACATTAACATTGGGACTTTGAAAACCCAGGGGGCAAAGCCCTGAAGGTGGGCATTTTCCAAAACCTCAAAAGCCACATCTAGACATTAAGGGCTTTCAATTAACACATAAACCTTGATTTAAGACGATAGTTTTGCCAGCCTGCTCAAAAAATTCAGCTTATTTTCTTTAATGTAGGCTAATGATGTTTATTAACAACTGACTTGGATCCGAAAATGTATAAATTCCCTTTAAGAATAACATTGATAAACAACCTAATGCATTAAGTACCGGTATTTTTTTTTTTTTGACCACAACTAGGCCTACTCAAACTATAAATCTTAATTCAAAATTTTAGAATATTAACCTTTTCCTTTGAGTTCTACAACATGAAGGTGAGCATTTTGGAAAATATATAGAGAGTGATTAAAATAATTTAAAAAACTCATATTTTTAAGGGAAAACGCATCAAAATACAAGTTGGAATATTAAATGTGTGTTAAGGCTTCATCAGTTCCCTACCCTAGTAATTTAAATGTTATTTCACATTTTATGAAAATTGGATCAAATAACGTTTTATGACATAAAACATAAAAAAGTCCCATCAATTTCCAAGATGGCAGCAAAGGCTCACCTGTCCCGAAGTAGAAAACTTGTTAATTTTATTTATCATAAAGCCTTAGTGGAAATTTTCATAAAATGTTTCTGTTAGTATTTTTTTTTTACTTTTAAACCCTATTTTCACTGGCCTATCCTAGCCTATACTCTAATATGAGTTAGACTTGCTTGCTTGCTTTTAACTCTGATCTCAAAAAATGGCTACAATGACTTTGTTCAAATCCTTGAATCCGAGTTAAAAATGAGTCCCATCCTCAGGAAAAATCTAATTTTCTGTAGAAAAGTAAATTTGAAATTTAAAAATATTTAACATTGGCCTTATCTCATTAACATTGTAATTTTATTCTATTTGCAATAGCCTATAACAGAATTTGATTGGTGCTGCACTGTAGTAGCAAAATATGTAACTCATGACCGCAGGCGACTACGGTTCTATCCGTTAGGGGCACAGACTGACTGATAAATCTTAATTTCGCCGCTAGGCCCTCGGTCGTGTTAGCTGAGTAGGCTACGTCGTAGAAACACCTTGGCCAGGTAGTGATACGATGTTCGTGTGCTCGATTTCTGCACACAACCAAAACTGACCAGCCATGCAACTCTCAATGAGTTAACCGGTCTGTGATAACGTTGGTGGGAGGGCCCAAGTAAAATAACGTTGGTGGCAGGCTTGCTTGGAAGTTGACGGGATCGGTTAATTCTTTGAGACTTGCACATGGTCAACACTGATTTTGCTACTTTTTACTTATGTCTACTGTGTTTCTGCCAGTGTGACTCTTTAAACTGAAAGAAAACAATATTTTAATTAAAATATACCATTAATCCATTTAAAAACATAATTTTGTCCATTCCAATCCATAGGTTTAAATATTTAAAGTTAATGATGGCAACAGCACGTCATGTTAAGCCAATGGGTTCAAAAATGGAGTTTATAATCAAAACAAATGAGTCATGATAGCTGTTCATAATCAATCAGTGAACTGTCAAAAAGTAATACATTTAAAATTTCTTTAATATAATTTTACTCTACTAAAAATTATCTAGCTGTGTTTAGAGTTACTTAATTCAGTTCTCTTCATTCTTAAAGTTATTATGTTATGCTCAATATAGTAGTTATTTCATAATTACTGTTGTGTCACGGGTGGGACACGAAGAAAACTTGACTTGGGTCATTTCACTCTTTATTGCAAAACTGTGGCAATTCAAACAAAAATTGTTTTATTTTTTAACTGAAGTTTATTAAATGTGAACACAATATGAGACAAAACTACTATCGTATAAATTCATGTAAAAATTACACCCTTTTGCTGTCACTGGTGGGACATTTTGTTGTCTTGTATAGAAACTTCCTAAGTAATTAAAATTGCTTTAATATAATTTTAATCCACTAAAAATGACCTAGCTGTGTTTAGAGTTACTTACTTAAGTTCCCTTCATTCTTAAAGTTAATATTTTATGCTCAATATAGTAGTTATTTCATAATTACTGTTGTGTCACGGGTGGTTCAATAGGCTCACTTTTCATGGAATGGCCCTACTATGGTGGTTTCCTCATACCAGTGATTAAAACCATTGAATAAAGATATAGTGGAAATATCAAAAAAGAATGAAAGGGCACATTCAAAATACTACCTGAAGAGATAAAGCATTAACTGGAGTGACCTTAAACAAGCAGAAAATAGGCCAATGAGCGAATAAAATCTGCTCGTCATGGTGAGAGTCCGAGTGGCCATCTCCGAGCAAAACTACATAAATTAACATAATTAACTATATGAAACACATAGTAAATCGACAAACCTTTCCAAGTACTCTGAGAAAAAAAATCAAATATGAATAAAAAGTAACACAGTTAAAATAGAAATAGGCTATAATAAATTAGCTTTAGTAACAATTTGATTATGGCTAGTTTTAAAGTAATTATAAAAATAAACGTAACATTTTAATCAGGACACCCAAATTTCTCTTTCACAACCGAAATTCAGTAGAAAATGGTGCTGATTACTATCCGTAGGCCTGGTCCAGGTTACAATTTGTTCTCTCATTATACATAATTAAATATTTATTTACCTGCTAAGTTAACTTTCACTTCTCTCTTACATTGATCATGATTTTCTCGAGGTTAAGTCTTACCATAGTGAGCTTAGTCAACTTTTGGCCATAGCTTCTTCTCTACAGTGGAAATTCGCTAAAATGGGCTTTTTATGCAAATATTAGTTGACCACAACTAGACAATGACACGTACTAAGTTTTATCAACATATGTTCAATAATAAGCAAAGTATATACAAGTTTACTAGTTTGTCATTTGATTACCATTGGATCATCATACTACAGTGTGTACAGCAGTTACAATACCTTAGTAACCAATTAACGTTGAGCAATAACTAATTTTTTTTTTCAAGTAGAATGCAATAGTAAAAATTAAATTAATGTTGTGATCTGTCTGGTTTTGTAACTCGTTTTAATAATTATATTTTATACAGTTATACCAAATTTAATCAAGATCAGACCTTTTATAAGAGAGTTATGTTAATGGACAAATATAGATTAAAATGATCTTCATATTCGAAAGAGAGGTGTTTTTGGCATCTGGAACCTTAAAGTGAAAAGTCATCATGGTCCTGTTCCTAGGACTTGCTGAAACTACGCAGTATTTTTTATTGGGTTCATCAGCCTTTTCCCCTGATGTTGGCCAGCTAGCTTATGAGCACTGTGCTCCCGCGTGGTATTGCACACACAACTATACAAAATAAAACATGTTCTTATTTATTTTTGTAAGTAAACTTCTTAAAATTTTGTTGTTGTAATTTCAACTTTGTTTCTTTGTATTTTCTGAATTTTCAGAACACATTAGTGCATGATTTGTTTGGCTAATTATTTTTTGAATGCTTATTAAATTATATTTAATCCCTCTCCCAAGAACAGAAGAAGTTAAAGTCATAAAATTATTGTAGGGTGGATCATTTGTCCTTTATAATCTGTTACGAGCAATGTTCTTTCATATATTAATAAAAGTAATACAATTTAATTGCAACATGCTGTTACAGCCAGATTCAATTTACAAGCACCTATCTTTTTATATGTATTCTTAATGGAACCCATTACTTTCTCATCCATGATTGACTTTAACATTTGTTTGTACATTTTGGTAGAACAAATGGTAATTTATTTGTTACTTAACAGATTTCCTGGCAATTCTGAGCACTGAGTAACCTCATGATGACTTCAGGTCAAGCAACGATGGAGGGAGCCAATATGCCTGTATCAGGTTTGTTCTATCATTTATTTAATTATAAAATATTTAATTACCAGATTATCATATTCCTGATATGTTAGTGGTTTTTGAATTTACAATTATCATAATGTGTAAACTAGTTTATAACCTGGTTATTTTCATTATTAGAAGCTGAACTTCCGTCATCCACTACTCAACCCATGCCGCAAAAACCTGAGGATAATGAAAACACAGAACTCGCTAACTTGATGAAGGAGAAAACGCCCATGTGTTTGGTTAATGAACTGGCTCGATACAACAAGGTGAGTTGATGATAAAAGTTTCCTTTATAACTTTGGACAATTGCAACTATCCACAGATATGTTCAGTGTGGTTCACTCCTTCCTAGAAAGAAGCCACTTACTGGCAAGAAACACTTTTTATACAAATAGATAAGACGTTCATGCTATGGTGGTTGTTTATTGTTGGCATTTAGCCTTGGCTTACTATCATGGTGAAGAACATATTTCATTAGTAGAATAGCATATCACTGTCCCTTTAGCCCTGCCACTGTCTTTTCTTCACAGATCTAGTCTCGCTTGATTTATTACTTTGTACTATGACTTAGGTGTTCCTTGGTCCTTATACAATTGTATTGCCTTAAAACATAATAGGCTACGGTAGCTTTCCTTTTTAACTATACTAGGTGCACAAAAAGTCCGGACCCCCTTCTATTTTAGCGAATTTCCCCTATAGGGAAGAAACTGTTACCGTAGGTGGCATGGTAAGACTTAAGCCCAAGACCATGATAACTTTTTGTTTTGAGGTCTACAGATGCCAAAAACACCATTCGTTCAAATTTATATATATGTATATATATATATATATCTATTATATATAATATATATATATATATATATATCTATATTATATTATATATATATCTATTATATATTAGCGAATTTCCCCTATAGGGAAGAAGCTATTACCGTAGTCGGCATGGTAAGACCTAGACCCGGGACCATGATAACTTTTCGTTTTGAGGTCCCCAGACCCCAAAAACACCATTCGTTCGAAACTGTGTATATATATATATATGTGTGTCCGTGAGCACGATAACTCTCGTAAAAATTATCCGATTTTGGTGAAATTTGGTACAAACGTGTAAAGCAACATTTATGACTTTAAGTTCGAAAACCAGCCAGGTCGCTCTATCCGAAGAGGTATTTTGGGGGGTTCTGTACCCCAAAAATGGGTTTTTCGATTTTGTTACATATAATTTTGGAAATAGTCAAATTTTATTTTTGACCATTGGATTCAGCTTAAAAAAACACACAATTTGGTATTTTGATCATTTCTCTACGTCAATTGGTTACCAAGATATTGAAAGTGCTAAACACAGTACGTTGTCTAATGTTATTCTTATGGAGGAAAATACAAATTTTATATCTCGCTTATTTATGAACGTATACTAACGAAACTTGGTATACAGCTTCATCTGGTTGTGGACCATTGATATTTGCTAAAAAAAACCAATTTTTTACCAAAGGCTCCCGCAGCAGCAAACCTGCGTACTCAGCCCCATGTTATTCTTATGGAGAATAAGTAACGTGTTATCTCCCTTCATTATGAAAATAAATTAATGAAATTTGGTATGTGGCTTTACCTACATGAGTTGTATTGATATTTGTATAAAACCCAATTTTTTGTGTCCCTTGCTTCAGCAAACCTGCATACTCAGCCGCCATGTTATTCTTATGGAGAATAATTAAAATGTCATAAATCGTTTATTTATGAATGTATAATGATGAAACTTGGTATGTGGCTTTATGTGGTATTAAGATACATATATATATGCATTGGAAATTCGCTGAGTACGCAGGTTTGCTGCTACGGGGGTATATATCTATATATATATATATATGTATGTGTGTGTCCGTTACCGCGATAACTTTTGAAAGAAACACCCGATTTTGATGAAATTTGGCACAAATGTGTAGAGTAACATTTATGACTTTAAGTTCGAAAACCAGATTGATCGGACTATGGGAAGGGGGTTTTATGGGGGTTTTAAATTTTTCAAAAATCAGTTTTTTGAATTTTTCCCCTACAATTTTAAAAACACTCAATTTTAGTTTTAGCCATTTTATAGAGCTTAAAAAACAAATAATTTGGTATTTTGAATCATTAACCTAGGTTAAGTGGTTGCGGAGAAAATCCAAAAAAACATGTTCATAAAATCTCCCATGTTAATCTTATGGGAAAATGGTTTTTAACTTTTCCACAATTAATTTTACTGTAAACTTCACATTTACTTTTACCAATCAGTTTAGCTCTACAAAACAATCATTTTGGTGTTTAAATTGTGATTCTACGTCCAACCGTTGCCGAGTAATTCAAAGTGCTAAACACAGTATGTTGTCCAATGTTATCCTTATGGAGAATATTTAAAATCTTATATCTCTATTATTAATGAATGAATATTGATGAAACTTGGTATGTGGCTTCACCTAGTACTGGTATATTGATATTTGCATAAAAAATTGTTTTTTTGTTGATTATCCTCTTAGCAGCAAACCTGCATCCTCATCCCTAATGTTATTCTTATGGAGAATACGTAAAGCTTTATATCTCCCTTAACCCATTGAGGTAGTAATTTTATTCTATTTGTAGTAGCCTATAACGGGAATTGATTGGTGCTGCACTCTAGTAGCAAATTATGTAACTAATGACCGCGGGCGTCTACGGTTCTATCCGCTAGGGGCGCAGACTGACTGAAAACCCTTAATATCGCCGCCAGGCCTTTGGTCGTGTTAGCTGAGTTGGCTACGTCGTGGAAACACCTTGGCCAGGTGGCGATACGATGTTCGTGGGTTCGATTCCCGCACACGACCAAAACTGACCAGTTGTGCAACTCTCAATGAGTTAACCGGTCTGTGGCAACGTTGGTGGGAGGGCCCAAGTAAAATAAACGGTGGCAGGCTTGCTTGGAAGTTGACGGGATCGGTTAATTCTTTGAGACTTTCACATGGTCAACACTGATTTTGCTAATTTTTACTTATGTCTACTGTGTGTGTGCCAATGCGACTCTGTAAACTGAAAGAAAACAATATTTGAATTAAAATATGCCATTAATCCATTTAAAAACACCAATTTTATACTCCAATTCACACGTTAATAAAATTACAAGTAAGGAACGAGACCTGCTCGTATGTCTACGCCAATGGGTTAATTATGATCATAAATCATTAAAACTTGGTATGTAGCTTCATCTGGTTGAGTTATATTGATAATTGCAAAAAATTTATCTTCCTTGTTGCAGCAACCTGCGTTCTCAGCCCTAATGTTATTCTTATGGAGAATAAATAAAATGCTACATATCGCTTAGTTATTTAAGTATTTTTCACACTCTCGGACTCAGAAATGAAAGTCAGGAGTGTAGGCTTTGCAATCAGTCTGAAGAGACTGCCAAGCACATCATACTGGACTGCGAGAGACTCGGTGCAAGGAGAAGGGCTTTGTTTAGTTGTAAGCAACCAGGTGATGAAAGGGACGCTAGTATTGGTAAAAAACTCGGTACTTTGGTATTATACGGATGCCACTATTTTTGGAGGTTAAATTTTTACCGGATACAAAGGATAACTACATAATTCGAAAAAAACGTACTTTTATTGACTTACTGTACAAATTTTACATCATTCTGATGAGCGGTCTTTGTGTTGTGCCTCCCAAAAGGCAGCGATGTCCGCTAGGATCGTGTTGAATGCGTCGCCGCCGCTAGCAGCCAGACCCGATCGCCACAGGTACTCCGCCAAATATACAGCGCGCTGCGGCAGTTATGTTAGGATGGGTTATCATAAAAATACGTACGATTTCCTCTTCATTTCGAGGTAAATCCCACACCAAAAGAACGTCACTCATTATGAAAACAAATGTAACGTAGTGCACGGCAATAAATCACTCATGACACTGACCCAGATACAGTCGGTGACAGGTGATGCGCGCGCTCCGGTCAACGACCTGACCTTGGCCTATTTGGAGGGGGTTTGGCGGCCGTAAGGTTGCCTCATCAGGTATCATTCGATTCGTAACGAAACAAGGAAAGTCCTACAATCATTTTTATGATAACCCATCCTAACATAACTGCCGCAGCGCGCTGCATAAAGGTGGCATCTGTATAATACCAAAGTACCAAAAACTCCTGGATCTCGTAAAGGGTACGGGCATTGGTTTGCCAAACTAACGTACTAGGGACACACAATAAGCTTCGGTTGACGTGTGAGGATCTTTGAATCTTTGGATCTCTGAATCCGTCCCTTGAACAATACATAAACATAAACATAGTTATTTATGTATTTTTATGAAACTTGGTAAGTTTCTTTATGTGGTAGTAAGAAATATATTCATGCATAGGAAATTCGCTGAGTATGCAGTTTTGCTGCGACGGGGGTATTTTATTTGTTAAAATATTCCAAATTTAACCAGGAACACAGTCAGTTCATGTCATAATTCATGTCAAAATAAAAATAAAATATTTAAAACCAGGATTTTTTTAGTAATTAAAAAACTACATAAGTGTAAAATATGAAATTTGACATGCGCTCATTCTTTCTTTTCTGCGGCTCATGGTTCCTGGTGAACTTTTATTCATCATGTATTTTGACTGGCCACTATCTTTGTTAGGTAAGAGATAGCGATCTTTAGTTTTCACCATTCGCCCATTTGTTTAGAGCTCTTTGAAATGAGGAGTCACTCAAAGGTGGTTTATATTTAAAAATGTTGAGCTACCCTCAAAATCTTTGGGGATTCACAAATATTTTAACCATGTCAAAATATTCTATACGGTACCTTAAGTTACTAGGAACTGGGAAACTGGGAAGAGGGCTTTTACATAATGTGGACAAAAAAAATATAATGCTTTGCTCCTGCTGTAAAGAATCCCAAGTTAGGCCATCACACATTTAATAATTATGTTAATCGGTTGTTTATTTGACCTGTTTTATGTATTTTAAATTTTAATTATGAATCGTACAATGTTGACACGAGTTGTCTTGTAAAACAAATTTTATTTTAAAGAACAAACGCTCAATAGACATTATTTATTTATCATAAAATATGAAGATAGATTAATTTTTTATGACATTTACAGATACAACATCAATACAGACTGACCAGTGAACAAGGACCGGCCCACAAGAAGCTGTTTACAGTCACTCTGAAGCTGGGGGAGGAGGAGTACTCAGCCGAGGGAGCCAGCATCAAGAAGGCCCAGCACTTGGCAGCCAGCGACGCGCTCAAGGCTACGGGGTACAAGCACCCCCCGCCCAAGGCCTCTCGCAACAACAGGCTCGGTAAAAGTCAGTATATCTGATACTGATTTTGTACCATATCTATAAGATAGGAAATTCTATAGTCTGATGTGTCAGTCTGATTACTCTAACTCTAATTTTATAGATGCCAAAAACAGTGCAATGGAAATATGTTGTATAAAATGGGAGAAATTGGATCTATTGTTGAATAAGCAATCGTCTTACTGAATTTGTGCAAGGTATATCCAACAAACGGTGTATATATTGCGCAGTAAATGTTGTCCGGTGATCATGTTGATAAGCTGATTACATCTAGCCCGACAAGTGGAGTGTATTCTCAGTTTGAAAAACATAACAATACAAAACACTTCTGTTACGTCTTCTAATGTTATTGTTTGTTTTTTATAGATAAATGGTTTGATTTGATTAGATATAGATAAATGGTTTGATTGGGTTGGTACAGACATCTGAAACACTTAAGGGCAAGCGAAAGATTTAAATAAATGACCCCAAAGAAATTGCGGAGTATCTTAATATACAATTTACAAATATAAAGGAAATATTAAATGTTCCAAATGTCTCTTTCAATAATAACAAGTATTTTAATGAATGTTCCATAGTGTCGGACAATACGGCTAATTTACAATATTTCTGTTTCACCAATGAAATTGAGGTAAAAAATGTAATTTTAAGTTTAAGTAACAGTAATGCTTGTGGCTGGGATGAGGTTCCCACTAAATTATTGAAGTGGTCTGCTGATATTGTTTCTGGTGTATTAGCTAAACTCATTAATCAATCATTTCTGGAGGGTGTCTTTCCTGATTTGTTAAAATTCTCTGAAATCAAACCTATTAAAAAAAAAGACTCGCTTGGTTCTAGTCAGAATTACAGACCAATCTCTTTATTAAGTAATGTATCAAAAATTTTTGAGAAGGTAATTTACCTTAGAATTTCTAATTACTTGGAATGCAACTCAAAATTATGCCAAGATCAGTTTGGTTTTAGGACAAATTTAAGCACCCATACAGCTCTTTTTACATTTGTCGGTGATGTTCTTGAGGCTCTGGATCGGTCGCAGTTAACTGCGGGGGTTTTCTGTGACTTGTCCAGGGCTTTTGACTGCGTAGTCCATGAATTGTTATTGATAAAATTGAAAAATATGGTCGTTGAAGGGGCTGCTATAGAATTACTGCAATCATACTTATCCAATCGTAAACAACGAACAATAATAACAAGAAATTCAACCAAATATTATTCTAAATAGGCCACTGTAAGATATGGTGTGCCTCAGGGCTCCATATTGGGCCCATTACTGTTTATAGTATATATCAACAGCTTGCCAATTTTTTTTCTAAAAACATCTGTAGTTTCACTTTATATGCAGATGATACAACTGCTCTTTTGAAAAGAAAAACTGTTAGTGAAATCAAATTTACTCTTGATGACACCATTACAAAAATTAATGAATGGTTTGAGAACCATGGTTTAAAATTAAATTAGGACAAGACCAATATTTTGCAATTCAAGCTAAGAAATAATTTAATGGATCCTACAATTAGTAATACTAAAGTAGTTAAATTTTTGGGTTTAAATTTTGATTCAAAATTAAGTTGGTCTGACCACACACATTTTTTAAGTAAGAAATTAAGTTCAACAAGGTATGCAATTAGTATATTAACTAAAGTCACATCTATAGAAGTCTGCTTAACTGTCTATTATGCATATGTCCACTCGCTGTTGGCTTATGGAGTTACCTTATGGGGTAACTCTGTAGAAGCCGGGAGAGTGTTTGTGTGTCAAAAGTTCATTCTTAGGACAATTTTCTACTTAAAACCAAGAACTAGTTGTAAGCCTTATTTAAAAAAAACAGTGTATTCTAATATTACCTTCTCTTTACATTCTTGAGCTAGCAAGATTTGTTCATACAAAATCATCTGTTTTTGAAAAATACAAAATAAATCACAGCTATCATACTAGAAATAATAATAACATTTTTTCGATATCCAAATCATAGTCATAAAAAATTTGAAACTGGACCACTTTATATGGGATTAAAAATTTATAATCATATACCTGAATCATACAAAAGCTTAGCAATAACAAATTTTACATCTAAACTGAAAGAGACATTGAGCCATAAAGCTTATTATAGAGTTGATGAGTTTTTTATAGATAAAATTTAGCGTATGATTTATACATGGTTTATGTATACATTTTATATAAGGTAGGAAAGCTTGAGGTAGGGAATTTGAATGTGTTAGGCTTAGTTAATATTAAACAAACTTGACCATGTACCTGCTTAAAAATTACTTATGTAATGTTTCTCAGGCGTTATGTACAATAAAGATTTGTCTATTGTCTATTGTCTAAAGATTAAGTGCTTGGATTGAAAGTAAGACTGTTTCCAATAGCTTTGACTGGAGCAGCACACACCAAGTTGTGGAAGGGCCTGGAAATATCTTAACTCACACTCACGCCGTTTGTTGCATTGTTCTTGCACAAGTACTGTGAGAAGTTTGCTTATTCAGCGGCAACTATAACTGTTACAGCACACTATGCAGTCCCTCAAGTGCAACAAATAAGTGCTATTTGATATTGGTAAAGTAATGTACAAAAGCGTAGTTTCATACCTTCATGCGAGGAAATTTATAAATTATGTCATCTGATGGGGGGAGTAGGGGTCACCAACAGCAACACAGTGTGGGCAAGGCCTACTCCTTTACAAAAAACAAACTATAGCACCTACGTTTGATAACTGAACAAACTTCTTTAATTTTAGTAGTTGCATTTGGGGTCAAACCATTAATACTGAGGTTTTTCCACAGACAACATAACGCCAACAGTAGAGCTGAATGCTCTCGCCATGAAGCGAGGTGAACCGACTGTCTACACGTTCGTGGAGCTGCCGACGTTCACCTATCCTGTACACAACAACTACGCTTACCACAGAGGCGTGTACGCTCAGGTAGGTTGCCCGACAAATTGTTTTACTTGTAATCTGTTAAGTTTTATCATTTATTTTCTTCCTGAGTTTGATTTTTATTTTGTTTTTGAAAGGTTCGGCCTCCATTTACACCCACTGTTCCAATAGATTACTCTAGGCGGCCGCCCCTAGCCACTAGGCCTCCGCTGCATCCTTACCGTGAATCTCAGGTAATCTTGCGTTTTTTCATTAAATGTATTTATTTTGATTTTGTTATGTTAATGTGTGGTGAAAAACTAAAAGGGGAATTTCTTTATTTTAACTTTTATGTATAAATGTTACAAATTTATCTAAAAATACCTTCAAGTATACTTATAATTTTATATGAGATTATCAATGCCATGTTTTATTGGTAGTTTTTGGTTTTGGGATGTGATGTTATGGGTCTCTTATATGGTGTTTCAAACAGTGTACAATGTCAGGGTGGCCACTTAACTAGGAAAAGCAGCAAACCTGGAATTACGAGTACTGCGGCAAAAACCATTAATGAGCCAGGACCAACAAAACTAGTTAGCTGGGTTTTAAATGATATTAAAAACTTATTTTAATGAACAATATACTATGGTATTTAATTTATTCTCTTAGCAAATTTACAGTGAGGCAATGCAATTCTTGTTTTGGTCTTCAATTTAGATAGACAACATAAACTACACAATAGAAAACAGATAGACTGTCTCTCTGTTGCATCTTACTTGGCGAGGATGTAGTTAGTGTAGGGACATTTCAATTTTACCGATATGACTAATTATCTTCCTTATAGTTTCTTTCTTTTGGATATCCATGTCATCGATATCAGTTAACTGATAGTTTTGTAATATCAAAATAAAAATTAAAGTGTTGGTATCAGTAAAAGTTCCTTTTGAACATTATACATTTTTAATGTTAAATGTCCGTTTTCGAGACATTTGGTGTCAAGGTGATGTCACTTCATATAGGTACCATCTATTAAAATACTTTCTATTATGCTAGTAGGGTAACTAACGAAACTGCCCATTGTTGATTGGCTGAAAACAGTAAGGTCCCAGGCCAACCAGCTGCTTCGGCCTCGCTTGTTTTTCCCAATTTATTTTCGATAGGGAATGTTATTTTTTTTGTTTTGTATCAAAATTATAAAAGTAAATTAAATATTGATTTACAGTCTTAATAAAATATATATATATATATATATATATATATATATATATATATATATATATATTACCGTTCACATAATATGCTACTTTTATTTAAAAATATGTTTTGGTATTGCATACTTAAAAATGGGTCTAAAGTTTTTTCACTGCTGCTTCCCACTGTGCCTGTGTGTTTATTGGCCGTTTGTTAAAATAGCAGACCAGGATTTTAGTTGTTTGAAGTCTAGGAAAGCTGGGGAAAACCTGGAATTTTTAAATTTTGATTCAGTGGCCACCCTGGTTTTGAATGAATTAGTGTTTATCAGTGAAATTTCAGTACTTGTAAATAACTATATTGTGCTCTTTCTTCTATTAACATTTGTAGTGTCTGGCGTCTGATCTAAATATTGGGTCTCTTATTTGGTATTTAGTTTTTTTTTTTACAATGAGATAGGCCTAGTTTTTAATATTGCAAAATTCAGTAGCTCGATAGTCTTACGGTTTGTAAAAATCTTTTCCAATTTTCATCCAGAGATTTGATATCTAGAATTAAAGTAATATCAACTTGAAGAAACTTAAATGATCTGTTTAATAGATTTGATGGTTTCTTAGTAGACGGAACTCAACCGGAAGAATATATTTTCCGGTCTTTGATTTCCTTTGGTTTCATTGAATTACCAAACAAATTAAAAAGTCAGTTTGTCTACTAGAGTGTGCGATCATGAAAACATGATGAAACTAGAAAATCAGTAAATCAAGTAAGCAAAAGTTTTTGAAGTTTGTACAGTTTGTCTAAAAGTTTGATATGTCAAACAATCTGAACGTGCATTTCTATATTTATAACACTGATTTTTAAATGCATCTAATCAAATAGGAAATTTCTCATGGCAAATTTGAAGGTGTTACATAGTTGTTATTGTGACAAAACCCTAACACATTCAATATCAAAATGTTTGATAGGATTCCTGCACTCAGGGGTTTTCTCTATTGCCCTTAAAAGCTATATTATTTATCTATAGCAGACAGTGATTTTACTTGGTCTGGCGATTACATAAACATACAGAAAGCAGTAAAAAAAATGTTTCACTATTCACGAATCTTCCCAGTTCCAGTGTAACCTGAAACGTAAGGCCTAGTTTTGTTTATAGGACTTTCCGCACAAAAAATAACTCTTATTAAGAATGATTCACTTAGGAGCTCTCATCTGCTTTAAAACTGACATGCCTTTCACCAATATCCTCGTCCTTTTGGTAGCTAGTAGGTTTTTACACGTAATCTTGATTTTTGGGAATGTACTGGCCCTGTAGGAATATGTTTAACCTTTAGGAATACTTTCACCCTCAGAAGATCCCTGTTTAATGCATTGAAACATCCAAGCCTGACATTTTTCCAAGGCTGAGCTTTGTGTGGGTAGCTCATGGCTGTATTATTGTAGAGGTACAAGCCACCGTCGCTTTACAAAGTGACGGTGAAGGTGGGAGAGCGGGAGTTCAGCGGCGAAGGGCTGACGGCGCAGGCGGCGCGGCATGACGCGGCGGCCAAGGCACTGGAGGTGCTGCGCAACTTGCCTCTGGAGCCTTCGATGGTCGACAACTGCGCAAGTCAGTACAACACGGCATGACTCGATATACAGTAGCAGTCTTTATTTTGAATTGCGTAGTAAAATTGCCAGAACATTTATTCTTCATCACATTCTATAGATTGCAATAGATTAGCCCCAATAAATGTAAATTTTATGTGTGTTGGATTTTCATTTGTGGTGTAAGGTTGCGTTTTTGTGTGCCTTTTTTTGGTGTTTCCTGTCTCTCCCAGTAGTTCCTTCATGTGTCTTTTCCACCATTGGTGCTGGTTTAGGATGGCTTATTTTCAATGGTGTTGAATTTGTTTGTGTTAAAGAGATGTGTGTGTGTCTTTGGATTGTTATAAGTTTTTAATTGCATGGGGCAATATAAGGCATAAGGTAGAATAAACTGTTGGTCTAAACTTAATATTTAATTTCAATTCCTTTTCTTTTTTTATTGTTTTGCTTTATAATTTTGTTATTGTTTGTTTTTATTTCTAAAAATTCCTAGAACTGATCACTATTAAAGTTCCATAAGTGGTGCAAATAAACAGCTTATGTACTCAGCGGGCTTGGTACTAGTATTTCTTTGACAGAGTAATTAGAATGTCTTGAAACTGTAAAAGTCTTCTGTTATAGATTATACCCTAGATCATGTTCTAGCTCTACTAATGTTTAAATGTTTTTTGTTTTTTTAGCGAATTTCCCCTATAGGGAAGAAGCTATTACCGTAGGTTTCATGGTAAGACTTAAGCCCGAGACCATGATAACGTTTCATTTTGAGGTCCCCAGATGCCAAAAACACCATTCGTTCAAATTTTTATATACATCTGGGGACCTCAAAATGAAACGTTATCATGGTCTCGGGCTTAAGTCTTACCATGAAACCTACGGTAATAGCATTGACTATGGATACTGAAGTAGACGTTCCATCGATACGGCGCGGTTGTCCGCCTCAAAGGTATACTAAGTCGGTCGGTAACACGTAGTTCCTTTTCCTGCCGCCAGAGTTTGCTGCAGTCGACTATCGCGCGCTCTCTCTCGCACTGCCCCCCCTGCCCCCTTCACCCCGCGACCCTCACCGATACATACCTCTCTTACCCCACCCCCTCACATCACTAGATACAGACACAGACCCGGCCGCCCGCGCCAACCTGGCTTCGTTTCTTCGTTTATTGTAGCGGAGAGCGGTGGTCAGCGCGGCGCGACTCGGTGACGACGCCGACGGTTGCACCTCCTGATTGCTAGTCTAGTATTATTGTGTGATCTTTAAAACAGTAGTTTAGCAACGCTTGACATTTAGTGGGAGGATTTTATATAATACCGTTAAAAAAACTGTTTTATATCTACTCAAAATGTAGTTAAAATAATTTCTCCTTACATCATTTAAAGAAAGTATTAACGCGTTTGTAGTCTTTAGTATTTTATGAACAAATGTATTATTATTTCAAAGAGGACTAGAACCAAAATCATCTTTCAAATGTACGGTATGCTAAAAATATGAAATAAATAATCGTTGTTTCACATACTATTATAACTACTGTTCATTTAGGCTAAAATTCAATTCACAAATGCATTATTGTATTGATGATGACAGGTGAAAAATATAAAAAACATACCAGATTTGAAATAAATTTATTTGCCCTCCAAGAGCTTAACCTTTTGGTAAAACCCCCCGTATTTTCGTCCAGGTTGTCTCATTTCCTTTGATTGCTCCTGCAACGTACACTGGAGTTTAGCTGTGATCAATTTCTTAATGATAAAAATTCTATGTTCATAAGCATTCAAAGCCGCACTTCATCAAGTCATTTTGATATCTGAAGATCGCCTGTTTACATCAGGTTAAAATAAGTTTCCTTATACCTATTTTTTGTATGATGTTTACAATCATTTTGTCAAATATGACCAGCGTGGTATTTGCTGCATAGACCGTCATTTGTGTGGGTGATATCAGCGCCTCGGACGGGACGGCACTCTACGCGCATAAAAATGTTTTTATTTGGAGTACCGTACAAGTATAGTATTTTCATGACATACTAAATTTGAAATTCAAAAAAATATGCTGGATTTATCCCGTTAACAATTCGCAATCATTTCAATGACATATTTAGTGACGTGGTCTTATTAGAGAAATAGGCACTATATTAATAAAAAATCTGTCCGATACAAACATATTTATTGTAATACTTAATATAATTTTACATAACAACGTTTTGTAATACAAAATTACAACATTTCGTAATGACATTTAAATCACAAACATGTGTTGTGGGCCTCAAATCTAGGTTTCAAAATTCATTCTATTTGATAAGTTCTTTTACTGTCCTAGTTGACTGTGATACCAATGCTAAGCTTAACTGGTTTGAATTCAAATTTAAATTACATTTTAGTACGCTATGCTCATGTTCTCCAAAAGTAAGACGTAAAGCACAAATCATAGCAAAATCGTTGTGCAAAATCATAGGGTGACTATGGAACACCAAACCATGGGTTGGCCTCAGTCTTGCCATATTTGGTGATCGTGCTTAATGAGGCTCCCCTGGCTCAATATAAGACATCATTGGTATTTCATAAGTTTCTCTAAGACACTGTATTAATTATTCTGAATGTTTCTAACTGTTCTGGAATGAATATCGAGTTCCGAAAATTATTTAACTATAATTGGATATGTTCCCTTCATTTGATGTAACTGTTGCCCAAAAAAGGTCAGAAAAGCCCCTAATGTAAAAGTAAGGCATATTAAGTTATAGGAATTAAAAAGGCAGAAATTTTAAGCCCTCCCTCATCATTCTAGCACCAATATTTACTGAGTTATTAAAGAAAATAAAGATTGAGTAAACACAGTACGTTACGCAATCAGCAAAAAACTTTATTTTCCCATATGAAATGCATGTTAAATTGCATAACACTTGCATGTATTCTGTGGCCACATTCATTTTATATGCTATTTACAATTACATGCTGGAAATTAATGTTTTTTGCTGATTGCAGAAAAACTGAAAGAGATACAAGGTTGGTGTAAATTAGAAAGTTGCTAGGATTTACAAGACCTTTTCAATGGCACGCTTTTTGACATATGCTATCATATGACTTTTTTGAATTTTGGGCATATAGGCTTTTTCAAAATAATTTTTTTTTATATATAGATTTTCTCAAAAAAACCTGTCATGTAGCATGCCAGAGTAAAGCTGAGTTTATCACGAGTAAGAAATTTAAGTCGGAACAAAGATATGAGTAGTGGTTTAGAAAATACAGGGTATTCCGTAAATGTCAATATTTTACACGAAAATGACCGCCATTTTGAAACGGATAAAGTTAAGTGAATTCTGTTTTCGCCAAAATGTTTATTTTAACAAAGCCTTAAAAATCGTTATAATATTCACTATGTTTATATAAGAAAATTTTGACTCGAACCCGTGACCTTTAGTTTTGGAACATTCTGTACATGGATTTTGATGAAAATATTTTCAATAGATAGCCCATATGCGGTTTAGTCAGGAAGAATTTTGTTTGATGACTTTAGACCAAACCGTTCTCCCGTTATACAAGCTGGACGGGTGGTCTGACTCACCCTGTATATACAGGGTGTCAAAAAATGCGTAGCGCACTATGCAGAACCATATTCTACATACAAAAACAAGTTGAAAATGTAGAGTAAAATTTGTTCGATTTCGGCTAAGTTTAGGCGTAATCCGCCATTTTGTATTTTTTGGATAATAATTAATAATTCAAAAACCCTTCGAGTTTTTTTTTAACTTGGTATAAACTTTAAGTTTCTGGTTTTTAACATTTTCCAAAAATATTTTTTATTAAACATCAAATTTCAAAATGGCGGCCATTTAAATATTTCAAAGTCAAATTCCATGAAAACTAGCAACTGAAACAAAATTTTACAAGACATACAATTTAAAGCACTTTGTAAACCAAATTCAATGACATTTTTACTGTAAAAATCGGTTAATAAACAAAAATGTTGTGGCAATTTTTTATAATAAATTTCAAAATGGCGGCCACATAACATTTTCAAAGTCAAATTCCCTAGTGCATTTGACCAAGTCCTTTAAATGTTATGTACTGTAAAATGTTATTTTAGTTGCTAGTTTTCCAGGAATTTGACTTTGAAATTTGTATATGGCCGCCATTTTGAAATTCATTATAACAAAATTACCATAACTTTTTTATTTATTAATCGATTTTTACAGTAAAATGTCATTAGATTTGTATTACAAAGTGCTTTAAATTTTATGTCTTATACAATTTTGTTTTAGTTGCTATTTTTCATGGAATTTGACTTTGAAATATTTAAATGGCCGCCATTTTGAAATTTGATAAGTTAAATAAAAATTGTTTTTCGAAAATGTTAAAAACCAGAAACTTAAAGTTTATACCAAATTTCAAAAAAATATCCCGAAGGGTTTTTGAATTATTAATTATTTTCAAAAATATACAAAATGGCGGATTACGAATAACTAATCCGAAATCGCAAAAATGTTACTGTACATTTTCGACTTGTTTTTGTATGTAGAATCCGGTTCTGCATAGTGCGCTACGCATTTTTGTGACACCCTGTGTATTAGTTACACCCCAAAACGCGTTCACAGGGTGTCTAGCAGTCGGGAAAGTCGGGGAAGTCGGGAATTTGTATAGAAATTAATAAAAGGTCGGGAAAGGCGGGAATTAATATATAAAATTGTTATTAAGTTGGGAAAATGGATAAAACTTATAAACAGTGATATCAAGGTACTAGTATTTATAATCAATGGCAATTGAAACAAGATGTACGTTGTGGAACAACCGAAGCAAATGCTTGGCCCATAGTTTTTCGGAGAAATTAAGAAAGCCAGTCAAGTACATGCCGTTACTATGGCAACGCGAACAGGAAGATGAGTCACGAGGGGGAGGGGTGGAGAGCGATGACCTTGAAGGTACCTCTGCACTCTCGCCCGCGTCGTTCGCCATCCCTTGGCTAGTGGACTCTGATAGAGATACTTCCGACCCGAGTAGGTATCGAAACTTTGTTTTCGGAACTCTGGGCATCGGTTAACCGATATTATCGTGGTATCGAAAGAAAAGTTGAGTATCGGTATCGGAAAAATAGTACATTTTTACGTTGTTAAAACATAGATTATTTTTTGTTTAATATACTTTTTAGCAAAATAAACACAAATAATAACTTCAAATATAGTTCTTGTAACTTATGATAGAGAGAATCGACTCCAAGTTATCTCCCGCGTTCCTCTTAGAGTAATGGGTATCAATACTTTTTAGTTTCGAATCGTAGCGATACCAAATATCGGGTCCAAGCCAGTAGCCAGTAGTGAGTAGTATCGTATCGTATCGGAACGTCCCTAGACTCCGACTCTGATTCACACACGCACACGTCGCGTCGTCGTAGTACCTGCGCAGTTGCGCGCATTGACGGACGCATAGTGAAGCATTTAAACCTGTAGGTTAAAGATTACATTGACGAGTGAAGTGAGTTAAAACCGGGATTTGTCCGTAAATATTGAATAATGCCTGCAAATTATTGGCGGTACAGGTTAACAACTTAACTATGATCTATTCTTATTTCCCTTTGCATTCCAACAATGCTTCAACTTTTGTTCAACGGTGAGCGTGAGCAATACACACTTAAGTTAATATTTTACGTGTTAAAACTTTTAAGTTTACGTTGCAATTTACTTCGAACACGGCCGAATTTCGTCGTCTGCACCGCTTGCACTGTGGCCTGGTTTCCACGGAACGGGGCGAAGTAACTCGCCCGACAGTTGTTCAGTAGTATTAAGTTATACAATTTTATAGTTTTAATTACAGTTGTCAACTATTTCTCAGATCACCAGAAGACCATTAAACAGTGGCTTAGTGACATTTGAACAATGTCGTAAATAATGTGTGAGTAGGCTCTCACTAAACTAATGAAGTTACTTTACTTTTACCCTTGGAAATATTAAACTGTGGTCTGAACATGTTTACTAATTAACTGTTTATAACATTTAATAAAGTGGTTCTCTATACACATTGGCTATATAGGCCTAAATATCAAATAAGCCTAGTCACTGTAATGTTTTAACTTACCTTTGAACACATTTTAACTAGGCCAAAGCTTACTATCGTCTGCGTAATTTTAAACTTTGATTTAATCGCCAAATTATGTCAACATGGGAGAAATTGGAAAAATTTAAGTTAGGCCTAGTTTTTTAAAACTGAACTCGATTAAAATTAATTTAGGTACTGATATAAAAAAACATATAAGTTAGATGACTTCTTAAATATTTTTTGGCCAGTGATGAGATCGACAGGCCTAGATTTATGCCTAAATATGTTTTCAAAGTTATGAGTAAAAATTAGTTATACTTTAGCCTTTTATTTTCATATGCCAACCTATTCGAAATTTTGTATTTGTTGCTGTACATGAACAGGCTACTAACTTACCGGTACTGTATTTTATTTTAATCCTCATTGCTTTCCAATGTATAAAGAGGGTACACTTTCATAAGCGGAACGATGTAAAAAACCAAAAGTAATTGTTCATACGGATTATCTAGGTTACAGTTACGTTCGGTCTAAAGAGTTGGAAGATACTTATCGTCTTGAAATTTGTCCAGATAGCAAACTTTGTTAGGAATACGTTCCGAGCACATCACCAACCATCTCTATGTGAATGCTTATTTAGAATTAGGGTGAACAACTCTGGAAAATATCCTTTTATGTTCTTTTAACATGCTGATATTTTATGCCCTTTTAAATTTGTTGACGTTTTTAGTTTTGTTTCTTTAATTAAATTATTTTGTATATAGCTAACCGGTAACGTTTATTTCATTTGTATTTTAAGTTAAATTGAAAAATATATATTTATATATAAATATTTATGTTCATATATTATGCAGTATTTGAGTTTTTAATAAAAAATATTATATTGAGTTTTGGTTTTGTTAGTGATTTTTCTTCCAAGTGTCATTCTTTTTCACTATTTAAATTTGTTTACCATAGTTTAAATAAGCGGTATCAGAAAACTGACACATACTTTCTCCCTTTTAGCCCATCTTTAATGAATAAATTACTTTTTCTTTACTAAATATAAAATACAAAGCACGGTTGAATGTACAGAAAATAATGTAAACAAGTTGTTTTCAAAAACATCCACCGAAATCCCTGTTGAGGAGGCACTACAGAATCCATCGCTACACACGTTGTTTTTAGAGGGGGAATGCCCCCTATTATCCCCCCTCAGAGTTATTAAGGGGCAACATATTTCGAATTTCTTCTATTGGTCAATGCTAACTTGACAAGCATATCAAGTTTGAACGAAATTGATCGACAAATAAGAGATAAACAGTAATTTTTGTATTCCCCATAAGAATAACATTGGACATCGTACTGTGTTTATGAAAAATGGAAATTTAAATTTTCTCCGCAACCAGTAATCGTAGAATAGTAATTCAAGATACCAAATTATTTAGTTTTTTGAGCTATTTGAGCTCCTTATGTGTAAGGGGGAGAAAGTAAAAATCCAAAAAGTGGTAAAAACATGATATTTTTACTCTTATGACGTTTTTAGTATATTTGTACTATCTTGCGAAAGTCTGGAAAATTTTGGAAAAAGTCTTAAAAAGTCTGGAAAAAGTCTTGAATTTTGAGATCAAATATTACTAGACACCCTGTGTTCAGGGGTAACGTTAGGAACTTCTATGGTGGTTCCAGGCTTAAGTTTCACCGTGCGAGTCATGCTAATAGTTCACTTTTCCATAGGAAATTCACTAATAATACGAGATCGCACGCAGCACGCTGACGTGAGGGAAGTGAATTTCCGCATTAAAACCTTAAAAGATTAAATAACGGGTTTAAACCAATACTGGTTACATTTTTTTAAATTGAAAAATTTGTTTTTTTGGCTGTTTTGATGCTCCTGGTTATATTTAAATTCACTAATAGGATGCCAATGTTGTAAATTATAAAGTTAGAAGGAGGTATTATCGGGATAACCGGGATTAGGGGTTGGTTGAGGGGTATGGGGTGTGATAAAACGATATTAAGATAGCCCAGTGTTAAATTCCCATAAGACAACGTACTGTATTTTGACAATTAACATTGTCTTTAATAACTCGGTAAGTACTTGTGCTAGAATGATGAGGGAGGGTTTAAAATCCTTGGCTTTTTACTTACAATAAGTTAATGTGCAATATGTGTTCGGTTGGGGCTTTTCTGACCCTTTTTTTAGCTCGAAAACTCAAAATTTGAAAACTTAGATCCCCTAAAAAGGGGGTTAGAGTTTTCCGATTGTTTTGCCCAACGAACTTGTCCAACCGATTATAAAAAGGAATGTCACCACAAAATTTTAAGTAAATCGGTCAAAAACTGCGACCGCTAGAGTTATCTCAAATATAAAGTTTTTAGAGACCCCTCAAAACGTGTTCAGGGGGTCACGTTAGGAACTTTTCTGGTGGTCCCAGGCTTAAGTCTCACCGTGCGAGTCATGCTAATAGTTCACTTTTCCATAGGAAATTCACTAATAATAACGAGCTGCTCCCCCGCAAAAATTTGCAGATACGATCCTTATAACAGCAGTTTATTGAATTAAGGAAAAACACATGGCATAAACCAAATAAAACTCTACTCCATATGAATAACATGGGAACTTGGACGTCTCGTGGGGCAGAGCCCTCTGGGGCCTAAATCTAAATTATCGCTTCACAGCGATTAAGAACTTGAAATTATCTTTTAAATAAAAAAGAATCATACAAATTGGTTAAGTATTAACTTCAGGAAGTGAGTGAACAAAAAGCCGGATTTTTTAAAAATATGTAGATAATAGGTCTACTACTACTACTACTAATAATAATAATAATTGTATTTTAAACTTGAGTTGTTTTTTTATAACAGCGCAAGTAAAATTATAATTTTCTTACATCCATACAAAAAATGTTCATGTTGCCTATTCCGTTAGTTATCCATGGCAAATCCTTTGTGCGGTGCGGTAAGGCCTGCCAAACGTAAACAGCAGCGATACTAGTTCAAGCCGAGCATACCGGGCCTACAGTCGGTGGGCCAAGTCCAAGCCCAGAGCCCAGAGCGGCCTTGAGTGAGAGCCGTTTCACGCACGCGCGCCACTGCAACGAGCGCGTGGCGGGCATCTTCCAATCGTTCCCGCCAGCAGCGCCACTGCATTGAGCCTTCCTCTGTTGGTACCGCGGGAAGCCAACAGGGGCGCTAGAAAACTGCTAGGGACACATTCTATAATGGCGATGGTTTGTCTCCTTCAGTATCTATAGTCAATGGTAATAGCTTCTTCCCTATAGGGGAAATTCGCTAAAATAACAAAAAACATTTAAACATGAGTAGAGCTAGAACATGATCTAGGGTATAATCTATAACAGAAGACTTTTACAGTTTCAAGATATTCTAATTACTCTATATATATATATATATATATATATATATATATATATATATATATGTGTGTGTGTGTGTGTCCGTAAGCACGATAACTCTCGTAAAAAGCTCCGATCTTAATGAAATTTGGTACAAATGTGTAAAGTACCATTTATTTGAACGAGTTCGAAAACCAGACGAATCGCATCATCCGAAGGGGGGTTTTGTACCCCAAAAATGGGTTTTTTGGGGTTTTTACATTTAATTTTAATTTTAATCAAATTGCAATTTTTACCATTGAAATCAGCTTAAAAAAAACAAACAATTTGGTAATTTGATCATTGCTCTACGTCAATTGGTTACTGAGATATTGAAAGTGCTAAACACAGTACGTTGTCTAATGTTATTCTTATGGAGAAAAAGAAAAATTGTATATCTCGCTTATTTATGAACATAAACTGACAAAATTTAGTATATGACTTCATCTGGTTGTGGTTTATTGTTGTTTGCTCAAAAAAACAATTTTTTGCCTATGGTTCCCGTTGCAGCAAACCTAGGTACTCGGTCCCCATGTTATTCTTATGTAAAATATTTAAAATGTTATATATCGCTTATTTATGAATGTATATGGATGAAACTTGGTATGTGGCTTCACGTAGTACTGGTATATTGATATTTGCACAAAAAATTGATTTTTTATTGGTTATTCCCGTAGCAGCATACCTGCATACTCAGCCCCCATGTTATTCTTATGCAGAATAAGTAAAATGTAACAACTCCCTTAATTTAGAACATAAATTAATAAAACTTGGTATTTAGCTTCACTTGGTTGAGTTATATTCATAATTGCATAAAAACCCATTTTTTGTTCCTAGTTGCAGCAAACCTTACTCAGCCCCCATGTTATTCTTATGGAGAATAATTAAAATGTTATATAGAGCTTATTTATGATTGAATATTGATGAAACTTGGTATGTGGCTTCGCCTAGTTAAATTATATTTATATTAGCATAAAAATCAATTGTTTGTGTTCCTTGTTTCAGCAAACCTACGTACTCATTACCAATTCTATTCTTATGAAGAATAATTAAAATCGCTTATATGTGAATATATTTTTATGAAACTTGGTACGCGGCTTTATGTGGAATTCAGACAAATATTATGCATTGGAAATTCGCTGGGTATGCAGGTTTGCTGCGACGGGGGTATTTTTTACTCTGTGGTGTAGTACTCAAATATCCAAATAATACTTCAACTATTGTATTTACATTATTAATTAATAACTTCAGTGTGTATTCAAGTTTTATGTAGTACAATAATTTGCCTTAAGTAAAATTAAGTTGAACAATAGAAGAGCAAAATATTCTTTTTTGGAATGCTGATTTGTGATCCGAAGTGTTAAAACCTTTCTCGTAATGGACAAAATATTGTTATTTGAGTAAACATAAATCACAATTCGTACCACAGCTTGCATATATAGTGTCTAATAGGGCTGTTATGTGCAGATGGCGATCTGAATGCGGTGAACATCGAAGCGGATTCGTCGTCGGAACTCAAGTCCCCGATCTCGCTGGTCCACGAGTTGGCGCTCAAGAGGAATCTTACAGTGCTATTCGACGTGATCAGTGAAAAAGGCCCCCCTCATATGAGAACTTTTGTGACTAGGTGTTGTGTTGGCGAAAACTTTGAAACTTTGGGTGAAGGGAATGGGAAAAAAGTAGGTAGTATTTGTATCTGCAGTTTTGTGGTGCAAAGTTTATTTTGTTTTTATCACGGTGACTGCTGAAAATGTGCAATTGCAATGTTTCAGAATTTTTTTTAAGAAAATTTACTTTTACTCAAGCTTTACCTTTTATGTTATTATATTTAACTTAACTACACCAGTGTTCAATAATTGTAACATAAACTGACTCCAAAATGTATAGTCCAGTTAAATGGTATTTATAATAGCCTAATCCAGGAAAAAATTCCGGAAGTTTTTTTCTCAATGGTTCTGTAAGTTTTTTGGGGTGCTGAATTCGAATTTCATGTTTGCCACCTCGAGAAAGGACAGCTTCACCGAAGAAATTGCAACAAACCTTAAATATTCTGTACTTTTTTTAGTTTTTTGATGTATATCTTGAGAACTATGCATTTTATCGGAAAGACTGTTGAGTACAAACTTAAAGAAGACAAAATTCCCTACAATTTCATATATTAATCGCATTTCTATGATTAAGAACGTAGGCGCTGAAAAGGGTGATTTTTTGGCCAATCTGGCCAAAACGAGAGAAACGTTCCCACACACACTCCTGTTTAGTGGAAACGTTCAAGTTTTACTAAGTCATGTTAAAAACCCACATTTTGAACGAATTAATTGCATATCCAGCATATTACTGTAAAATTAAGATATGAGTTGAATATTGCATTATATCTATTACTTAAATTACATTAGATTTAATGAAGCGTAATGGTCAGGAAATATAAGTTTGAATCAAAGCAATAATTATAAGGTAAATTTATTTAACGTAATATTTAAAAAAATGTCAGCCTTATATAGCGTCAAAGGCTAGGTTAGAAGGTTATAGTTAAACTCCCAAATATACATTCCTGAAAAAATTCTTAAATAATTACATCATACTAATATTATAAATGTGAAAGTATGGGTGTTTGTGCGTAAGTTTGTCCATAACTCTGAAGTTCCATCACGTGAAAACTACTGGACTGATTGAGCTGAAAATTTGCAGAGAGGTACTTGAAGTCCTGAGTAAAATATAGGCATAAAGTTGTGAAAATCCTATAGGGCTATGCCCCACGGGGGTTCAAAGTTCCCATGTATTACTTATGGATATTCATTTTTGTTTGAGCTGATGAAAATACAAACAGCTGATCTTGATTCGTAGTAGTTCCACAGGCTAACCACAGAATGCAGCACACAAAACTATCATAGTTTTTATAAATAATTTGCAGGGCGAAGCCTGCGGGTAACAGCTAGTGGTTAATAATTGTTTTTATCCGTGGAGACTAATTGCGACAAAAAACAAGTATTAATATTATTAATATTATTTTATATACGAGTATTATTACTTTACTTATAAACTATCAACAATTCATATAGCAATAAAATTGAAGTGAAAGTCTTGAACAAGATACACTTTATGGGGAAGGCTTTTTAATGTGATTTTACTATTCAACAACATTTCTACCTCCCAAAACCATGCAACATAATATCTACTTGACGTTACCAATATTATAGTGTTTCAAAGATTCTTAAGGTGTGTCTTGACTGTCTTTGGATGAGTACGGAAATCGCCTTTAACCTAATTGATAAATTCTTCTCTGGTAAATTGACATTCCTCGTCCCTATTTTCAAGAAAACTGATAATACCATCCATCACATATCCCCAGATGCATTGCTGCATCTAACTTTTCTCTGTAGGGTCTGCCTGCAACTTGTGACAATGTTCCTGTATTTTGTCACCGTAGCAATTTATATTGTGCTTCAGCAGCTTGTCAGCAGCAGTCCTCTGACCGCTAGCTTATTCCCATGGTCAAAAGACTATTTCATTTACCATGGTCTGGTAGCATCTCCTTTGCACATACAAAACAATTGGTTTTGAAGCAAATTCTGATATACATTAGATAAACTAAGGCCATTCAGGGTTCTTTTAGGATTTCTTCACATAGGAACAGGCAACACATTTCTCATTTATAAATTGCTTCCTATAGGCAAGTAATAAATGTGTTCATCGTAGAGGTGTGCGAATAGTGAATTTTTAGTTCGGAACGGTTTTAGTTCGGATCGGATAGTAAGGGTTTTGGATCGGATAATTTTCGGATTCGGATATTTAGCCTACTTTACCCCAATCTCTAAAACTACCATATTTTCAGGTTGGAACTTAACATTTTCATTTTTCTTGCAATATATAAATATACAATATTTAAGCTAAGTAATTTTATTCAAAACAC
Source organism: Allygus modestus (assembly GCA_963675035.1). NCBI lineage: Eukaryota > Metazoa > Arthropoda > Insecta > Hemiptera > Cicadellidae > Allygus > Allygus modestus. The sequence continues at coordinate 235,465,162 of OY776112.1, forward strand.
AACAAGTGGTTATTATTTTTACAAATGTATCTTTCTGAATAATTGAAGACGTACTACACATTACCCCACCAGAAAATAGCTTTAATTGTAGGACCAACCTCTGTACATACTCGAAAATATTATCTTCTCTGCAGTGGAAAATACAAGAAATATTTTTACTGGTTGTATAGGTATAAGATAAAAGTATAGATAATTTAATAACAGTAGGCCTAGGTTAGACTACTCAAATCATGTAATGTCATCTTGCCTATCATTAATCCTTATCACCTTGTCATTGTGCTATAACACCTTAACCTATCTCGGTGTAGGCCTGGTAAAAAAACAAACAAAAACATATGGTCAGGCGAGAGAATCAACAAGGAAACATTTTAATATGATAACAGCCTATTTAAAAGACTGGAATCACCGATTTGATAGCAAAGCAGACATCACAACACAACTCACTAATGGCCTAGCACGACAAAGGCAATCAGAACCTACTTCAGTAATGAATCAGTATAGGGCTTCAACTCAGTATGAGCTAACCAAAAACTTCCATAACCAAAGAATTTCCTTTGTTTTATAAATTTACTAACTAGGCCTAGTTCGAATTTATTTTGTTTAATACAAATTAGAAACTTTGTTTAACCTAGTTTGCCACTGGAATGTAAACAGCCTACCAAGTGTCAGCGTCAGTTTGCATTTCAAACTATCGGCTTCGTTCTTTTTAGCGAATTTCCCCTATGTGGAAAAAGCTATTACTGTAGTCGGCATGGTAAGACCTAGGCCCGGGACCATGATAACTTTTCGTTTTGAGGTCCCCCAGATGCCAAAAACACCATTCGTTCAATACTGTACATACATATATATATGTGTGTGTCCATAGGCACGATAACTTTCGTAAAAATGGTCCGATTTCGGTTAAATTTGGTACAAACGTGTAAAGCAACATTTATGACTTTAAGTTCGAAAACCAGACAGATCGCTTTATCCGAAGGGGTATTTTAGGGGGGTTTTGTACCCTGAAATAGGTTTTTTTTAGTTTTCTACACATAATATTCTAAGAAATCTAATTTAAGTTTACACCATTGGATTTGGCTTAAAAAAACGAACAATTTGGTGTTTTGATCATTAAACTCCCCATTGGTTACCAAGATATTGAAAGTGCTAAACACAGTACGTTGTCCAATGCTATTCTTATGGAGGAATAAGAAAAATTCTATATCTCGGTTATTTATAAACGTATCCAGACGAAACTTGGTATATGGCTTCATTTCATTGTGGTCTATTGATAATTGTTCAAAATAACAAAATTTTGCCGATGGTTCCCGTAGCAGCAAACCTGCGTTCTCAGCGCCCATGTTATTCTTCTGGAGAATAAGAAAAATGTTATGCCTCATTTAATTATGAACATAAATTAATATAACTTGGTATGCAGCTTCACCTAGTTGAGTTAAATTGATATTTGTATAAAAAGCCATGATTTGTGTTTCTTGTTGCAGCAAACCTGCGTACTCAGCCCCCCATGTTATTCTTATGGAGAATAATTAAAATTGTATAAATTGCTTATTTATTAATGGATACGGATGAAACTTGGTATGTGGCTTCACCTGGTTGTGGTCTGTTGATATTTGCATTAAAACTTAATATTTTTCTGTTCCTTGCTGCAGCAAACCTGAGTACTCAATCCCCATGTTATTCTTATGGAGAAAAATTAAAATTTAATATACAGCTCATTTTTTAATGTGTATCTATGAAAATTGGTAAGTGGCTGTGTGTAGTATATATATATATATATATGCATTGGAAATTCGCTGAGTATGCAGGTTTGCTGCAACGGGGGTATTTATTAATTGACATATGCTTTTCTTCCTTTTCGGTTCCATTTTAAATACATGAATTTAACGAAATCAAATAATATCCGAACGATAAAATCTGTATAGATAAATAATAGAGATAACTATAACCATAGATTAAGCATACTCCTTACTAGATGTTTCATCGTCATTCTACCAGATGAATACGGGTGAACAGTGGGCCGCTCTTGTGGGATTTTCTAGTACTAGCATAAAATCAGTGCCGAAGGGAACGGTGCAGTGACACAGCTTGTGGCCATGTGAGGAACTAACGAGTCGCGGGCTAGGAGGGGAGACAGCATCCGTGTGCGAGAGAGAGAGATAGAGAGGGAGTGAGAGAGAACGGCGCCACCAATGACACTGCCGTAGTGCCTTGGCTCACGCCGTGGATTGCTCGCAGGGCGTCCGCCAGCCGCCAGCCCCAGTGCCTTCCTTTCGTCAAATCATAGCGGCTTATCTCTTGATAAATGTTTTACATTCGCTCTCAAAAATGGTCTTACTGTTGTAATTACATCTTAGTGTAAAAGGTGTACATGATATGTTAAACCGATATTTCATTACCAATGATTCAGATAATCACAACCAGTATTTCCTTATTGAAATCCCATTCAATACTTTTTCACAATTTTCTTTTTTGTTCTTTTTCATTACATCGTCTGAAAATGAAATCCTCATGGACACTCAAAAATCCGTATTCGAGAACAATGCTGGACTATGACTGTATTGAATTCATTGGCCAAAATCAGCAGTTTTTTCCGATTAAAAATGGCAATTTTACTGCAATTCATGGTCGCCGTAATTTTTAGACCGAACTGGACAAGTGAACGTAACTTATCGGCAAAAAAACCCGCAATAGTTTATACGCAACCCGAATTTAAAGGCCAATACGCCAGCGGGGAGGTGTCAAAGTATGTTTTCGTCGAAAACAAAGATTTTACCGAAACTAATTTTATCGGCCGAGATTCGGCGATTTTAAACGAGTTTAAAAAGCATCCGAGATACATATTATTGGCCTGAAATAGCAAAATATTCTCATTTTGCCGTCTTAAACGTCAATCGGGCCACATTTTTACCTTGAAAACGGACAAACTGTGTTCTAGGCAAATTTACCAATCGAATGTGAGTTAGCAGCCAAAATCGGTAATTTTACCGGCAATTTTACTGTATTTTACTAGCCAAAAACTACAACTGTAAAGTATTTTATCGGCCGAAAATTGAGTACAAACTGTATTTTATGCCGGAAATGTGCTTAATTGCTCAATAGCGGCAATCGGAGCGCACTTTCTCGGAGGTCCATTTCGCTGGCTCAGCCATATTTGAAATTTTAACTATACACAAGTTAATACTAGGTTAGAACTGATTAGTACTTGAATATGAAGGTTAGTACCCTAAGCATATCAGAGTTATTAACAAAAACGTACGGCCGGGCCAGGGAATTGCTAGCCCGGCCATGTGCGAAAATGAAAATTTAAACTAAACCACAAGTTAATACTAGGTTAGTACTAGTTAGTACTCGAATATGAAGGTTATTACTCTAACCGTTACCGACCTATTAAGCAAAATGTGTGGTGGGAGCTGGAAGATTTCCCTAATCCCCCCCCCCCAGTGGATCCGCGCCTGCTACGACGGGGGTATTTTTCAATTGTTTAAACGATCTTAAAAGTAAAGATTTTATGAACTGGTAGTTTATATTTTAGATCGGTATTTTACATTTACAATGAACGCCGGCTGGTTCAGCCAGTTTTGTAATCCGGCCGAGGGCCCGGTCCCAAGGTGGCCGGACTAGAGGGAGTCTACTGTATTGGAACGTAATTTACTCATCAATATATTTCAAAGCAAGGTATGTATCGCAAACAAATTTGTACTCCTATAGACATCATATTGATTTTGTGGGTATACCGGGAAAGCGCCAACACTACTCCAGGTAGCCATGTAGCCCGGGTAATCGGGCGGAAGTTGGAATGTAAACAAATAAACGCTCTACGGATTCTTATGATCATTTGGGTTCTAAACTCGTCGGACCTTAAGCGGACCACAAACGCCTGTGAATGTTTTCATAGCAAGTTAAAAAAATTGTTCCGCTTCCCCACCTGAACATTTTCATCGTTCGCAACACCCTGAAGAACAGCGCAACTTCAACATAAAAAAATGTCAGTTCAATGTAGGTTCCAGATACATACCAACATTGGTATATGAATACCGGCAAACCAGAGGACCTACGCAACGATGGTAGAAAACCCTGGTTTATCAACAGTTCGTTGATAGACAACTTTTGCAGCTAAAAACGGGTAAATTGAAGTACAGGCAAATTTGCATTAGGCCTTTATAAAAGTAAAGATAACCCGATAATGAAGGGAGGAACTAAATAAAGTACGAGAATATAGGTTTTACCTGTGAATTAGTACTGTACCACTATTTACTCACTGTTGTCGTACTTTGCACCTTAGGCCTACTAGAGGAAATAAATAAAGTGTTGCCAAATCCCTCTGGTCCAATAAAACATATGGTAAAGTATATCTGTCGTCTTTGAAATCTATTCCTATCGTACACAACATAAAAAAAACAAGCAGATGGAATCATTGTTTGTGAAATTCGTATGGCAACAGTGTTGGACGAAAGGGGGTGAGGGGGGAATCATATGGGCAATCGACCATCACCCCCCACCACACAAACAACATTCCCAAAGTCAAAACCATGTCATTCATGCGCATTCATGGGTTCTATGTCATTTTCATGCGGACTACTCTACTACACCTCATTTATTAAAATCAGCCCATAAATAAAGAAGTTGTTTAAAGTTTTATCATTTTTAACTCAGGATTACCGGTAGGGCTACACTTAAAAGTGCTAATAAAGATAAACCCTTACATATGTGAATACGTTAATACATATCAATTGTTATGTTACTAAAATTAGTTTTAATTTTTGTATTTTTTAAATTTGAAATCAATAATCATACTGTAGTTTTAATATCCTTAATGTCATAGAGACGGTTACAAATCATTTTTACTTTTACCTGCTTGAACAAGTATATGGACAAAAATAAAGAACAGTAAAATTATTTATAAATTTATCGTTCGCAAAAATTATTAATAAAACTAAAAGTCATTAACCTAAATTTATTGTGAAAACTAAATAATTAAACATAAATCTCATTTATATTGCATTTTCAAACATGTTTTTCTTAGTCTTCACCTGTTAATTATGAACATAATATTGTAATGTGAATGAATCATTAAATTCATATAGAAATTTTATGATTGAAAGACGCATGCGTCTGTCAGCTTCAGGCCGTAGACCGGCTCGGCGAGGCGCCGCGCTGCGGCCGGTGGCGGTGACAAATTGTTGTGTTCGTGTTGTGGGATTCGGTGTCCTCCCTCAGCCAGCAAGCCAGCCCGTCAGCCAGCGCAGTGTGTGTGTTGGGAGCTGGGAGATGGGAGATCAGGAGGGGTTGATGGGATGGGTGAACGGTCGAAGGGGGGAGGGGAATGATAGCGATGGCAGCGCGGTGAAGTAGACGTTCCGAACTAGCTCCGCCGTCGCCTTGGACGTACAAGCAGACCGTGTATGCTTGTCCTATTAACATGGATGATCTACTAAGGAGTATGCTTAATCTATGCTATAACTAAGCGATTGAGCGATCTTCTTGAATCCGTTGCCAGGTCGTCGCTGCTTTAAATGTCGTGTTGTCGTAAAGATACTCGATGAGCTTAATATATCTAAAGGTCTCGCTTGGGGGTAAACAAGTGAAGTCTTTTCTTGGAGTATAAGAGCTCTAGCTAGATTAAGCTCGTTGATCATTGCGGAAAACTTCACTTCAGAAAAAGCTATGCAACTCGTTTTCCGCAAGTCAGCAATACTTTACTCAGCGTTTTTTAATTGCATGGAATGGAAGGAAAATATCAGTAGGAGCAGTTTTAAATTTCATACACTAACAGTTCCGTTTGCATTATGCAACTTTTGAATACTCTATAAGAGCTTGCTCTTTGCACTCGTAAGAAAGTGAAACTATCGGAAATCTACTATTGATGAAAAATTATCGACTTATTCGCCAGTAATCTACTACTGTTGTCAGCGTTAATCCCGTGAATCGTGAACTGACATCGAGTTGTAATATTGTATAAATTTGCTGTTGTTTACTATCAAAAATGTTCGCTATTACACATTTCTCTTTATAAACTGAAATAATGAAATAATGATTTATTCCACCCAAACTTACAACACTCAAACACATTAATTTTCTTGGAATTACGTTGTCACATCAACCAGTTATTGTGACAACGTTGAAAAAAAAAAAATAAAATAAAATTTACATTAACAACTGAGTCCAGTCCTTCTATGCACAAACACATCTTGCCGCTCTCCGTGGCGTCTGACATGACATCAACTTAATATTTATCTCTCCAAATAATAGTAAACTTTAACACACTTAGTATATAAATGACATCAAAAAATAGTTTCAATATCAGTTTTAAGTAGTGCAATAAGCAAATATAGTTTAAATTAATACATTATTCATGAAATCAACATTCAAAATTTTGAAAAGCCATTTTTTTAATTGCACAGAAAAAGATTTAAGACTCAAGCAGTTTTTAACTTCTTGTGGGAGCTGGTTGAAGTATTTAGGTCCGTTGTACTGATAAGAGTGCCTAAATAATGTTTTGTTTACTTTGGGTAATCTAAATACGGCTTGATTACTACTTCTTGTAACTGTATTCATTCTGTTTGCTAAAATGATGTACGATCTGGCCGTGTATCGCGATACGATACATGATTACACAAATATCGTATCGATGTATTAATACGAGTTATGTACCGAAAACATTCAAAGTGATATGAATTGCGTCATGTTACCTTGAATGACATAAAGAGTCAAAACGTTTATTAATGGTACAAACATATTTATTGTTTCATTTCTACTTTTTTATCCCCAGATATACAGCCTATCCGAATAAGTCGGATGTGTACTAGACCTTATCGGATATCGATAAAGCCTTCGGATCGGATTCGGATATCTGATCCGATCCGAAACCGAACTGACTTTTCAGATATCCGCACACCTCTAGTTCATCGTATTATTCAATTTAGTGGGCTACTGTTAAATACAATAACCCTATCATACCGCAGATGTCATTTACTTGCTCATTAAAATATTTCAACCCCATTTCGTTAACAAAATGTACTGTCCGTACCCCAAACCTTTCAATGTTTTATCGCAAATGGTATAATCCCGACAGTTGAAACATCTTTTAGAAAAAACATTACAATAAAGGTAGTACTCTAACCAGCCATTTGAGGAAATATTAGAACCAATTCAATATAAACTCAATTATTTAAATTTTATCAGTTATGTAATTATTTAAGCATGTTTTTTTAGGAATCACATGTGTGGAGTTCAACCATAACCTTGGAATCTAGCCTTTAAATCTATACAAGACTAAAAGATCTATTTGTCAATTACATTACATAAAATAAATCTACCTTATAATTATATTTTTATTCAAACTTATTTATTACCAGAACATTACGCTAAGTTGAATCTAAAGTAATTTGTTTAAGAGATCTAATGTGATTATTCAACTCATGTCTTGATGTTGCAGTAATAAGCTGAACATGCAATTAATTCGTTCAAAAAGTGGGTTTTTAACATGACTTAGTAAAACTAGAACGTTGCTGCTAAACAGGATTGTGGAGGGAAAATTTTTCTCATTTTGGCAGATTGGCCAAAAATTCGCCCATTTTCAGCGCGCTCTATCTCCTACGTTCTTTATCATAGAAATGCGATTAATATATGAAATTGTAGGGAATTTTGTCTTCTTTAAGTTTGTACTCAACGGTCTTCCCGATAAAACGCATAGTTCTCAAGATATACACGTTTTGTATTTGAATAATAATTGCATGCATTTGATTTATGTAATAAACTAGTTTTAATAAATTGAAACTACATTTTGTAGATATTTGAACAAATACAATAAGAAAAGTAAAAGTAAACAATCATGATGAATTGAAATATAATCAGCTGATATATGACCTATTTATTCACATGGATATAACAGTCTTCCCCATTTGATTAGCACCTACTTTGAAACAAAAGACTAAAAGTAAGTTGATACTTTGTTTTTGTTTTTTCGATGGACACAATTGTAAAGGTGGAGGTTCAGGAGTTTCGCGTTCATCTGTTATTATTTCTTGCCTATCTTCAAACGTTTGTTCGTTATTAACAGTTTGTTCTTGTTCATTACCAGAAGTTTGTTCTCTTGATGGTAAAGAATCTAGTTCATCAGATAAGATGTCCTGTCTGTTTTCAGATGATGCTGGAACAATAGGAGATTGTCGAATATTAAATATATTATGTTGGGAATATTAAGTGGTACTTTGATTTTGACATGCTGTATTTTCAGATTGTGCCGGTGTAGATGACTCCGATTTGAAATTTACCCTTTTGACTTTAGTTGATCTTAACTGATCAATGTGTCGTTTGATTGTTATGCCGGATTCAAGTTCAACAATATAATGCAGAACTCCCAACTTCTGGACAATTTCCCCAAATATCCAGGTGGATTTATTGTTTGAGTAATCACGGCATAGAACTCTCTCCCCCACATTAAATGTTCTTACACAAGAGTTTGACTTTTCGTTTTATGATGGGTGATCAAGTTTGAGTGCATCTAATCAAATTCAAATCTTCCGGTTAAGATACTGTTCTGCAGGAGACAGTCCATTTGAGGGTGGTGTGGCTCTGTATTGGCTCTGTCTTGTACTTTAGTCAATATGTTTCCTGGATCTTTCTCCATTGCTTTCAATCGCTTTTTCAGTGTCTGTACCATTCTTTCAGCCAACCCATTTGTTGCAGCATGACCTGGGGCAATTAGTTTTTGAAAAATACCATTCTTCTTACAATAGTTCTCAAATTCGGAACTAACGAAAATGGAAGCATTGTCTGATACCATAACTTCGGGATAACCGTGAAACGAAAATTTGTTGTCGAGAAGTGCAATAGTGGTTGAAGTCGTAGGTGGATTCAAAATTGTTTTGACATCTAACCATTTTGATTTAGCATCAACACACACCAGAAAATAACTGTTGTTGAATGGTCCTGCATAATCAATATAGATACGTTCCCAGTTGGTTTCAGGCTCTGACCATGGGTGTGATGGAGTTATTGAAGGTTGATTTTTGGTTCGTAGGACTGAACCATGTTTTCGATAGCTTTATCGATTCCATACCAGTATGCATATCTCCTTGCCAGTTGTTTCATTTTGGTAATTCCAATGTGGGTAAAATGTAGTTGTTCAAGAAAATGAGCTTGGAGTCTTTTTGGTATGACAGCACGGTTGTCTTTGAAAAGAAGTCCATCTGAAAGTGTGTATGGTGATTCTTCAGAGTTAGTAAGAATATCCTGTTTAATTTTCTTCAGTTCTTCATCACTTTCTGTTTCTCTAGCTAGAACTTCAGGTGTCAGAATATCTGATGGTATACCAAACAATGTATTAGAGTGAAGCAGATTGAATTCGTTGTTGATTAGTACATCCATCATGTTGGATTCTTAGTTAATTGGTTCTCTGGATAGACAGTCTACATTTTCATTAGCTTCTCCCTTCTTGAAGCTGGCAGAGTAGTCGAAACCTGACAGGAAAGATGGATATCTCAGAAATCGACTAGATGTCATAAGAGGAAGTGTTTTCTTTTCATGAAAAATCCTGCTTAGTGGGGCATTGTCTGTGACTAGTTTATTGTTTATTCAGTCAGTCACATAACATCATATTTATATGACAGGTAACGGTAAGTAAGTAATACATAAATTTGGTCTTAATATAAACAAATACAAAGTTCAAAATGAAAACCAAACAAATAATTGTAGAAGTGGCTTACCCCGAAGACAATTGCTAGGGCTTCTCGATCTAACTGACTATAGTTTTTCTCTGCAGGTGTCAGTGATCTTGAAGCGTATGCGATCGGCCATTTCTTGCCATCAATCATATGACTCATAACAGCGGCAATGCCGGTTGGACTAGCGTCACACGTCATTACGATTGGTTGATGTGGATCATATAGAACCAAAACTCTTGTCGGAAGTAATTTATTCTTTGAGACACTGGAAAGCTTTTTCACATCTTGCTGACTAATGAAATTTTTGGTTCTTCTGCAGAAGTTCTCGAAGAGCAGCAGATTTAGTAGACAGTCTGGAATAAATCGTGCGTAGTACGTTACCATGCCAAGAAATCTAAGAACTTCATCTAAATTTCTTGGGCGGAGCATTTCGTTGACTGCTCGAACCTTGTCTGGAGACTTGGATACTTTGTTATGTTGGATAACATGCCCTAGGTATTCAATCGTTTCACAAAAGAATACACATTTGTCCTTGTTTAGATGTATGTCATTTTCTTGAAGATGCTGAAGGCAGCTTTTGAGATTTTGAAAACGCTCTTCTTTTGTTGTACCATGCACAATTATATCATCGTAATATACTTCTACTTTGGAAAGTCCTTGTAATATTTGACTTAAGATACGGTTCAATTCCGCTGGTGCCGTTTTGATACCAAAACTTAATCTATGCATCCGGTAAGTTCTTCTGTGGGTAGTGATTGTTTGAACCTTGTTTGAACCTTACTACTTTCTTCGTCAACTGGTATGTGTAAGTAAGCCTTATAGATATCTACCAGGCTGTCCATAAGCCCAATGTTAAAATTAACATTAGTCTTATGGACGGCCTGGTTTTTCACTCTTGCAACGCACTGTAATTTACAAAATACACTAGAGTCGTAAATTATGAAGAATGTCTGGAATATGTTCGATAGGAAAATTAGCTGAGACGAGTCGATCATTTACACCGCTTTTTTAATCTACACATAAGCGAACCTTACCGTTATATTTTGGGATTACCACAAGAGGCGAACCCCAGTCGCTTACTTCTCTTCTCAAAATTATTCCTGCAGATTCCAAATTTTTGAGTTCTTCTTCGACTTAGGACCGAAGTGCAAATGGAACATTTCGTTCCTTAGTGTACACAGGCGTAGCATTGTAAAATAAGACATATGATTTGGAAGGCAACCTATTTTTTGTTCAAAAATGTTAGAAAACTCGTTAAATACATTATCAATTGAATTAACAGAATTTGATGAACTAGAAAATATATAATTTTTGAAAAGTATGTCGATTTCCTGGAGATTTATTCCTAAGTGTCTTATCCATATTCTGATGGATGACCATCAGGTACTATGAAAAGTTCTTCGTCTGATTGAATCCCCTTGTAAGCTACTTGAACCTGTACTTTCGCTTTAAGACGGAAAATTTAATTTGTGTAAGCCCTAGGTGTCATAACTGTATTTAAATTCAAATTTTTGAAATCAGTCTTTGATGAGAGTATGACCTGCTCCGGAATCTACTTCAAACTGCATTAGTTTGTTATTGATATGTACGGTAACAGTATATTTTTGAGTATCAATGCTTTTCATAGATTGAGTGTTGTCATAGATGTCAACTACTTGTGAGTCATGATTTACATAATTAAAACCTAAGTCCCCAGATGTATCAGTATTAACATATTTAGTTGATGAGCCTGATGATTGTTAGAATTATGGTTTCCAGGAAACTTCTCCCTAAGTAAAGATGTAATGCACACTTTGGACACATGACCTTGTCGAGAACAAGCCTTGCAGTGTAATGCTGATTTATCTGCTCGGCAATCAAAAGCATGATGATTATTGCGGCCACATCTTAAGCATAGGTTATCAATCCCCAATTGTGCTTAATTAATCCAACATTTAGATCTAGTTCTGTTGTACATGATTAGAACCTTGAACTTGACTAGCTTGTGATCGATTTCTATAACTAATGCTAAATTGTTTTGAGACTTTATTGATATCTACATCACAAGGTGAGTGTAGATAAAAAAAAGTGCTTGTACCTCAAGATGGGAAGTTCCAAGAGTAGTTGCCTTTATTAATACCTCTTTGAATGACGTACCATCCATTTGAAGAAGTGGTTCACGAATCCAATCGTCCTTTCAAATTCAAGTACCTTTATTCATGAAAAGTATACATTATATACAATGAATAGTGTCAAACTATATATTTATTATGCTAGAACTCACAATACAATAATAGTTAAATAATAATAAAACCCTGGCTAAATAATCAATTTCAAACAAATCAATAAACCTCAGTTGTACTGTTACATTTATCTTTTCTTTGCTCCATTTCTGTTAGAGCCTTTTAATTATTTTACATTCATTTTCATTATTTTACATTCATTTTTTTGTTTTTGGTGGGAGGAAAAAATCATCAATTGAGTAGGGAGCTTTGGCAATTAAATATTCCTTCAAGCAGCTTTTAAATTTTAAGATATTTGTTTCCTATTTAATTGCTGTAGGAAGATGTTTTAAAAATTTTGATCCCATGTAGGCTGGCTTCTTTTCAAAAAACTTTGTTTTATGCTGTGACAAAACAATATCTTCTTTATTTCTGGTATTATATTTATGTATTGGGCTTGAATCATTGGGGGGGGGGGTGAATTTACATTTACTTTAAGCCTCTAATAAACTGTGCTCGCAATAAAATGTCTGCAACTGAAACTGACTTTGAACATTCACATTGTACATTGAATTCACATTCAGTGAATTTTTTTTGAAGTGAAGCTACATATTCTGGAATGGTTTTATTGTGTTTCCGGTATGTACACAAGAAATAATGCTGAGATACTACTGAATTCCTATGTGGTGATAGCATCTCACCGAAAGATTGACATAATGTTTGATACTACTGAATTCCTATGTGGTGATAGCATGTCACCGAAAGATTGACATAATGTTTGATAATTCAGGTTCTTAATAGGATTATCTGGACCAAGTAAGGCAGGTAGATTGTTATAGTAAACTGATCCAATCGATACACTTAATAACTGAGCTGTTTTCTCAACATCTGTAACATTCTTTAAAGTAAGATAATTCTCAAATCTGTCAAGGTAGTTTTTGAACTTTTCTGTTCTGGGGTTGAATTCTTCAAAAGGTGGAATGTTACTTACTGAAGTTGGTTCTGAGTGAGAAATTCTTTGTATTTCCATCATCCTAGTAATAACTCCTTCGATAAGATTTTTTTGGCTCTCTGAAATTACCTGTACAATTTATTTTAACTGATCTGGATCCATAATTTTGGTTTAATGATTGAAGTGGTATTTAGTTGTCGCTAATCGTTTTATATTTGAATAATAATTGCACGCATTTGATTAATGTAATAAACTAGTTTGAATAAATTGAAACTACATTTTGTAGATATTTGAACAAATTCAATAAGAAAAGTAAAAGTAAACAAACATGATGAATTGAAGTATATTCAGCTAATATATGGCCTATTTATTCATATAGATATAACAGTACGTCAAAAACTAAAAAAAGTACAGAATATTTAAGGTTTTTTGCAATTTCATCGGTGAAGCTGTCCTTTCTCGAGGTGGCAAACATGAAATTCAAATTCAGCACTACAAAAAACATACAGAACCATTGAAAAAAACTTCTGGATTTTTTCCTGGGAAAAGTACCATTTGACTGGACTAGTATTGTAATAAATAAATTAGATAACAAAATAATAATAAAGGAGTCTTTGGGAAATAAAAATAATTATGCATTACAGTAGTTTGGACTTGTGGCGGAGCGGGGCATCTCACAGGTTTTCTGCTGCCATCTCTCGGAAATATGCAAACAATGCCCACAAAATAAACGTTAGCCATTCAGAATGCAGTGCTGGGCCCATCAAATGTGAAGGCCCTCAGTCAGTGTGTTCAAAACAATCTAAAAGTAATTGAGGAGATTTATACTAGGTGATCAATTTGCTTTTTCTTGTTGTTTAAAATTAATTAATTTTGTTTAATGTGTTGAATTTATTTCTCACTCATCAAGACCTTTTTCTCAATTTTAGTAAAAGGTATTTACTGTATTGCTCTATTGGATGTCTGCTGTATTACATACTAACAATAAGTTTTTAAAATAGATAATTTAATTTTCAGTCTATCTTCATGCGTGATGATTCATAGACTATACCATATAAAACATTTAAATAAAAATACATAAATTAATTGGGGATGATCACACATGATCGTTTGGCTTGTATTGACCTTGCTAGCCAATGGAAACGCACCAAGATAAAACTTGAAACACCATTGGCTACATTGATGTTTGAATCAAACTGGTGGGGTGCAGAAACAGAGTAGACAACACAACTACCAATTTTGCAGATTCAAATATCTCTAATTACAAAAAGAATTTTGAAGCCCACAAAGCTACACAAATTGAATGTATATGTTTATCAAGTTTCAAAAGCTTTATGAGTACAATTTATTATTTTGGTAAAAATTGAATACATAATTCCGTTGTCTATTTCTATCAGTAGCCTAATTCTTGTTTTATCTTTGAGATTTTTTTTAATTTCTTCAATACACTAATTTTTACTGTAAAGATCACTTTCTTTACAACATCATTGTCAGATCATTAAAGTATCTGCCCAGGAACCTTGCAGGTTAAAAATTTCCAAGAAGGTGATTAATAAATAATGAAAGTGGAGCAGCGCTTCTATGTGTCTCGGAGATGGGAACCCTGACCTGGGAGGCTGGCGACAAGTTGTGTACGCTTAAGTCATTGTCGGTCAAAGAATGTTTAGTATAAGCAAGTAAAAATGTAAAATGTAATTACATTTTGGTGAATAATCATTCACACCTATTATTTATACTAATCTAGTTTGTGTGTTAATTCTTTATTAACATTTCCAGATAATCTATATAATAATGCCTATTAATGTCCAAAGTAATTTTGCAATATTTCTGTTTCACCTGATGCTCAGTATGTTTAACAAATTTGTATGCCTTGATTGTAAGGTGCCTGTAGCGAGCTTGTTCTGATTGGTCAAGCCGTTGTGGCGCAGGCTGGAGGATATCTGCCAGTCATGATCTGTGCCAGTGTTGCCCCCCATAATTATTGCATTCTGATGTAAAAGTCATAACAAATCATGCAATGTATGTTTAGAAAGGAAACAAATCTGTTAAATAGCATGTAGCACTTCATTTTGTTAAGTAACAACTAAAGATCTATTTTATACAAGACCAACAAATTAATTTACATAATGTTTACTGAGTTATACATTTAAAAGCCTTTTTCTAGAACTTTTTTATAATACTACATGTGTAACATTTACTTAATATTTCATAATCTCGTACTACTTAAAATTATAACATAGCCCAACCCCGTTACCACGAAGCTGGTTTGTGAAACATATTGCATAGTTAATTCAGAAATACTAAATTAGGCCTCTCTTTTAACTCAACACTTGCTTACTGAAAAACATTTATGACAATTTTTCTTTGATATTTAAAGAAAAATTGTTAATATTTTGTGGAAAAATGTAATTCAGTCGTGATGTTCGGCAGATATCCAAGAAGCGAGCGGCAGAGAAGATGCTGGAACAGTTGAAGCTGCTGCCCCCCACCACCACGGTGACCGCGGCCAACTGCGCTGGCACCATCCGCATGAAACGCAAGCCCAACCCCGCCAAGAAGAAGTCCCGCAATCTCATTAAAGTCACTAGTTCTAATTCGAATAAGGTAATTTCCGTGGTAATAGGATGGGAAACATAAACGAGCTGCCATGAAATTACTCCCCACTTAAAGAAAACAGTAAACAAGTTGTAATAATACTTTTTTCAGGAATAATTTAAAATAATTTATTTAATTTATGTCAACTAGTGGCTTGAGGGGTCCCCTAACCTTGCTTCAATACTCATTTTTATACTCTTTGCTTGCTTAGGAAAATAAAACAATATAAGTAAAATAACGCATGTCAGTTTGTAAACAAAGTAGACCCTTAATCAGATGTTTTAATGTAAACAAAGCAGATATTTTTAAATCTCCATCCCCATGGCAGAACAACGGGCGACAGTGTGACATTGTCGCAGAAAGAAAGCGAAGGCTGCAGAAAGATCAGCCACATAAAAGTTCACGGATGCAGATAAATCAACAATTTGTCAATAAAGTTATTGTTGCAGAAAAGTTCTACTTTGTGGAAACAAAAACTGTAGAGAACCATATAAATTCAAGTAAACGTAATATTGTATCCTCAAAGTTGCGCAGTCTATTTTTAGAGGCAGAAATACGATTATACTCGTAGTAGACTGAATGAGCTCAGAGCTTGAGCCGGTTGGTAGTGAGCGATATCCGATACCGATACCTATCGTATCGTTTCGCCATGTTGCGATATGGCAAGGTGCGATACAATATTTCGATGGTGTATATAGGAAGCGAAATATATCGTCCATTTCGATATTTCAAATTGCATCGGCACATAAAAAAGATAAATTTTACTTATAATGTTTCTGAAGGGCTCTTTTTGGAATTAAGACGCAGTATGTAAGGGAACCCTGTAATATGTGAACGACACAATATGTCAAAAACGATGCAATGTTAGTGATACCGTACACTACATAAGCCTGAAACGATACGGCAGTACGATATTTAATGAGAATCGGGATGTTTATAGTGCCACTGCACATCGCTCAGATAGGTCACGTGATCGTGCGGCTCAAATCAGTGATGTTAATGCATTGTGGATTCTACCAACCAACCAATGGACGTTAGCAATGTGTAGCGCTATTACCTGTAGTTTGGTTAATACTGCTTTGGAGCACCAATGAGATAGTTATCTCGTCCGGTGAGCAGGTTATTTGCTCAGTTTGTTTAGAAAGTTTATTCTACAACATTTAAAAACCCATTATGCCAGGCATCCCCGGCATTGTCCGTTAAGGGTGTCCCACACTTCTTGCTAACAGGCCTGACATTCGGCCAAACATTCTCCTGAAAGTTTTCTGAATATTCCCTCCTATATTCAAAAGTTTTTGCAGCTCCCACAATGGCCACACTTCTCGCGAATACTCCGAACATTTGGAGATGGGCCGAATGTTCGGGTGTATTCGCAATAAGTGTGGGACAGCCTTTAAATATAAGTCTGCTACGAGTGAAAATATCTGGAAATTATTTCCAATGCAGGGTCCTTTGTCAACAATATAGCTCTCAGTACCACAACCATTTCAAGCCAGTTTCTAAAAGTAAACCAAATTAATGTCTGAAGTGGTAACATCGAAAGTTGCAAGGAGAAAACAAGAAGACCTAAATATTTGTTTGCCCTGTTTTAAGTGTTATAGAATAATCAAGTACATGTTTTATTATCAGTGCAACGTAGGGATGTGACTGGGTCATTTCTATATTAAAAAAAAACCTCAAGAACAAAACATTATTGATTGGTTTGTTGTAAAGCGCCAACTTTGTTTCCATAAATATTATTAAACAAATATATTTGTTCCAATACAGCAAATTATGCACGAGTCTACTATTCTGCGAGTACGAGTCTATTATTAGTCCACGAGTCTCAGTTTATAAATTAATTTAGAAGCAAGTGATTGTTTTATAACTGTTTTATACCTTGGTTATTTATACTGTACTAGCTGATTAATATTATTACTATTATTAACACTATGTAGATATTAGTTTAGTATGTTCAGGCTATACAGTATATTGTTGTAATTGTTGCAATTCAATTAATTTTATGTTGGATTGCCAAAAAGATAATTATTTGGAGAGTTTTCCAAAAAGATTGGTTTATTTAAATAATTTTCTTAGTTTCTAGTTTTTTACAAGTGGCTGTATATGATTCCAGTGGTTGGGGTAGGGGCATGAAAAATCGCGTTAGGCTTGCAGAAAGTTTTGGGATTTTACATATTCCGTTAAGAATGAAAACATTCTGCCTTAGGGATCGCCATGTTTTTCTTATGGGGGATGTTTTATGTAATTTCTCGTTTGCTTGTAAAATTTTAGAAATACTACTTCTTTTCCGAGTTCCTGGGATCAAGACCTTTAATTTGAGCTGTCTCCCCATCCTGCAATTTGCCAAACTCCGACAATTTTGACTTACAAATTTACAGAATTATATATACAAATTCTTGTTGAAAACAAAACTTATAATCAGATATCTTGGGTTTTCCTGTCATCCCTCGTTTATTACAAATCAAATGACCAACACTAATTGTAATCAGTAGTGTTCTCTGTAAAGTGGTTACACAACCAAATAATATAAAAACGAAAATGTAATCGGAATTCAAAATAAGAGCATTTGTTGTTTTTGATTTATTTTCAATAACATATTAATTAGAGGTCATTGTTGAAAAGGAATTGAATTTTAACAATTTTAATCGTTTGTAAATGCGCTTTTTCAGATTTATTGGTGATATGTCAAATTACATTGTGCTTTTTAATGATGATGATGATGATGATGATTATTGATGGTTTCTTACAGGAAAATAACTCAGAAAATGCAGAAACAGTTGATGAAATCAACCCGATCTCTAGGCTAATGCAAATTCAGCAAGCGAAAAAAGAAAAGGAACCAGTTTATACATTAATGGAAGAGAGAGGACAGACGAGACGGAGAGAGTTCTTTATGGAAGTAAGGATATGTTAATCTCTGTTTTCTGTGTTTTAATTACTTTTAGCTGATTTCCCCTATAGGGAAGAAGCTATTACCGTAGGTCTCATGGTAAGACTTAAGCCCGAGACCATGATAACTTTTTGTTTTGAGGTCCCCAGATGCCAAAAACACTATTTGTTCAAATTTATATATATATGTGTATATATATACGTATGGAACCTCGGCACATGTCATTCTGGTCGTGTATATAGCGCGGAACTCTTCACTCTGCTGGCACGTAGCACTCTGCCTCTGGCACGTAGCACTCCGATATAGGCACGTGACAGTCCGGAATGTGATTTGCCGGGGAGCTGTAGTACCATGGAGTGAAAAGTGACGCTTGGAAGTAAACGGCATTGCTCTTTGAGTGTGGCGCTTTCTTGCGGAGTAAAATATAACTAATGAGGAAGTAGGGGAGGGTATCCCCACCACTCCAATGCCACGACGGAGTGTTATATGCCTTGGAGATATAATATTCTAACTGTTATGCAGATTACCTATAAGCTGATTATGTTTTATAAGCGGTAAAGCAAATGCCTGTGGATTGTGTGATATAACAATTAGTTTTTCTATAAAATGATCTATGTGCATTAAGGATTCAAATTCATATGTTTATTGTAACTTTAATATTATTAGAATTGATTAAATGGCTGCTTTCGAGCTATCAAATTTGTTTCGCTTCAAAGTAAAGTTATCTTCAGGCTGGAAAGAATGTGTGTCACTTCATTTGAAGGTCATCATCACATAAAAGTACATTTAAACACACAGGTAGACACGGACATGACGGATACATTAAATATTTGCAAAAACACTAAAGTTTATTCTCGGAACGGATTGCGATGTTGAGTCTAGACTGCTGGTCAACGTGGTCCGTGGTCTGAAGCGTCGCTCACCTTATCACATGCGGGTCGCATTCCTTTCACTCTCGCCCTCCAATATCTTGATAGCCGTGTCGTAAATAAAATTCGATTAGTAAGATAGTTTGTCATTTAAAAGATTTTGATGGTCACATTAAACTGCTTTGTAAATTTCAAATTCTTCTAACGTCTGAAACTCTTCTATTGTAATTCTCTGAAACTGATCTTTTGAAAAATGTAGAATGTCCATATATGATATGACTGTCAATATTTTAATAATCATGGTTATGTGAAACCAGATGTTCTACATGAGTAGAGGATTGGGCGGATGTCGTTTTTTTAGGTAAATGGTCTATAAATCGTTTTTTGAAAAATTATGAAACCTGGCCTGTGTAGTAGTTTGAGCAGTCGCTACAGTTGATTATATATACACCATTTTCATCATAAATTGGCGTTGCTATTTGAGGCTACTCATTTAATAAACTACCAAGTATCTCTTTTATATAAATATCTCTCTTAAAATTAAACTTTAATATTTGTTTAGCCATTACACTCTTAAATTTATGACTAAGGTATGAACCACATTCTGCCGAAATGTATGTTTTCTGGTTGTTTGTTTAAATATTCACATGTTTGCCAGTTAATTTAATAACAAGACTGTTATTGTAACCATTTTCGACACTTACTTATTTAATGGTGTTAACTTCCTCGTTATAATCGTTCAAATTCATTGGCAATGAAAGTAACCTGTGAACAAAACTGTTATAAGCAGCAATCTTCTGGGATTATGGGTGGTGTATTATATAATTTTAGGTTTTGATATATACATCCCAAATAAAGTGATTAAATAATGTAAGATTTTCCTCAATTATCTATTTTCGTTATGCAAGAAGTAAAATTAGTTTAATAATCTGAAACTCGTTCAAAATATTTATTGGTTGTGTGCTAATTTGTGATATATATGAAGGACAGGTATGATTAAAACGCATCAAAGGACTTGTCGCCTGACATCATATTTGCTTTAATCCCCTTAGTTGTTATGCAAACAATTTATACACAAATAATTTATTTGTTATGCAAACAAATAATTTATTTGTTATGCAAACAAATAATGACCATATCATTTTGCTGTAAGGTTTTTTATATTATGAAGTGTTAGGTGTTTGGATACATTGTAGGACTGAAGGTCTCAGGGTAAACCGATCAAGATAGATTGTTAAATATTCTGGCGAGATTGTATGAAGGCGAAGATACCCTGTCTAGTCATTAGTGCTGGTGCTAGGATCCTCGATCTAGTATTCTTTGCGCCGATTAGTGTGAGTGCTGAGGCTGTAACTCATATGCTCAATTTTTGTGATTGCTCAATGATGTAGGAGTAAGGAGTTTAAAAACCAGCCCCTACATTATGAAGAATGGTGATAGTGTAATTCGTCAAATTTTACTATTTTGTGCCTACATTCAAAATAAAAATATTGTTTGTTGAACTACGCCTATATTGCCACTTTTACGGTGCGGGTATACCACACCAACGCGTCTAAATTTTTAAGGTAAAACATCGACATATTTCATAGCTGAAATTTGTCTTTAGACGTGTAAAAGAAAGTACGATAATACAAAACTAAGATAGCCAGTTTCATTTTCGTTTGCCTAACTTGGGGTGCCAATACTCCCAACGGTATTTGGAATGTGGGGTCTCGCGGTCAACAATTGAAAAGGCGGTCATTCTCCCTCCCCCCACCATTACCACCCAGCAGAAACCTGAAAGGGAAATGAAAGTTTATTATTTGTATACACTAACTGGCGTTTGGATCCTTGGCTACCTGCGAGCTGCCCGGGCCGTCCACCATCACGTCGCTTGCTTCATGACCCAGGTGATTCAGTGATCAGTCTCCTACTGGTGTTAATATTGCACTGTTGAACTTTTTTATGGAACATTTTTAGATTGTTTCCAGAATACTTAAAATGTTCAGGAAGAAATAAGAAAATTAATACCAAACATGACACTAGAAAGTTCGTAAAAACAATTTGCATAGCCATATGTTTATTCAATACTTAATTTCTACTTAAATTTGTTATGGAAGTAAATAAAAATGACAATGTTGCTAAGCATGTATTTAATTTATTTTCAAACACTGATACTTTTTAACTTGAACAATTGTTGTATTGTGTATTCTATCTCTCACAGGAACACCTCTCGAACACTAAGTGTGTGCATCTGACAACATATGGTTACTTGTAGCGTAATAGCTTATAGTTCCTTGATAAAATTTGTTTGCCTATTTATCATAACGGTGAAAACTCTGACAAATTATTTAACAAAAGACTTATTGATACATTATTAAAACGAATAATTTAAGGTATACACACGATAGTGTGCACATCCTAGCTATTTACATTTTAAAATACTTATATTTATATTTATACATCTATTACTATTGAATGGCTCACAGCGATTAATATTTCTTCTGGGATGTAAGTGATCCACATCCTAACATTAGTTCTGTGTCCAAAGGATATCAGTTCCTAGTTAGTGTTAGCCAAAGTGACGTAGAGCGTATTATAATATATATAGTGTATTACTAGTCTCAAACAAAACTAATCGTGTCGTGTTTGGTATTAATTTTCTAATTTTCTCCTAAACCTTTTAACAATGCTGAAAACAATCTAAAATTGTGCCCCATAACAAAGTTAAACCGTGCAGTGTTAAAGCCATGCGCCAGGAGGTGACTCATCACTGAAACACCTTTGTCAGTAAGTGAGCTCCGGGGCTCAAGGGGACGGCTGATATCCAATTGCACCGGCGCCGGCGGACGAAGGAATTTGCAAGGGTCAAAATATTCCTCCGTCCAAAAATAGTTTTATTGCACCGGTTATCAAAATTTACCCTCCCCACTCAAACCCTACCCCCCTTTTGTCCACTGTTTCTCTTACCCACCCCCCCTACATTTATATTCAAAAATAATGTCATGCTTCCTCATTTATTTGTAACTAGGTTTATAAGTGTTTAACAATTTCTTAATGGAATATTTTATAAACATTTGCCGATGGTTCCTTGCTACATGAAAATAAACTGTCTTGTCAATGGTTATGGTTATGATATCCATCGGGCATCACATCATTCCTTGTTTCAAAAATATAATTTAGCAACACACTTCCTCTTAACGCACCTCCATTAACGTCCTTGTTTGGTTAAATCAATTTTGTAAAATTTATGATTATTAAAAATTAACAATTTCCTCCTCTTCTCACTTAACATCACTAGCCTTCCCGACACAATCTCACTCATTCTGCTGCAAAATATGACAACCTATATACTGAAGTGGATAAGCAGGATCAGAGGGTTTTAGTTACCGAGCGGCTCATCCCTCATGTCAGAACAAAGGGGTTGGAATGTGGCACGGCCAACTTGGGGTTCTTGTACTGAGCTTCCCTGTAATATCCCCATCAATAGTTTTAAACTTGGCTATTTCTTTTTTATTATAGTTATTTATAAAAACCTCCATATTATAATCTAGCCATATAGTCAGTTTAATAAAAAAATCTTTGAATAATTTGATTTGACCGCTGCACCAGTGCAATTAGAACACCCCCAAAAGTGATACCGGACACATCAGTTTGGGGCTGATCCCTGTGCGCCGATGCAATTGGACATCTGCGGGGAGAACGGCCCGGGCTGTTCGCATGTATCCAAGAGTCCAGACGCCAAGTTAGGTATACACATAAATAGTTTCTGGGGGATTTTGGATTCGAAAAGGAGGCAAAATAAAACTATTTTGAAGAAAGTTAATTTGCACTTGATTTATCCGGATGGTTAGTCAAGTACTGTAAACACTGTCACAATATTGACAATATAGTCAGGAAGTTCGCTCGGCGCTCACACTATGTGGCACTCGCACTACGGGGCGCTCGCTCCACCGGGACCAACAGTCCCGGAAACATGTACAAATGGATGGAACTCAGGTCTCTACCTCAATCTCCTCAATCAAAATTAGTTTCGCGTATACAGTCAAGAGTCGTGTTATAGTATTTTTATATTATACTTAAACTTGACGTTTTATGCAAGTAATAAACTATCAGTGGAAATAGAATAATGAAACTTATTGAACACATTCAAAATCGTATTTGAAAACACTCTAAGAAATAAATATTATGTTACACTAACGAAACTATAATATGGTATACTCATATAAATAACTTTGGTGATTAAAATAGTCATAACAACACCCAATCAGAATTGATTAATACAGAACAGAATTTGTTTTTCAGTTTTATCGCCCAATTTAGTAACATCAACCGGAAATATAAGTGTTAGCGAATTTCCCCTATAGGGAAGAAGCTATTACCGTAGTCAGCATGGTAAGACCTAGGCCCGGGACCATGATAACTTTTCGTTTTGAGGTCCCCAGACCCCAAAAACACCATTCGTTCGATACTGTATATATATATATCTATATATATATATATATATATATATATATGTGTCCGTGAGCACGATAACTCTCGTAAAAATGATCCGATTTTGACGAAATTTGGTATAAATATGTAAAGCAGCATTTATGACTTTAAGTTCGAAAACCAGACAGATCGACCTATCCGAAGGGGTATTTTGGGGGGGTTTTGTACCCCAAAAATGGGTTTTTTGAATTTTTTACATATAATTTTTGAAAAAGTCAAATTTTAGTTTTGACCATTCGATTCAGCTTAAAAAAACACACAATTTGGTATTTCGATCATTCCTCTACGTCAATTGGTTACCGAGATTGAAAGTGCTAAACACAGTACGTTGTCTAATGTTATTCTTATGGAGGAAAAGAAAATTTGTTTATCTCACTTATTTATGAACGTATACTGACGAAACTTGGTATACAGCTTCATCTCGTTGAGGTCTATTGATATTTGCTCCAAAAAATTGTTTTTGCATAATTCTCCCGTAGCAGCAAACCTGCTTACTCAGCCCCCATGTTATTCTTATGGATAATAATTAAATGCTCTGTCTCCCTTAATTATGAACATAAATGAATAAAAACTGGTATACGACTTCACCTAGTTGAGTTATATTGACGCATAAAAACTCATTTTTTGTGTTCCTTGTTGCAGCAAACCTGCGTACTCAGCCCCAATGTTATTCTTATGGAGATTAATTAAAATTGTATATATCGCTTATTTGTGAATATATTTTTATGAAACTTGGTAAGTGGCTTTATGTAGTATTAAGACATTTATATCTTCATTGGAAATTCGCTGAGTATGCAGGTTTGCTGCGACGGGGGTATTTTTATTTTATTTTCGAAACGTGTCTATTCCACGGCATCAATTTTATATTTTTCTTCATACCTGCATAGTACTTATTGTGTTTTCCTTAAACAGTGGTCTTATTATGTGATTTTATCATTTTAATACAGTTGTAGAGCAAATAAATGTAGTTTTAAATAGACTAACTGCAGTTGTTAATTCAGGCTGTTATTGACCTCTCTGGACAAATTTTGGGACATTTTTTCTTGGGTAAAAAACAAACAAGAAACTTCTCATAAACATGGGGACTATATCGCTCCGTTTCCCTTCTGTGGGCCTTAATGCCTGTTTGAATCAACATTTTTACAAATTTGAAATAACTGCCGTTTTGAAACGGTTAAAAGCTAAAAAAAGTCGAATTCAATACAGAATATTCCTAAACTATTATAATTCACGTTACAAGTTTCAAGTCAGTACCTTAAGTATATGATGTTTTGATTGAAAACGCGTAGAGACAAACAGACGGGAACTGATTAAGATAAAACCCAAGTTTATGTGACATTTTGTTTTGGTTTGGCCCAAGAATCAATTTCCCAAATACTTTCCAGAAAGTTCAATCACACTTGTATAATTATTATAAAATATTATATGAGGCCTGAGATGTGCACTTTGATTCATTGACAACATTATCAGATAGTTATTGACGACTTTTACGTTCCACGTGAATCGACCCATGAAATAACACATGTTTAAAACCCCGAAACCACTATAAAGACGCATTTACACCGGAGTTACCAACAAATGTTTTTTGTTAGCAACAGAAGTTAATAACAAAAGTTACTAACAAACATTTTAACAACGTTTCGTTTTGAGAATTTTAAATTTTACCAAAATTTGTGCACGTACATTTTTCCCGCCCTCGCCTAGGTCACATTGCTTGGAAAATTTTGAATGTAGGAAGATGTGGTTCTCGCTGCAGCTGTTTTTGTTATTTTGGCGAAACAGAGGAGGTAGGTATAGTAGCAGTGATATGCTATGAGGCCTAGAAAAATGTGAACTCCGTCGATCCTTGGTGTGGAAAGCTGCATTGTGACGGTAGTTTTAAAAACAATTTACGAATTTTAAGCAGTGATTTTGGATATTTGATACTAGTGTTAGGAGACAAGTTCGTTAAACAAGACACTAATTATAGAAAATCAATTCTTGTGTAGGGAAAACTTGCAGTGACTTTGGGTTTTTTAGCGACCGGAGACTTGTACACAAGTTTAATTTACTTGTTTGAAATTTCGAAAATCAACAATTTCTTTGTTTTTAACTCATCAGAAATATCTGTGCTGTGATTTGAACAATTTGAAAGATTGGTATTATTATTTTTGACATCTGGGGACCTCAAAACGAAAAGTTATTATGGCCCCGGGCCTAGGTATTACCATTCCGACTACGGTAACAGCTTCTTCGATATAGGGGAAATTTGCTAAAACAGAAAACCAAAAACAAAATACTGGAATACAGATCCACAGCCTCAGCGTAAAAGAAAGGGTAAAAGTTGCTAATATCCAATACGTTCGGTAACTTTTTCTGTTAACAAATGTTATAAACATTTGAAAAGATCAAAGAATGTTACCAGATTTTACCGAGGGGATATACCAACTGCGCCGTGCGGTCAGAAAATTCCTAATTAACCTCACCAGCTGCACCGCGGGGTTAAAAGGGTCCCTCCTCGGGCACTATACAAACTGCGCCGCGTGGTCGCTGTGCGATGCTGAATAATATGACAAATTATACTGATGTACTTTATTCTGGATTATATGTATGAATATAATCATTTAGCTAGAATGGTTTTTATTAAATCAATTTTGTCCAAATGGAACAAGTCCCGAATTTTGGATAAATAAGGTCAATTAACACTTCACGACTAATAAATGTTTTATAACTAAACAAAGTATTCATTGGTATTGTAATACGTTATTAAGGTCTCCCTGGTCAGTATGGAAGAGTTTAGACAATTTCTAGATAACTATTACGAATATATAAAGGTAAAATGATTAATTAATAGAAATATACACCAATATAGGTTTTTTAAATTGTGTGTAATTTTTCTAAATGATGTTTAAATGTAAAACTTAATATACGTTGGGATTATAACAAAACCTCCTTACCTTTATTTTAATTTACCTAACCTTTCTTTACATAACCGTAGCCTAGATACTCAATGATTAGTCCAAAATATACAATTACATCATAGTTAAATTTATTCAAGAAAAACAATTTAAAAATATTGAACAAAATTACAGTTAGGGCCTATTGAATTATAACTACAAAATTATTTTTACAAATATCTGCTCCGACTCTCAAATGTAAGATATGATGACTCTTAATCTCAAGGGCGGTTCTTTGCCATGGCACATAAAAAAATCATAATTATCAAAATTTGAAATAGCCTTAAATAAAATATCTAATAAAACAAAATTGAGTTTCCTTTTTTTTAGCGGCAGCTACCAAACAAAGAGCTTTGCTGAGATGGATTTAACTTAGTATTTCTTCATGTTGAAATCTAATTTTCAAAAGTCTTTTACCTTGTTTCAAAAGTTCTCTTGTTTAAGTTGGAAAATTTAGATAAATACAATTAAATTAAAGATAGTTTGCAAATAATTTAGATTACAATTTAAAAGATTCAAAAGGATTAAAATATGATTATTTGGTTCACTATATGTCTCTCTTCTTCAGCTTCCCATTTCACCACCACTTTAGATTTGAATTTCTCTCACTTCCTTTTCACACAAGAATAACCACTGCACTCTAGATCTTATTCACTGCTATCACTTTTTCCATACTTGTGTCATACTATATGTAAACCATTTGGTAGCTGTTAATATCACGTTAATAGCAAAATAAATCAATAAAAAAAACACTATTTAATTTTAATATATGTTACATTTCATATAAAAAATTATCAAGTTGTGAGAGAAAATATTCACTTACAGAGTTTATATGCCTGATATAATTACAATTGTTATTTTCTTGACTTTACATTAAGTAACCTCAAAATTATGATTTCTTTTATACTATTAATTAAGATTCAAAAGTATTATACAAATCATATACGTTATAAAAATACTTAGAGAAGTGACAAAATGTGCTCTAATATAACAATATCATACCTCTATGACCTCTTTATGTTGTACATCCTATCCTCACTCTATTGCCTTCTGATTGGCTCTGGCTGTCAGTTCAGTTTGAGACAACATTTCACTTATAACAGTCCCTAACCTTACATAATATTTTAGCATTTTAATTTCACTTCAAGCTTTAAATAAATAGGCCAATCTGTACCATTTGGGTTATTAACTTCTTCCCTACATATTAGAAACTGTTTTTATACTACACTGTCTTTTTAGTTTGTTGGAAATATAATTTGGCTAGTATGAAAGGCTAAATTTGGTTCTGACAGATTGATTAGTGGGTAGTCCTAGCTTGTTATGAAATACTTAATGATATGTAGGCTTATTGTTTCTTTAAAAAAAATACATTTACATAAATTCTAAGGTTATCTCTCCTAAACTGTTTAACATTTTGAAAAGAATAACTTAAGGTAGGTACAATTTAAGTTAGGGCCTAAGTTTAGAAGCAGGTTTGTACATAGAAGTTACATAAAGTTGTTTCAAATGTGTAGGCTAATTAGAAGTAAATACTTAAAAACATTTAGGCTATGTATGTACTGTTATAGGATTTAGGCACTGAGGCTTTTATATCTGTGTTGCCTCAGCCATGGTTATTTTTATATATAATTCAAAATCCGGTGAAAATGCATTTTTTACGATTGATAATATATATCACTAGATGTCTTCTTGTCTTCACGGATTTAAACTACCGTTTTATGGCTAAGACTGTTAAAATGTGTGTTAATTTTATATGGTAAGGGAGAGTATATTTTTATCACATGAAAAACTTCATAGCGCAGCTGGTAGTAACCCCTTACCGACACTCGGTGGATAACAAAATTTGTGTTGCTAACACGGTACTTTTGTTGATAACATGTTACCAACAAATTAAAAGATGTTTTCTCAAATGTTAGCAACATGTGTTGCTAACTCCGGAGTAAACGCGGCTTAAGCTACTATAACCACTACAAGATCATACATTCTTATACTTCCAGTCACACACCGGGAATGGCAAATAAACAATGTCTACCTTTCAGGTCAACACATATTTTGAGAAATTCCACTCTTTTTTATAAACTAGTTGAATACACGGGTTAGCTTTGGGTAAAAGTACCTGTCAGTGACATATTTTAAATAATTCCTTTAAAGATAATAGGAATAGGTGTAATAGGTGTTTTTCCTGTTTACATATTTTAAGCACTTCAACCTAAAATATATATTAATATAATAATGAATAAAACAAAGTATACAATGCACAATAAAGATATTGACCAATTTACTGTTTTATTACAAATTACACTCGTGTCAAATTACATTAAAAAGAGCCTCGTCCAAGCACATGCATCTTCAGTTAATAAAAAGATAATTACATTCACCAGATACATGTTTGTTTACATATTATGGAATATGTCTAGATTTATTAAATCACGAAATATAAACACATTTGGTTAATATATTGTTAAGATTTAATTTTTAGCTTGTGTTCATAAAAAGGGACATTTTGTTTATATTTCTGCCAACTAACAAGCCTCCTACTCTAATTACACCAAATATACAGTTGACCTCTTTCAAATCAACACTTCATGCATGGAAACCGACTTCAGTAGTTTCAGTAGTTCAGTAGTTTCTTAGACTTACCTACTTGCGTATTAATTTTAAGATCAATTGCTAGTGTAGTAGGATGTAGGGATGTGTGAAGTAGTAATATTCATGGAGAGTATTTAATAAAAAAGTCCTATAAACTCTGAAATATAATTTAAAGAGAATTT
The DNA here is from genome assembly GCA_963675035.1 of Allygus modestus. Taxonomy (NCBI): domain Eukaryota; kingdom Metazoa; phylum Arthropoda; class Insecta; order Hemiptera; family Cicadellidae; genus Allygus; species Allygus modestus. Next base: position 235,494,514 of record OY776112.1, read on the forward strand.
TTGTTCATAGAATATATAATATGTACTACTATAATTTTGTTCAGTAACAAATCAATAATGCGTGATCTGATGTACTATCAGATAAAGCAAGTCAGAATAACTGGACAGAGGGTCTTTAAAATAGAAAGTTACCCCTTATATCGAAATTTAACGAAGTTACGTACTTATGATTTTTTCAAAACCAAACACTAAAGAGTTGCTTTGAAATAGCGGGATTGTCAGTCAGTCCTTCTTAAAACGCATCAACGTACCGTCGAGCAAACCTTCCGAGAAGCAGTTGCGGTGAGTCAGAGACAACCCTTTGTGGGCCGTGTTGGGAAAGCGGAATAATATGCTTGGGCCGCGACGGCTACCTGTTATATGGACTGGATGGCACACATGGGTCGTCTGTTAGGACGGGTCTACATTATGCGATTTTCCCAGCCCTGGCAAAACTTAGCGTCATCTCTGCACGACTTGAGCATATGGTTTTAAATGGAAGTGTCTGGACTGTGCGGGTAAAAACACATCAGCCCATTGGCCAGGGAAAGCGGACCGCAGTGCGACGAGCTTAGAACTAAAACTAAGGTGACCAGATCTGCAGAAGCCCAAAGCGAGACATTGTTAATTTACTGGGAATAGGGGGGGGGGTATGGAATACTGAAATAACCCATTGGGATCCGGGCCACTTCCCCGGAAGATTTTAGAAAATTAGATGCGGTATTGTGAGTTTTGGTCCTCAGCTTACTTAGTATTTTGTAACAACAGGTTTTGTAATCATACTCATAAAATTATACTACTATACAGTTCAAATTTATTAAATATAAAACATAAGTTAAAATTAATGAAGTACAAATAAGCTAATTATCTTAGAGTTAGCCAACCATAATCTTATAAATAATGTATGAAATCCCTGTGATATGCTAACTTGTAAAAGTACAATATCGTACAAATTACTGGTATTTGTCAGAAGAGTGAATTTGTTTAAATAACTTAGAATTTACTTTAATTTTATTATATAACTGAAAACATCTTAAATTTACATTGTAATGGTTGAAATGAACATCTTAAATTGGTTGAAATGAACAGTAAACTCGTGTGCAAACCTACATGCATCTTACTCTACAATGTTCTGAACAACTGAGTAAATACTGAAAAATATAGTTTTTAAATATTGAAGACTCCTTTGTGTTCGGCTGTAGTTAAACAATATTCCTTTTCTAAGCAACACCAGATGTATCATTAATGGATAATCTAAGATAACGTATAGCCTAATACTTTTTTTGAGAGTTCCTTAAGTTCAATCCAACGCTAGAATTGTATCCACATCTTAAAAATACTTTTATACTTGTAAACTTTGTGTACATTTGATACTGTAGGGGATGTGTAAAGAGGGTAATACTGAGCGGATTTTGCCCACCCCTTGCAGTTGCACGTAGCGCAAAATATGATTCAATAAAAATACTAAAATACTCAACTGCATAACAGCAACAACATTATTTCTTTCATAATACTTGAATTGTATATCAAACTGTATTTGCCCCTGGACATTTTTCAGTCAAGAAAAATATTAAACCCGTGCTCGAATTTCAAAGTAATATTTAAACGATATATTCATTATAAAAATTAAAACTAAAAACTGAGATATAAAGCTCTCTTAAACTGATCCAAATAACAACTTAAGCATACTATCTTAAAGGCTATACATTGGTTATTTTACTTGTAATACATTCTATTTGTAGAATCAAACCAAGTCAAATGTAGAATAAACTGAGAAAATCAGTATACAAATATATTAACGGGTTTAAGTTTAATCATTGTTATTATTTTCAGCTAGCCCACCGATTAATATACCATATACACATACGAAGTAAAAATGTTTGTATTAAGTTCAAGCATAGGCCTACCTTAATCTAGAATTAGGAATTTATACCCGACAATGATGTGCGAAGTGGTGGGTATAATTGTGAATTGTCCCCGTGTATTCTCTATCTCTATGAAGGAAGTGGCGATCTGTCGGTAGCGTACCCGACAGATCGCCATCTCCGAGAAGGGAAAGTGGGCTATCTGTCGGGGTGGCTACTTGTCGCGGCCATGTGAGGTGGCGATCTGACGATAGCGTACATGATAGTAGTAGGTTGTTGATAATCTTCACCAGCTGATCAACTTTGGATGACATCTTAAGTGCAAACATTAATCTTAAGGGAATAAGCAGACCTGGACTATAATGCTTTACATCAGATGCCGCCACAACTAGGGTGTATTTTAAGGCGAATATGAATGAACGATGAGTGTAGAATGGGTGATATGCCTTGTGTATCTTGTTACTGACTATAAGACCGACCGATTATTTAGCCCAGATCATTATTTTGCCCAATGCCCAATGGAAGATGGATCCAGTTTCGAACCTTCACAATATTTTACTAGGATTTCGTTCAGGACCGATGTGGCGAACTTCAGATTATGAAACGAGCACGCTAACCACTATGCTACCCAGCCTTGGATCAACGTGTTTTTTTTATCAAAAGCTGATTGTTTATGGATGAAAGAAAATCTTCGGAAATATTTTTTTCTTAGAAAAACGAACACTACAAAAGGTGGAAACGTTGATATCAGTTGAAATTGGGAAGGTAATTTATATTTTGATTTAAATACGGAATAAATGAGGAAAAAACTGCCAATAAAGATGAGTATTTTGATTAGGACGCGGGACTGTTAACTTATTAAATATTCTTTAAATAAGTCATTATTACATATAAAAACTCTATTCAGATTTCTTATCAGACTTTAAATATTTTTTTATTTGGTATTTGTTTTATTTTGGCATCTTAATATATAAAATCCAAATAACACTAACTTATCTATCAAGAAATCTCCATAACCATAAGGCCTACAGATTTTAAAATTGATACAAAGGTTCCTCTTTGGTCCTAGGTACTTGTTAAGAAACGGTATTACAAAATTTCCCCTGTGTTCCGCCCCACTGATGGGTCCCAAAGTTCTCATGTATTTCTTATGGACATTCACTTGGGTTAAACTGATGAAAATTCAAATAGCTGATCTTGATTCGTATCAGTTCCACGGGCTAACCACAGATTGAAACACACACAACTATCATAGTTTACGCGGGCGAAGCTGAGACGGGTCGGCTAGTTTTAATGTAAATATTATAAATTTAATAAGATAAATATAAGGAAATTGTATACATGTTGTAATAAATCTTTACAACAACCTATTAACCGATGGAAAGTTGTACCAGGGGCGGATCCAGGGAGTCACGTTGGGGGGGAAATGCCGGAGATTTGGGGGGGGAGTGGGTATGGAATACCCTTCAGGGGTGGGGGGTCCGGGATTCCACCCCTGGAAATTTGTTAAAAATTCCATATCAATAATTTTATTGGCCGTAAAAAATAGCCGAACGCGTTTTATTGACCAAATTGTGTGTTATCGGCCTAAAAAGAAAACCGTACAGAATTCATGGACCAAAATCAGAAATTGTACCTGTTATTTAGGATAAAAAAATAGCAATTTGACCGCATTTCATGGTCGCCATAACTTTTAGACCAAAAACGACAAATGAACGTAGTTTATCGGCCAAAAATACCGCAATAGCTTATACCCAAACCGCAATTCAAAGGCCACCCGCCAGCGGAAGTATCAAAGTATGTTATCGTCGAAAACAAAGATTTTACCGAGACTAAGATCGAAACAAATTTTATCGGCCGGGATACGGCGATTTTAAAAGACACCCGAGATACATATTATCGGCCTAAAATAGCTGTATATTCCCATTTTGCCGTCTAAAACGTCAATCGGACCGCATTTTTAGCCTGAAAACGGTCAAACTGTGTTTTTAGACAAATTTACCGACCGGGTGTGTGTTATCAGCCAAAATCGATAATTTTATTGGCAATTTTACAGCAATATTACTAGCCAAAAACTACGACCGCAACGTTTTTTATCAGCTGTAATTGAGTACCAACCGTATTTAATGCCGGAAATGTATTTAATCGCTCAAAAACGGCAATCGGACCGCATTTTCTCGGTAATAAATAAAGCCGGGTCGTGTTTTATATACAAAAGCGAAGTCCGAAACGCATTTTATCGGGCAAAATCAGAGATTTGACCGTGTTTTATCGGTAAAAATATAAATTTTGCCGCAACTTGGTGGTAAAAATCACCAAAATGACTGAATTTTTAAAGTATAATGTACTGGACCACGTTTTATTGGCCTCAAGTGGCAAGTGAGCCGCATATTATCCACGGAAATAGCAATATATAATAGTATATAATAACCGTTTTCCTAGCATTTTAAAGTCCGAAATCGACGGCCGCAACTTGTTTATTGACCGAAAATGACGACCGAGCCTCAATATATGCCAAAAATCACAATCTAACCGTGATTTATCATAAAAATTGGCAATCGGACCACATTTCCCCAACGAAAAATAAAGCCGGATCCCGTTTTATAGGCCCGAACGACAACCGGAACGTATTTTTTACGAATACAGTCGGCAATTCGACCCCAATCTATCGCCAAAGAACGCCTATTTTTTCCGCATCGGATAGATCAAAAACAGGAATTTAGTTGCATTTAATGGCCCGAAATGACGATCGGCAACATTTCTTACTGTTTGAAAATGACAACCAAAACTTGTCTTATTGACTGGGAACGACAACGAAGTAAACCATGTTGGGATAGACCATGCTCGCGCCCATAGTCGGAATAAACCAAAATTCGGTCCAGTCGGGCTCAAGGTCACATCTCAAAGTGTAGGACTCGCTCGCAGCGCTCAGTACAGCGTCTTATGGGTTATTGGCGACGCGTCCTCAGTCCTCAGTTAAAGAGGTTTTCGGCGTAAGGGATTTTGTTATGGTAAAATGGGTTTCAGAATCGTATTACTGAATAAATTCTTTATCTTTTGGTACTAAATTCAAATGTATTTGACCTCTAATTATGACTAAAAACACGTGTAAGTTTCAATATTAGTATACAGATCTCAATGTTCACGTACCCAACCTGGATTTTCATCGAAATTAATTTACGACTCAATGGGTCCCATATTTTACCTACTTGATACATGAGTCAACTCTTTTCGTGAAAATAACTATATAATAACAATTGTACGGCTTTTAAAGAAGCTTAGTTTTGAATTTTGACACAATAAATTAGATTCCATACTATCGCATTTATATTTTTGGTAAAAAGGTTTATTCAAAACTAAATATCTTTCGTATTCGAGTTCCTTGACATTTTCTTCAACTTTTAACGACAATATGATTTTTATAGGATTGGTTATTACAGTATTGGCTCATATAGAGGCTTAGTTTTGAGTTTCGACGTAAAACCATAGTTCATTCATAATTTTGATTAAATATTTAGCTACACATATTTACTTACGACTTTGTATTTCAGTTCCCCGATCTATTCCTTATTTATTCACACAAAATCAAAATATAAGTCTATTTGAATAGTTGTTAGGGAGATATAACTTAAGTTTATGTAAACAGATTTGCTTATACCCTTTATTTTCGAGTTAGTCTTGAAAAAGAGAATACATTTTCGAGACCTATCGTTATAAAAACAGTTTCGTGATCATTATAAGCAGTCATCATTGGTAACGGTGCTAGTACGTAATGTATAACCAGTTTTATTTAACTATACATTCTATATACTTAAACATGTAAATTCCATAAACTAAGATGGAGGTCATTATAAAGTGTCTAAATGTACGAAATGGAGCAAGCACAATCGGTTGGTTCATCCTTACGCACCTTTATGTAGGCTTAAGAACTAAAACTTGATTAGGAAAAATAATTGTGAAGGACGCCTTGTTTGAATGAGCGATGAATTGTCTTTGATTATTCTTCTCTGACTTCACAGGAGAGGAAACGGGTGTGCGGTTCGGGGTTATCGCTACTGTGGTGGTAGATCCTTTTTCCAGCTAACTGGTTGACTCATATTTCCCTTTATCCTAGTATTGGTCCACAGCGACCGTTGAAGCTGTTAGAATTTTTTAAGGGTTACTATTATTGCAAACCCATTGTTTCGTGGAAGGACACTCTGTTATATGCCACCACACTGACAGCACCGAGTGAGGAGTGTATGAACTCCACTGTGCAATAAATATTGTTATCGTTTTAGCCAGCTATTACGATTATAACAATTAACTTTGTCTGTAAACTCTTAAATACGGACCTAAAAGAGTCAAATTCGCGATTATGACTATCTGTGTTGGGGCGGTGGCGCTTTCATTAGAAATCGCATTTCGATAAGCTCATCCCTACTAATTTGGCTGTGTATATATTGCAATTGTCACCCACCTAAATTATTTTTTCGGCCGCATTATAATAACAATACAGTGTCGGATAATTACTGGGTGATCAAGACACAATTAACAGAGATATTAAATTAGTAAAATAATTTAATAAAACATGTGTACGGCTCATTATGAAATGTTTTAGAAACATTACATTAATTCTTTAGATTAATGTAAAATGAAGTTTTCCCAAGAAAATTACATATTTGGTATTACAACATCTGACACACATTAACAGTTAAAATTACTCAAAAACGTATTCGGGAATAAGCAAATGCCTACCACAACCTCATTTTGTATTACTCTTTATTTGTATATATTATTAGTAATGTTTCAAAAAGATAATACGTACTTCAAGCAAATGCCTACCACAACCTCATTTTGTATTACTCTTTATTTGTATATATTATTAGTAATGTTTCAAAAAGATAATACGTACTTCAGTCATAACCCATTCCGTTGGCAACAATTATATACGGAGTGTAAATGTCCGGAAGGTTGCGTTAACTGTATATCTTTTTAGACTTTACGGAAAGACGGCAATCGGCAGTCCCTTCTCCTCACGCGCCTCCACCAATGGGAGAACGGTTTCCCCTTCCCTTGGTCAGATTGTGACTTGCCGCTTGTTTGTAATATGGAATGCTATAGCTGGGCATTTTGTAAACATATACAGGAGGAGTGCCTTCTGCCAAAAGTCGTTTATATAGAGATTATATTAGGATATATGAAACCGGCATATTCAAGTTAGTCTATATATCTAGTATAATTTGTTGTACGTAAATCATATTCATTATAAAAGGTGGGTTTGATGGAATGCTACCTGCCGGGATCTTGTATGGAATGCTATCTGCCGAGGTTCCTTAAATATATATATATGTGTCCGTGAATGTGATAACTTGAGTAAAATCGTCTGATTTCCATGAAATTTGGCTCAAATGTGTAAAGTGACCATTCATGACTTTAGGTTCGAAAACCAGAAAAATCGGACCATGGGAAAGGGGGTTTATGGGGTTTCATAATTTTCAAAAAATCAGTTTTTTGCACTTTTCACACTGAAATTTTTAAATCACACAATTTTTGTTTTAACTATGTTATAGGGCTTAAAAAAACAAATTTTATAGTATTTTGAATCATTAACCTAGGTTAAGTGGTTACGGAGAAAATCCAAAAAAAGTGTTCATAAAATCTCCCATGTTAATCTTATGGGAAAATGGTTTTTAGGTTTTCCTTAATTAATTTTACTGTAAACTTCACATTTGCTTTTACCAATCAGTTTAGTCTACAAAACAATCATTTTGGTGTTTAAATTCTGATTCTACGTCCAATTGTTGCCGAGATATTCGTGCTAAACACAGTATGTTGTCCAATGTTATCCTTATGGAGAATATTTAAAATTTAATATCTCGATTATTTATGAACATATATTGATGAAACTTGGTATGTGGCTTCACCTAGTACTGGTATATTGATATTTGCACGACAAATCAATTTTTTGTTGATTATCCTCTTAGCAGCAAACCTGCATTCTCATGGTTAATGTTATTCTTATGGAGAATACGTAAAGCTTTATATCTCCCTTAATTATGAACATAAATCATTAAAACTTGGTATGTAGCTTCACCTGGTTGAGTTATATTGATAATTGCAAAAAATGCACATTTTTATCTTCCTTGTTGCAGCAAACCTGCGTTCTCAGCCCTAATGTTATTCTTATAGAGAATAAATAAAATGCTATATATCACTTATTTATTTAAGTATTTTTATGAAACTTGGTAAGTGGCTTTATGTGGTAGTAAGAAATATATTCATGCATTGGAAATTCGCTGAGTACGCAGGTTTGCTGCGACGGAGGTATTATTTTATTTGACAGTTGTTCAGTGTGCCCAATTTGGTATGTAATGCTTTGCCTCTCATATCGAGGCAAATTAAATGTTCTTGTCTATTTTATTTCTTTAAATTACATTTTGATTCTGGCGAGATGACAATGCCTTGAAAAGAATACTTCTGGTTTGATAGTAATTATTAAATTATATTTGCTTTATCTTAGTTTGCTTTGACATCAATTGCTCACTGATTGAACTAGCCTATGCTTTGACGTCAATTGCTCACTGATTGAACTAGCCTATACAAGTAAAAATATCTAAAGTCTGGTAATTTAGCAGACCCTTTTTTCTATAATATGGTTCTGCAAATTGTATGGGGTCATGCCTAGTGATGTGAATTACCTGGGTATTTAAAACTCGGGGTAAATACCCAAAACTCATAAATACCCAGGTATTTTGGGTATTTATGATATTTTATAAAAAAAGCTAATGTAATTCACATCTACCCTTACTACCCTTGTTATTATCAATGTACAACATTTGAGGATATTTTATTGATTACATTTATTAATTATTTTACCAATAAATTAATAATAAAATGACAATTTTTATAAAAAGACCTGTCATACATACATACCACACCACCACCAAACTATGAAGGAACTGGTAAAATACGAGAAATTCTATACAAATTTAACAATATGAAATGTTATAATTTGACAAATACATAACAAAATCACAATGTAATTGAATTTCAATTCTTTCCCTCCAAAATTTTAAATTTAATAAACACTCCAATAGACTATCGATATAGTAAATACCCAGTCCCTAGGTATTAATCTCAAACTTGTGAAGAAGTTAAATGCTTGTGATAACCAAAGTGAAATGATACTCTTCAAAACAGTTTTTAGGATTATTTTATAATACTTAAAGCATGGGAATTTCAATGAATCTAGTAAACAACCCTAAATGTTATAAAAATCATAAATACCCACGTTTTGGGTATTTAGCCGGGACTTGGGGTAAATACCCATTTTTGATTTATCCACCCGCTGGATATTTATCCAGCCCACATCACTAATCATGCCCAAGTTAACGTTTTATGTGGCTTTCTTGTAAGGGAAGTTAACGTTTAACTGTTGTATTGAAATTATTTTATATTAGTTGAGTTATTATAATTATTTTTTCTAATGCAAACTATTTTGTTATTTCAGGTTACTGTTGGTGAACATTCTTTTGTCGGGTCTGGACCTAACAAAAAAATAGCCAAGAGAAATGCAGCTGAAGGGTTATTACAAAAATTAGGATATTCCAGTTACGTTCCCGGAAAACAAAGGTTAACGTCAGCCGAACTGAGTAGAAAGGTGTGTATAATCTAGTGTTAAATGCTGGGGTTTCCTAATCAGCAACAATCATGATGATCTATTGTTTCGCTATCCAACTATTTGTACTTTTTGAGGAAATACAATGTGTTGTTTCTAAATTTGTGTTTAAAAACACAAAGTACTATAATAAAGAAGTAAGTATTCTGAACTATAGGCCTCTTACAGTTATTTACCAATATTTACTTTGTTTGAGTTTTTTGCCATCCAAATGTTATGAAATTATTCACAAACCATTTTGACTATATAGCTGAATTAATTTGATGGTGTTAATGCCATGAACTATTCTTGCGCTTGTAGGGGGGGAACGGCAGACGCCCGCCACATATTTGAATTATATTGTAAATTAAGAGAAGGTTGAGGGGAAGTATTCCACTGTTTACACAGCCTTCAGTTACAAAAACTTGGTGATGGGTTAGTATGTTTTTTTTATCAGTAACAATAATAACCGTTAATGCACAATTTCTCTTTCATCAGTTCTCATTTAAAAGGTTGAGACTTGATAATAATAATAGTCCATAGTCAAATATCTTTATTCATTTGTGTGTACATTAATGGTACAAAGAACAGCGTCTTATAAAATAATTACTTAAACATAAAACTATTCAAGGGAGGTAGAAAATTCGATTGAGTACACAGCTCTGTTTATTAGATACTCTTTAAGAATTTGTTTAAACCTGATTGAATTGGTTTCTTTTTTTATTATCTCAGAAATATATTTTAGAAATTTATAACCTGCATAGGTAGGTTTTTTCTCAAAAAACTTCAGCCTATGAGGCTGAAAAATTTCATTCCTTTTCCTAGTGTTATAAGAGTGAGTGGGTGTTTAAAGTTTATTTTTGGCATTTGTGTTTTTTTTATGAGAATGCTTTCAAATATATACTGACCATAAACAGTAAAAATGCTTACATTTTTAAAATGATCCTTGGCTGATTCATTGTGCTTTAACTTAAGCATAATTCTAATAGCTCTTTTTTGCTGTTTCAAAATACTATCCGTATTTATCTTTTTTGTAGAACCATACAGGGCAATGCATTAGGAAATGTGAGAGTGCACATGGGCAAAATAAATATTTTTTAATGTTTATAAATCACAGTAATAAGACATTTTTGATAAAGCGTAAATTCCAGAGTTAATTTTAATTAAAATGTTGTGTACATGATCATCCCAATTCAGATGCTGATCTATTGTCAAACCTAAGAAGTTTGTACTATTTTCCTTTTCAATACCATGTGAGTCATTAATTATTGTTGGTTCCCTTATTATTCTATTTTGTGCTGTCTTAAAAGTTACAAATTTAGTTTTTTGTGAATTTAATAGTAAATTGTGATTATGTAAATAATTTCCAATATTTTCCAATTCGGCAAAAGTGTAAATTTTGGAGTTTGATATGACACTAATAAATTAGAATTATCAGCATAAAGACAGAGTTCATTATTTAATTTGTTGATTAATGCATTATCCATACCTTTCAGGTAGCATAGAAAGAGCAAAGGTCCCAAAATCGACCCTTGAGGTACTCCAAACCTAAGTAGCATATATTCAGAAACAATTTTGATAATTTGTTTGTATTTTGATAAGTGGGAAATTACCACACATTGAGATCTGTTGGTGAGATAAGAACTAAACCAATTCAGAGCTCTTTCGCTTACTCCAAGGATTTTGAATTTTTCAATTAGTTTAGAATGGTCAACACTATCAAAAGCTTTCGACAGGTCCATAAACATACCAGTTGTGTGATTTTCTTTATCTACTGACTCATTCGCTTACTCCAAGGATTTTGAATTTTTCAATTAGTTTAGAATGGTCAACACTATCAAAAGCTTTTGACAGGTCCATAAACATACCAGTTGTGTGATTTCCTTTATCTACTGACTCAATTACAGATTCAATAAAAGATAAAGCAGCACTCACGACTGACCTGTCATGCCTAAAGCCATGCTGTTTATCGTCCAATAAATTAATTGTCTCCAAAAATTCTGATAGTTGCAAATATGCTGCTGCTTTTAGCGAATTTCCCCTTTAGGGAAGAAGCTATTACTGTGGGTGGCATGCTAAGAGTTAAGCCCGAGACCATGACAGATTTTAGCGAATTTTCTCTATAGGGAAGAAGCTATTACCGTAGTCGGCATGGTAAGACCTAGGCCCGGGACCATGATAACTTTTCGTTTTGAGGTCCCCATATGCCAAAAACACCATTCGTTCAAAACTGTATGTATATATATATATATATATATATATATATATATATGTGTGTGTCCGTGAGCATGATAACTCTCGCAAAAATAATCCGATTTTGGTGAAATTTGGTATAAACGTGTAAAGCAGCATTTATGACTATAAGTTTGAAAACCAGACATCGTCTCAATAAAGAAACACGATCGGAATAATTCTGTTATAGCTAAAGATTGTAATTTTTTATGTTTGGCTGCTATGCTGGCTTTTCCCCCCTTGCTACTATCTCCATCTCTTTCCTACATCGTCTCAATAAAAAAACCCGATCAGAATAATTCAGTTATAGCTAGATTGTATTTTGTTATGTTTGGCTGCTATGCTGGCTTTCCCCCCTTGCTACTATCTCCATCTCTTTCCTACATCGTCTCAATAAAAAAACCCGATCAGAATAATTCAGTTATAGCTAGATTGTATTTTGTTATGTTTGGCTGCTATGCTGGCTTTTCAACTATCTTACAACAGTCCCTTTCAAAACTACGAATCTTTAAGAGTCATTTTAAACTTAACATTGGTTCTTGTCCTGTTGCTGCAAAGGACTTTATGATACAAATCCACCTAGACAGGAACTGAGCAGTTGTCCAGTTTGTGTCTTTGTAGCAAGCGGTTGTGTCTTTTCAATATTGAAGGGACAATTGATATAGACAATTTCAAGGTTGTTGAATCAGTACTTTCGTTGGTGAAGTACCTCTATAATATGATTTTATGTGGTATTTGTCTATATATTCGGGGTGTGTGAGTAGTGATTTTTTTAAACGAGTCGAGCAGTGCCAATTATTTTCGAGTTTCGAGTATTTTCAAGCGAGTATTTGCCACAAGTTGAAAGTTTAAAATAGAGTAATGGGATTTCAATAACACCCTAGATTTGATAATCTAAACATAGTTTCTAACTAATACATGAGAAGCAATACAAAGTTTTAGCCAGAACAATCAAACTGGATTGCGTATTGACAAACAAAATGCGGTTTGACATTCTTTTCCGGCCGATAAAACAAGGTCCGATTGTCATTTGGCCAATATCACCTTGTCCATACATCTCCTATAATCAATATTAGATGACGAAATCGTTAGTTACGACCGATATGAAGTGGCCCGGTCGCCACATTTGCCGATATTATGTTTTCCGTCGTCATTTACGGCCGAAATTACGCGGTCCGATCATCATTTTCGGCCGATTTTACGTGATTCGATCGCCTTTTGCGGCCGTTACTACACGTTTTGGCCAGTCGCAATCGTAAGCGATCGTCATTTTTGGCCAATTTCACTCACTCGAACTTTCGAGTATTTTTCAAAACTTCGAATCGAGTTCGAGTATTAAAATACTTGGCCGAAAACTCAAGTTTAGAATACTCGCACACCCCTAATATTTATCAATATATTTGTATATATCGATTTTAAAAATATAAAATCTATATGAATCAATTATAAACAGCTGAACTCAATATATGTTTGTAAGTTGTTTATATATTTATTATGAGTGAACCGACTACATTGAGGGATCTACCAAAATCCGACCAAACAACGAAAAATAAACTATAATTGTGGACAGATAAATTGACAGTTGGGCTGTAGCCAATAGCATGGTTGTACACTGTCACTTTTGCCATGGAAAAGTATCACTCGAATGTTATTCCGATCAGCTGGTGTGGAGTTTTGGCAATGCAGCACGTCTACTATTGGCTGATCGTAGTTGATAGCCCGGCAAACCACGCCCTCAACTGGCAATTTATTTGTCCGCTATTATAAGTGAAAGTGACAATTGTTAAGATGTGCTTAGACTGGGCAACTGTTTTGCTCGTGTTACTCAAGCAACTAGAGTTAGGTAGAAGATAAGACATGCAATATCTAAAGCAACTTGGGTTGCAGATTTTGTTAAAAATTCAAATTCAAAATTCTTTATTTGCAGATGACAATTGTATTAAAAACGTCAAAAATGTGTCCATATATTAAACAATATTTTTTTTACATTTATACAGTACACAATTTTCACTTAAAATAAATTAATCAAACAAAAATATAACTAATATACCAAATACTAATTCAATCAGCCAAAAACTGACCAACAGAGTAAACTGCTCTATCTGCAAGATATACTTTTAACAAAAAAATTTAATTATGCATTAATTTGTTGTTGTTTAGCGAATTTCCCCTATAGGGAAGAAGCTATTACCGTAGTCGGCATGGTAAGTCCTAGGCCCGGGACCATGATAACTTTTCGTTTTGAGGTCCCCAGATGCCAAAAACACCATTCGTTCAAAACGGTATATATATATATATATATATATATATATATATATATATATGTGTGTGTGTGTCCGTGGGTAAGAAGACTCTGGTAAAAATGATCCGATTTTGATGAATTGGTACAAACATGTAAACCATCATTTATGACTTTAAGTTCGAAAACCAGCCAGATCGCTCTATCCAAAGGGGTATTTTGTACCCCAAAAATGAGTTTTTTGAACTTTTTACATGTAATATTTTAAAAAGTCAAATTTTATTTTTCACCATTAAATTTAGCTTAAAAAAACAAACTATTTAGTGTTTTGATCATTGCTCTACGTCAATTGGTTACCGAGATATTGAAAGTGGTAAACACAGTACGTTGTCCAATGTTATTCTTATGGAGAATAAGAAAAATTGTATATCTCGCTTATTTCTCAACTTATCCTGATAAAACTTGGTATATTGCTTCATATCGTTGGGGTTTATTGATATTTGCACTAAAAAACATTTTTTTGCCTATAGTTCCCGTAGCAGCAAACCTGCGTACTCAACCCCCATGTTATTCTTATGGAGAATAAGTAACGTGTTATCTCCCTTAATTATGAATATAAATTAATACAATTTGGTATGTGGCTTAACCTACTTGAGTTGTATTGATATTTGTATAAAACCCCATTTTTCGTGTTCTTTCCTTCAGCAAACCTGTATACTCAGCCGCCATGTTATTATTATGGAGAATAATTAAAATATCATATATCGTTTATTTATGAATGTATATTAATGAAACTTGGTATTTGGTTTGATGTGGTATTAAGATACATATATATGCATTGGAAATTCGCTGAGTACGCAGGTTTGCTGCTATGGGGGTATTTTTACTGAATTGTACCAGATCTTCCACAATAGCTTTTAATGGCATTTGAATAGAAGAAACGTACAAGTGCAGTTTTAAACTTGGTTTTTCAGTTTTCTCTTAACACACGCAGTTATTACTTATGAATATGGATAAACGTTTGTAAAGCTTGTAGCCTATATCTAGTTGCACAGCAATATTGCCAGTGCTAAACAGTCTACTTGCACAGGCGTTTGTGGAGGCGGATAACCAGCTGAAGGTGTCGGTCGGAGGCTCCAGCGGCCGCCAGCTGGTCCCCGGACTGCTGCTCATGTCTGACAACCACGTGGCCACCAGTAACAACAACTCTGGCTACCCGCCCCAGCACAGGGTGCCTCCTAAAGGTATCTTATCCCATGTCATTTGTCTAGAATTCTATACCTTGAATATTAGCGAATTTCCTATGGAAAAGTGACCTGTTAGCACGACCCACACGGTGGAACTTAAGCTCAGGACCACCATAAGTTCCTAACGTATCCCCCTGAACATGTTTTAAGGGGTCGTTCAAAATGATACATATAGGTAAGGTACATACCTCTGTGTGTGTGTGTGTGTGTGTGTGTGTGTGTGTGTGTGTGTGTGTGTGAGCGCGCGCGCGCACACTCTCGTGGTCCCATTTTTGGTCCGATTTACTTCAAATTTGGTAGGTTCGTTTCCTTTCTATAACTCAACTCAAAATATCTTTATTTGTCATATGTACACATGATACAAGTAAATAGTGTCAATACATTTTATAAACTATACCTACAATTAAAGCCTAGGCCTAGTTACAATTCTCATGCAATTCCTCAAATGAGTATAAAGACCTAGAAAATAAATATTCTTTCAGCAGTTTTTTAAATCTATTTGGATCTCTTTCTTGTTGTAACGAAGTGGGTATTTGGCTTAAAACTTGTTCCAATATAGGAAGGTTTTTTGTCATAAAATGCCAGTCTATGAGCGGGTATGATGATATTTTTATTTCGTGTACTATATGGGTGAGGTTGAATATGCTCTCTGTTCAAGGGATTGTTAATTGCTATTAAAATTGTGTCATATATGTATTGAGCAAAAACATTTAATATTTTTAATGTTTTAAAATATTCTTTTACAGATTGATCAGGTTTCATTTTAGAATAATTCTCACCACCTTTTTCTGTTTCTTCAAAATTTCATTTAAGTTTTCCTTTTTTGTTGATCCATACAAAACATGGCCAAATGATATATTGGAATAAATATGAGCATGGTAAATTGTTTTCAGTGTAGCGATACTATTGCAAAAAAATGACATTCTATACAAAGCGTAAATTCCATAATTTATTTGAGAAAGAACCTTTTGACAATGATTATTCCAATTTAGATTTTCATCTATTTCTAACCCCAAAAAAATTGTAAACTTTCCCATTTCAATTAGCTTAGAATCTATTGCAATGGTTGGTTCATGTTTTCTTGTACACTGTGCAGTTTAAAAAAATACAACATTTGTTTTTGATGTGTTCAGTTTAAAATTGTGTTTGTCAAAAAAGTCCAAAATATTTGACAATTCCATGAATGATAGAATTTCAACATCTTCAACTGTTTGCGCAGATACTTTGAGGTTTGAATCATCTGCGTATAAAACTAAATTATTTTGTGGCAATTTTGATAAGGACTGAGCAATATTTGTTACATAACAAATGAAGAGGAGGGGGCTCAATACTGAACCTTGAGGCACTCCATACATTACAGCTCTTAAATTTGACTTTACTTTATAAACTCTGTCGTTATTAACATGTGTTAATTCAACAAACTGTGATCTACCTGAAAGGTATGATTCGAACCACTCAAAAGCAGTCTTGTCTATACCAAGCAATTTAAGTTTTTTCAAGAGAGTAGGATGGTGAACTGTGTCAAATGCTTTGGTCAGATCCATAAAAATGCCTATGCATATTTCCCCTTTGTCAGTCGATTTGATTATTGATTCAATGAAGCTCACTGTGGCAGTGATTACAGATTTTTTAGAACGAAAACCATGTTGAGTATTATCTATTAGATTGTAATCTTCTAAATATTCTACAAACTGATTATAATCTATTTTTTCATATATTTTTGAGATCACCGGAAGCAAGGCTATGGGGCAGAAATTTGAAGGATTCTCTCTGTCATTCTTTTTGTGGATTGGTACAATTTTAGAAACTTTGAGTCGTGTTGGAAAATTGCCACTGACAAAGGAGGAATTAATAAGATGAGTTATTATAACACTAAGTTCCAGTTTGGCTGCCTTTACAACTGTAATCGGAATCTCATCATATCTGCTCGAAAATTTGTTTAAGAAAGAATCAATAACTGCCTCTCCCTCTTCCTTACAAGTTACAAGTATGTCTAAGTCTAAAGCATGGATTGAAAAATAAATCAGTGTTTTCTATTGCAGTGTTATTTTCTAAAAACACATCATGAGTATTATTCCTACTAATTTAATTAATTATATCAACAAAGTAGTTGTTAAATTTATTACAAACATCTTGGGGGTCTGTTTATTTTTGACCATCTATATCTAATGAGAGGTGTTTAGTTATTTTTTGCTTCTTATTCCCCACTTCCAAATTTATTATTTCCCATACGGTTTTTTGAAAATTTGTTGATTTTTCAATCTGTTTCCTATAATAATCTGATTTAGAATTTGTCAAGGATTTTTTGTAACTCTGCATTTTGTCTTTTAATAATGTTGATAAATGATTACTCTTTGATCTTCTAACATGTTTACTGAGATTTATAATTTCTTGCCTTTCTTTTCTTAATTCCGTGGTAATCCAACTCCTTTTGTTTCCATTAAATTTTACTGACCTCTTAGGGAAGGCTTCATCAAAATAATATTTAAGAGTTGTAAAAAATAAATCATACTTCTTATCGGTTGTGGCCAAAAATATATTTACCCATGTTTCTTTCTGCAATCATTTTCTAAATAGTGTTGTTTTCTTTTGAAAAACTTCTCTTTTCATATGTAAAACCAGTGTTAATTTTATTATCCAAATTTTCTATTTTTATTTCCAGAATTTGACCATCATGGTCAGATAACATTGTGATTACACCTTGTGCAATAGCCTTATGCTTAAAAGTATTTTTGACAAAAAAATTATCAATAGCAGTTTTACTTTTGGCAGTTACTCTTGTGGGAAATGTTACCATGTAACTCATATTTTGGCTCTTTAGCAAATTTTTCAAAAGGTCATGTTCTTTTTTATCCAACAAAACATTTATATTGATGTCACCTGCAACTATAACCGATTCACATTTTGACGAAAGAAATTCTAAAAGCAATGATAGTCTATCTAAAAATTCTTAGTCTATCTAAAAATTCTTTTGTGTTAGAGGAGGGTGACCTATAGATTGCCAGTAAAATAAACTTTATTTTATTGTGATTGTACATGCTAACACAGAACTCGAATTGCTTATCCTCTAAAATTTGACTATGAAAGAATTGTGGAATGGAAAATTTTAAAACCTTTATTTCATATTTGCTTAGAATCATCACACCTCCTTTTTTAGAACATTTTCTTGAATAATAATTATCTACTTTGAAGTTATTTATATTTACTCGATTAATTTCATCATCCTTCATATCATGCTCAGTTAAAATAATTCACTAGTTGGACAAGTTTGTGGCAAAACAATCGGAAAACTCTAACCAATTCTGGGGATTTTAATTTTTCAAATTTTGATTTTTTTCATTTTAGGAGGTTTAATCTTTAACATTTTATCTCTAATTTAATCACATAATTTTTACTTAAAATTATAACTTAGGATGAGAGATCCTCAAGAATTTTAAGAAATGGACTTACCCACAGAGAATAAAGAATCAGAGGTCGCTTTCTTATGGGAGTAGCGTACGCCTCAGTGGCAGTTACAGTTTGTACCAGTAGGCAGCGCTGAGATCGTGAAATGCACCTCGTTTGAGAGGGGAAGGAAGTTGATGACATATGAGAGGTATTTCACTTTCCCCTCCCGCTCAGTTCCGCTGAAGATCTGTCGATCTGTCTGGCGGCCCAAATGTGCAGAAAACGGAATTATTAGGCTAGACCAAAAGTGTAGAACACGGCAACGAAGCGATCCCGAGCAGTGAGCGTGCTGTCGTTAACACTTTCCTGGACCTCTTAAGAGTAATAGAACTACAATATAACTTATATATTCCTTCTCTGCATAAGTTTCTGCATCCAACGGTATAAATATATTTTAGTTTAAAATCAGGAGTAATGTTTAATAATGAAAAGTATTATAAAGTTGTAACAGCATGACATGAAAAAGTCAGTCAGCGAGAATCTTTTTTATTTTTGAGGTAGAAACAAACTTCCAGCGAGAAAGTTGTAGCTAATTACTTGGTATTTAACATTTATTGGAAAACATTTTCCATAGAACTTCCAGTTTGTTCAATAATCCGATGTAGCCTAAATTACTGGCTATGTTCAATTCTACGCGCGCGTCTTTTCTTTTCCACCGTCACGTCATAACGGCCCCACGCAGTACGCCTCTTATTTTAATTAGATCTTCATTTATAAATATAAATTGAATACAGTTCGTTTAACAGTGCTTGGCGTCTGGTTAGTATATGATCTGGAATGAATTTTCGTCTCTATTAGGATTAGTACCATTAGTGTTGCAGTATACTTTGTCAACAGAATGCAAAATTAAATTATTAAATTTTAAAACATTGGTTTTGGTTATTTTTTATTGTCTGCTTTTATTTATGAGAAATTTGAGTTGTTTCTTGCCTTTCCCAGGTGCCAAGCACCATGGCGCGAACTGTAAATTTTACTCCATGTTGTATTTTTATTATAGTTATTGAGGTGTAATTAAGCTCATAATGAATCTTATAATTTTATATGTAATTAAACATAATATAAAAATATTTCTTTTTTATAAGAAGTAAAATTATGTTAGACTAAACATACTTGGATAACTGTTGGATAAAACACTTCTCTTCTACTACAAAAAATCAACTATGCAAGAACGTAAAATAAATGTTGCAATTTTGAAGTTTTTTACAAAGGAATATAAGCAGAGAATAAAGCAGTAACAACTCAAACAACACCTTGATATTTTTAAGATTTATTTTACCGATATTTAATTGTAAATTAACTATAACATGTCGTACTATTAATGTTGATTGCATTATTAATTTATTTAACTAGTTGCTCAAAATCGAGCAATATTTTGTTTTGATTATCGAGAATGATTATCACCCTTCTTGTCTCAGTGTTAATAATAAATGGGCGTGTGGAAACCGCAAGGTTATTGGATTTCTAATTGTGTACAAAAGCGCGTAATAATTTCCCAAATATATGCTGATTCTTTCTTTTCCAGCAAATAAATACTTGGTATTAGCTATTTACTTTGCAAAGAAATACTCTCAGGCCCAAAGTGTCCCAGGTTCTAGGATTTGAACATCGTTACCGGTAACATACATAACATTATAAGATAAAAATAATTGTGAAGGTTTGTTTAATGAACTTTTGCCCAAAAGCCATGGCATTAAGTTGGTTTTGTTCCCATTTGGTGGAGACCCTATAAATGAGGGTGGGATAATTTCTTTCCCCCAAGACTCCCAAGATTCTCCCCCCCAAGATTCTGATGCTCACTTGTTACAGCTGACTGACACATTCAGGTAAAGACATATGCTTGAAGCTGGTTTGATTTTTAGCGAAATTCCCCTATAGGGAAGAAGCTATTACGGTAGGTCTCATGGTAAGACTTAAGCCCGAGACCATGATAACTTTTAGTTTTTATGCCAAAACATAATTCGTTGGTTCAAACTACTTTAGACCAAGCTCTATCCAATGACTTTAAAAACATCAAAATCGGTTTAAAACTGTAGGAGGAGTTCCCTACATATAAATTAGTAATAGCAAATCCAGCTGCTCGAATTCAAGCAAATACGTTTCTGTTAGTTTAAATTGATATGCAAATCGAGAAGGTAGATTAAACAGCTGATCTTGCTTCTATACTGTGTTTTGTTACCACTAACAGCTATCAAATGCTCAATTGCAATGATTGCTGTTCTTCCATAAGATTAATTTTGACATTTTGAATGCCTGTGTGGCGTAGCCCTGCTCTGAGGACCGATGTAAATGTTAATGACTTTCTGCAAACCTATGCTTCGAGACCTTTCCATAGATACTTCAATCATAAAAATGGGTCCAATGGTTCCTGAGATCTCAGCGTGACACAAACTCTGCTTGTGTATTAAATATTAAGATACAGATATTGTAATTTAATTAACCCAATTATTGCAAAACTTGTAATCCAATTAGTCATATATTTATCTATCTATGTACATTTAAGAATATTATTTGGTTTATTCTCTTGGACTCTAAAAGAATACACCTTATTTTAAGGGGTACGATTCTTACCGACTTATCATAAGTGATTATACAGTGAGTTCAAAAAAAGTGGGTAAATAATTTACGTAGTGATTCCTTGGGTCAAAATAAGCAATAAAGTTTATTTAAACATATGTCCTATCTTGTTTAGTTTAGCGTCTGTCTGTGTTTTTTACAAAAACATTCATAACTCCTTAAAGGTTTGAGCTACAGCATTGAGATTCTGCACCAATGTTCATCTTATTGGCCGCTATCTTTGTGCAAAATGTGAATAAAAACTCTTTAGCATTTTCAAAATGGCGGCTATTTTAAATATTTTATACCAAATTTCACGAAAACCAATAATTTTATCAAAAAAATAGCAAGATAGTTCAAATTTAGTAAATTTTATTGAGATTTCAACGATACCTTATAAGTGTATTTATTAAACTCATAATAGCGATGGATTTGAATTTTTTTTTATTATTTGGACTTTACCTATCGCTTCTAGTGTAGTTTTAAACACTAGAAGCGATAGGTAAAGTCCAAATAATCAAACAATAATAACCTTAATGAGCTTAGTTTGGACAAAGAACAACGGAGAAATTAATTGTATTAATGATATTTGTTATAGTTTTAACATTGTTTAAATGGAGAAAACTGTAGGTGTAGCAAGGAAGAAGTTAATTTTTCTGTTATTCTTTGTCCAAACTAAGCTTAATAAGGTATCGTTTAAATCTTCATAAAATTTACTAAATTGCAATTTTTTGGGTAAAATTAACGGTTTTGTGAAATTTGGCGTCAAATATTTAAATTAGCCACCATTTTGAAACTGCTGAATAGTTTTTATTCACATTTTGCTCAAAGGTAGCAGCCAATAAGATGAACATTAGTGCAGGATCTCAACGCTGTAGCTCAAACCGTTAAGGAGTTATGAATGTTTTTGTAAGAAACACATACAGACAGACAGACGCTAAACTAAAAGAGATAGGACATATGTTTATATGCACTTTTTTACTTAATTTGACCCAAGGAATCACTACGTAAATTATTTACCCACTCTTTTCAAACACCCTATATAGTCCCATAACATTATTTAGAAATTAAAAATATTTTATTTTCAAGTTATGTGCTTTAATTAAAAGTGTACTCTCCTCTACTCACGTTTAGTAAGTCATCCAGTTTATCACTGTCATTAATTTTATACAAACAGTCAGTAATACTTCGTTTGGTTAAGTAATATTTTTAAAAGTCGTGATTGTAATATCTAATGTTTAGTCGTTGTTACTGTAATTTTGAAGGCTATTGCAATTATGTTTAATAACATCACTTTTACTCGTGTACTGACAGGGGGCGTACTGCCCGTGTATAGGTAAACAAGTGCCCGGTGCCAGTGCCATTCAGTCAAACTCATCGACCGAGGCCTGCAGCATACAGGAGACGGACAGGCGATGAGTCACAAGTCGGTGACTGTATTTTAGCGCGTAGCAGGGGGGACATGACATGAGAGCAGGAGAGGGGCGAGGGGAGGGACTGGTGACGGTGCTGCTGAGTGGAGGCGGGCCGGGGAACTAAGAAATTGAATTTAGCTCCTCCGCATTTGATTGCCATTTGGCGAAACATTAGATGTTACCTCTGATTCTTTCTTCTCTGTGACTTACCTTTGATAACTTCTTGAAACAAATGTGCAACTTAATTGAGATGGAGACTTCTACTGGTAATTTCTACAAATCAATGAACAATTTTCCGCCTTTGTTGACTCAAACCCCAGTCAAAGATGTTATATCAAATGAGGCCAACAATAATACTCAGTGCTTGGAGGAGGCTAAGCTGCAGTCAAAAAAACTCTATTCCAGTGACCGGGAAGGTAACTTAGACAATGATGTTGTTAATGTTCATAGTACACCCGGTGCAAACGGCATTCAAACAAATTTTGGTTTATTTACTATGCACCAAAACGCTCAACACTTAGAATCCTGATTAAATAAATATTTTGAAGATCAATTTAGAGGAAATACGTTATACATATAGCTATCAGAACATAAAATGACTTCAGCCAAACTTTTAGTACTGAATATTCCAAGTTATTCAGTAAGTTCCTATTATTCAAGATCTTTTTATTCAGGGGGTGGAGTTGTTATTCTGGTTAAAAAACAAATGAAAAGTAATAATATGTTTCCTGCAGTAAAGGAATTAATAGTGGAAAAGGTGTTTGAATGCTGTCTGTCGGAGATAATTATTAGTGAATTTGCATTTGTTTTAGCATGTATTTACAGATCCCCAAACAATGTTTTTTTGATAGTTTTTTAGATAAACTAGATATATTATGTAGTATATTAAGTACATAATTTAAAAATATTGTAATAAGAGGTGACTTAATATAAATGTCGTGAATCATGATAGAACATACAGTAAATTTGTAAATATTTTAAAGTCATATAATCTGATGTATAAAGTCCCCTACTTCTGACACCGAAACTGCAATTGACAATTTTGTTACAAATATAGAAGATAGACAGTTGAAAATATCAGGCATAATAACTCATATTTCAGACCATGATGCTCAAACTCTGGAAATTTTAGGTTTAAAAAATTAGCATTCATATGTTATTAAAAAAAATGTAGGAAATTTACCCAAAATAATATAGAATTGTTTTTAACTTTTCTAGCTAAAGGAAGTTGGCACGAAGTCTATCGAGCTGATGTGTATACCAAGTATGATGTTTTCCACTCTTTATTTATTAATTTTTACTTTCTCCCCCTTATACATAATAGGCCTACTGTATATGGAGAAAGTATTGTTTTCGTCAAAATTTTTGAATTTGAGTTGTTAGTAGAAATATTTGTTTTGGTGCTCCCTGAACCCAAAAAAAGTGATTTTTACGTGATGTCTGTGTGTCTGTCTGTCTGTATGTCTGTCTGGATGTGTACAGAGCTAGAGCCCTAACCAATGGTCCAATTTTTATGAAATTTGGTATGTAGGTACTAATCCACAATATCTCAGGTGTTTTTTCATTTCTTTGAATTTTTGATTTTTAAAGGTAATTATCCCCCAAAACCGCCAAAAAACATGAAAAATCAAGATTTCTCAAAAACTGCTCTGATGATTTTGATTAAACTTTAGTCGTTTGTAGAACTTTAGTTTTCCAACAAAATGACACCACCCGCATTTCTGTAAAGATTCGGGTTCAGAAATTACAAGGCTTAAAATATCAAAAATTCAGTTTTTTGGATTTTTTATAGAAAAAACATAAATATATAAAATATTACTATTCACCATTAAAAGAGCTCAAAAAGCTAAATAATTTAGTATTTTGAATTACTATTCTACGATTGCTGGTTGCAGAGAAAATTTTAATTTTAATTTTGCGGTAAACGCAGTACATTGGTCCAATGTTATTCTTATGGGGAATACAAACATTACTATTTCTCTCTTATTTACTGATCAATTTCGTTCAAACTTGATAGGCTTGTCAAGTTAGCATTGACCAGCAGAGGAAATTCGAAATATGTTGCCCCTTAATAACCTGGGGGATTAGGGGGCATTTCCCCTCTTAAAACCACGTGTGTAGCAATGGATTCTGTAGTGCCTCCAAAACAGGGATTTGGGTGGATGTTTTTTAAAACAACTTGTTTACAAGATTTTCTGTACATTCGACCGTGCTTTGTGTTCTATATTTAGTAAATAAAAGGTAATTTATTCATTAAAGTTGGGCTAAAAGGGAGAAAGTATGTGTCAGTTTCCTGATACCGTTTATTTTGATATCTGTTTTCCTAAAATCATGGGGTGCAGAAAGATAAAAATCCAAATCGGTGGATTTCTAGAGACATAAAACAAAAACAAATTGACATAGTAGAATTAGAAAAAGTATTTAGAATATCAAAAAAGGACAACTTAAAGTTAAAAATAAAAAAAACTTAGAGAAAGAACTTAAGGACCAAATAAACATCGAGAAAAGATGTTTTTTGACAGGAAAGTTGTAAGTTCTGCTAATAAATCCAAATCATTGTGGAATATTATAAAGACTGAAATAAATAATAAACCAAAATTCATCAACAGCATTAAAATAACCACAGATGGGATGGCAAGCTCAGAGCCTATTGAAGTGAGTAATATCTTTAATCACTTTTTCGTTTCTGCGGTTGACAGTCTGGTACTGCTTCGCGTAATAAGGTCCAATAACACAAATAAATCCGCTGGTGAAAAACCCTTTTATACATCACCAACATTTAGATTTCAACAGATCAGTGAAAAGGAATTAGAGAAAATCATAATGGCCTTTGAGAATAAACTCTCCACAGGAGTTTATGACATTCCAATAACGGTAATCAAGCAATCTTTTCAATTAATTTGAAAACCACTTGCTCATGTTATTAATTCTTCACTAATTTCTGGGCATTTTCCAAATAAACTTAAAATTTCAAAAGTAATTCCAGTTTTCAGAAAAGGAAATACGACAGACCCTACATGTTACAGGCCAGTTTCACTGCTCCCTTTTTTTAAAAAAATTTTGAAAAAGTAGTTAATATTCAATTGTTAAATTATGTAGAAACATACCAGTTACTAGACAAGCAACAACATGGATTTAGGTTAGGCAAATCAACTATTACACCAAGTTTACATTTTATTGAATCAATCATAAACTCAGTAGATAAGGTGAAAAGGTAATTGGCATATTTTTGGACCTTACAAGAGCCTTTGACAGTGTATCACATATAAAGTAGGGGTGTGCGAGTATTCAAACTTTGAGCTTTTTCGAGCCGAATATTGCAGTATTCGGCTCGGTTCGAGATTTGCAAAAAGGTTTGAAGTTCGAGCCGAATATTTAAAACGCCGACCAGTGAAAATAGTAGTCTACAAAAGTCAATTTAAAAACAACTTTCCAGAATCAATGTTAGAATTCTCGTAGTTTACGTCGGTAGAGCTCCATTCCATAACAAATATAATTCTGCAGTGCTAATGCTTTTGGTCCTTCGTAAAAAAAATAACCAAACATTAAAGTACTGTAATATTTTAAACTGCCGACCTGATCAGTGATCAACCAACGCATTGGAGCTACTTTCTCTACGCTCAATCACATCAAGTAGACCTATCACACTATTCAGTTTGCAGTGCAGTTTTGCCATTACCCAGTTGAGTTTTGCAATATTTCACGGATAATAATAATTACACCAACCGTACTGCTCCAGAAAAAGTACCACAGAAAAAAAAACTAAAAAATCCATTAAAACACTTGTCTAATTGTTGCATCGGTACAGTATTTTCTACAACTTACAACTTCGTACATTACACAATAATTATATTCATTGGAGTCTGAAATTATGTCTGGCAACGCTGTTGGCATACCCTCTTTGCGAACTGCCTTAATACGTTGGTGAAGATGGTTATTATGATGTAATAATGATTTAACATGACCAACAGCTAGGGACAAGGGTGTACGTGTTGGACGAGATGAGTAGAGTAAGCGTTCACCCTTACTCCACTCATCTTGGGTGATGAACTCCTAATAAACATGACGGCGTTATAATGTGCAGACGAAGTAGTACTCTCCAAAAATTGGATATTAAAAAAAATTGACAAATTGCAAGGTTCACATAATCTAAGGATTTTATAAAAATTCTGAATGGTTACGTAACGCATGATTATAATACCGGTGGTCATATTATTTTAAAGGTTGATTATATTCTATGTACGCCGAAGGCCTAACCCCTTACTCCACTCATCTTGGGTGATGAACTCCTAATAAACATGACGGCGTTATAATGTGCAGACGAAGTAGTACTCTCCAAAAATTGGATATTAAAAAAAATTGACAAATTGCAAGGTTCACATAATCTAAGGATTTTATAAAAATTCTGAATGGTTACGTAACGCATGATTATAATACCGGTGGTCATATTATTTTAAAGGTTGATTATATTCTATGTACGCCGAAGGCCTAACCAAGAGCAAGACGCGATCAAAATGGCGCAGTGTTTTATTATGCTACGCTACAGCTGTGCGATTAAAATCATATTTTTAACTCTGCGGGATTGTTTGAATTTATGAATCAATGGCAGAAGAATTAGAAACCATATCATTTTGTAATTGTATGCTATCAAATTGTTAAAGTTGTGATGGAAGAAGAATGCATTGACGATCCTCTTCCACCTTCTGCTTCTGAAACCTTCTGTTTCAGAAGCAGATATAATAGATTAAGTCTATTAGGCAATAGGTTAGATAGAACATAAGCTAGGCCTATGATTATTAACTTATTTCTGTGAGTACAATAAGATATAAAGACTGGTTTAACTATCTTTTATTTATAAAAGGAAAACCTAAAATTTCTATTTACAAACAGTTGAATGAGATATAGGCTACTGAGTTTTGGCAATTTCCAAGGCTAGGATCTAAGTCTTTGGTTACATGGAGAGTACATATTGACATGTGTGTGTGTGTGTGTGTGTGTGTGTGTGTGTGTGTGTGTGTGTGTGTGTGTGTGTGTGTGTGCTTGTTTGTGTGTGTTTGTGTGTGTGTGTGTGTGTGTCCAGCGGAAGCACGTTTTTATTAATTTAGACAGTTCAGGCGTTCAAGACATTTAAAAAATTAACTACTCCTTTCAGAAGCTTAGCACTGAAAGGGTTAATAAATGCGGTAATATCTGCATTAGTTAACCTGTGGGCTCATCAGTCTAGTTAGAAATTTTTAGTTCTATTCCTTTACGTTATTTGTTCTATTCGTTACTATCAACAAGTGGTCTCAATAAATCTTACTTTTTAGAAGCCTACCGTACTTATTTCGTTCCCACTGTAGGCCTTTATTTATTTAACGTAGGAATAATGAATCTAGAAGAAGTGAATGAAAGATGACAAATATTGAAAGTTATAAATTATTTTACATTACCATAATGGATAAAATGTTTATTCTTTTAAACATGATATTAATAAAGAATACATATAGGTCTAATCAAACATGCTCAAAGCTCGAGAACTTTGAAAAAATTCTGCCTGGTGTTGCTTGAGTCAGAAAATCACTACCGGTATATTGCACACTCCTAGAGAAAATTCCAATCAAAAAAAGCCCGGCTCGAGAAAGCTCGAAGCTCGAGAACTTTGAAAAAAAGCTCGGCTCGAGCCAGAAATCACTATTTGCACACCCCTATTATAAAGTTAATAGAATGTCTAATACCCCCGTCGCAGCAAACCTGAGTACTCAGCGAATTTCCAATGCATATATATGTGACTCACTACTACATAGAGCTATTTACCAAGTTTCACAAAAATACATCCATAAATAAGTGATATATAGCATTTTATTTATTCTCCATAACAATAACATTAGGGTTGAGGACGCAGGTTTGCTGCATCGAGGAAGATAAGTAATGTGTTTTTTTTTTTGCAATTATCAATACAACTGAACCAGGTGAAGCTATATACCAAGTTCTCTTAATGTAGGTTCATAATTAAGGGAGATATACAACTTTACTTATTCTCCATATGAATAACATGGGGGCCGAGTATGCAGATTGGCTGCTACGGGGACTATCAACAAAAAACTTGTTTTTGTGCTAATGTCAATATACCACAACTATTTGAAGCCATATACCAAGTTTCATCAATATACATTCATAAATAATCGAGATATAGAATTTTATTTATTCTCCATAAGGATAACATTGGACAACGTACTGTGTTTAGCACGTTGAATATCTCTGCAACGGTTGGACGTAGAACAACGATTAAAACACCAAAATGTTTGTTTTGTTGAGCTAAACACATTAATAAAAAGAAATGTGAAGTTTTTAGTAAAACTAGCTGAGAAAAATCTAAAAACCTTTTTCCCATAAGATTAACATGGGACACGTTTTTTTTGGATTTTCTCCGCAACCACTTAACCTAGGTTAATGATTTAAAATACTAAATTATTTGTTTTTTAAGCTCTATAAAATGGCTATAACCAAAATTGAGTGTTTTTAATATTTTGGGGTCAAATTTGCAAAAAACCGATTTTTGGAAAATTGTAAACCCCTATAAAACCCCCTTCCCATAGTGCGATCGATCTGGTTTTCGAACTTAAAGTCATAAATGCTATTTTCCACATTTGTGCCAAATTTCATCAAAATCGGGTGTTTCTTTCAAAAGTTATCGCGGTAACGGACATATATATATATATATAAACACTATTCGTTCAAATTTATATATATGTATATATATATATATATATATACATATATATAAATTTGAACGAATAGTGTTTATGCATCTGGGGACCTCAAAACGAAAAGTATCATGGTCTCGGGCTTAAGTCTTACCATGCCACCTACGGTAATAGCTTCTTCCCTATAGGGGAAATTCGCTAAAAAGTATAAATGTTAAGGGAAAAGAACGTTCGTGGTTTGATTCTTATTTAAATAATAGAAAACAATATGTTGAAATACAAAACACGTCTAATAAAACATTTAGTAAATTTCTATATACCAAAAAATTTAATTCAAATCTGCAAACTATAAAGCATCAGGTCCCACAGGGCTCAATACTGGGTCCTCTTCTCTTCCTGTGTTATCTTGTGGGATTGCCTGGACTGTTTCAAGGCGGTTCGTCTGTTTGCTTATTTGCTGATGATGCGAATGTCACGGTTTCAGGCAAAACAGAGGGAAGAAATTGAAATCTGTTCTTTTGCGAATCTTTCAGTCGCAAAAGATTTCTTGGATGAAAGTAATCTCTTTCTAAATACTAAAAAGTCTAATTTCATTTCATTTTCCACAAATCAAGCTAGGCCAAAAATGAGTCGTGATTTATTAATAGATAGTAATAGATTAGATAGAGTTGAAAAGACTAAATTTCTTGGGCTCATAATTGATGTTAATTTAAGTTGAGATGACCACATAGATTATATTAGTAAAAAAAATGTCTTCTGGACTTTATGCTCTGCGTCTAATGGCCAAAATTTCCAACATTAATTCTTTAAAAATAGTTTATTTTGCATTAATTCACTCGCATCTAGCTTATGGTATAAGCGTTTATGGTACAACAACAAAAAGGTATTTAGACGGAATCTTGTTACTTCAAAAAAAGGCTTTGAGAATTATTTTTAAGCTACACGATAAGATTCAGTAAAACAGTATTTTTCAGATCCTGGGTTATTAACAGTTTATGGGATATATATATTTGAAACCATGGGATATATATGTTAAAAAAATGCAAACCCCATTTTACACACTAAAAATCATCAATATAATATAACATTACACAGAGAGGTGGAGAACCACGATTTAAAATTTTGTGAAAAGAAAACTCAAATTTATAGGCAATAATTTTTTGTTTAATTTACCAAGGAAATTTTTACTTGAAAAAGATCTAATAAAATTTAGAAATCAGTTAAAAGAGTATATTTTGCAGCTTTCCTTATATTCTTTTGATGAATTTTGGGAATTTAGAGCCAATACAAATTTATAGCTTTCTTTGATTATTGTATAGCAATTTTAAGTTTGTTAGTAATTTAATGTTTGTATTAATGTGTATGTTTAACTGTAGAGAACACAGGGGATCTATATCCTCAATTGTCTCTACTGTTTTTCCATTATGTATATGACTGACTATTCTATGTACCATGTGCATTTGTCGAATAAAGAAAAATTGATTTGATTTGAATCTTGCAGGAACGAGAATTGATTGATTAATGTGAAAATCAGGGTGAATTGAGTTGACTTTTCCCAGTTATTTTTTAACAGGGTCACAATTTGTTACTTTTGTATGTAATTAAATTCATCTAAAGTATAGCGAATAAAAGAAAAACCAAGACTTGGGAAATACTTTTTTTCTCTCTAATCTAAACCAAATACACTTCAGAAAACTGAACGAGTCCGTGTTGTGTTTAGGTTGTGTGTCTGTACTGTAGTTTCAAAACCTGCATTTTGCATCATAAGTAAGAGGTCTCACAAATGCTGCCACTTGTGTGTTGCAGGCCATGCGGTTAACCTGCAAGCAACCGCGGCAATGGCTAAGGAGTACCTCAATGGGGCCAGCCCCATGGTCGATGGGGGCTGTGTTGATGGCCCCGCCGTGCCCTCTGCCCCCACCACTGCCCCCGCTGTGCGGCCGAAGGACCAGCTGCTCTACCTCGCTCAGCTGCTCGGTTTCCGGGTACAGTTCTCGGACTTTCCCAAGGTATGTAACTGTTATTAATGTTGTTAGAAGACAACGGTCTAAACCTCTCGAAGTCATGGTGGATGTTAAACATTCACTGAATTAGTTGAATGAGACCGCTTTAATAAATTTAACCTGTATTGGGGAGGGTGGCTGTGGTGATATCTGGAATCCCTCTAGAATCGTGTGGTTTGCGACTTGGTCTTCAGTTTCATCGTTATTATTTGGTATTTCAATCTGCTGAAGGCTCACATCTCCTCTTGGTGCTAAGTACCTTAAGTTCACAATTGACTCTTTTCCTTATTGTAATGTAATATGTTTACTTGAAATTGTTTATCTATTATTTTGTGTTATGTATGTTTTACTTAGGAAAGTTTTGCTACATAAATCCTAGTTTATTCTGTAAAGGTTTATTACAATTTATTTAGCAAATGATCACAAACAGTATGAAAACACTCTACAAACAATAAATACTATTTTTATTCAGTCAGTACAAACGGACATATGGATAAACTCTTGAGACCTGAAAGATTTGACTGTGAACCAAATACTCAAAAAGCATCTTATGAATTTAAACACTAGTTGAAGACAGTTGAAAACTTATTATCTTCTGTTGAAAATTCAAATGATGAAGAAAAGTTGAAACTTCTCATAAATGATATTAGTCACAATACAGGGTGTCTATAAAAGAACTCCGGGGTTTAAAAAATTAATATTTTTTAAACTATAAAAGATAGCAAAATTTGATCAATTCCTTTGAAACAAGCAGCTCAAAGAGTTTTACTCACACCAATTGGGAATGTTTCTCTCAACAGTTGGCAGCGCTGCGGAGCGTTGACCTTGAAATGACGTAGCGGCTGCGGCAGGCAGTCAGTGTCGTCTGGACTGCCGTGCTATGGCGACGCCTCAACAAAAGGCTCAATGTGTTATTTGGCTCATAGAAACTAATTCTGTTGTTACTGTACAAAGAAACTTTCGACGTAGCTATGGTGTTGACCCGCCTACAGACAAAACAATTCGTCAGTGGTTAACTGCGTTCAAGGAAACAGGAAGTGTTTTGAAGCAAAAGTCGCCGGGTAGGCCGCGTGTGTCTCAAGAGAATGTGGACAGAATCCGAGCTTCATGCACTCGAAGCCCTAAGAAATCGTTAACAAGACGCAGTCTGGAGTTGGGGTTACCAAGATCAACAGTCCATAAGATAATTCATAAAAGACTTTGTTTAACTGCCTACAAGATTCAACTTTTACACCATATCAAACCGGCAGACAAGGTTAAGAGATTTAACTTTTCTGTTTCCATGCTGGATAAAATTGATGAAGATAATGATTTTTTTTAAAGTGTGGTTTTTAGCGATGAAGCTACTTTTCATGTGAACGGAACTGTAAACAGGCATAATTGCAGAATTTGGGGTTCACAGCCGCCCCATGAGTTTATTGAGTACGAACGTGACACGCCCAAAGTGAATGTTTGGTGTGCTCTTATGCATGACAGAGTCATAGGTCCCTTCATTTTTGTCGAAAGGAATATCAATGGTGATGTCTATTGTGACATGTTAGAGGAGTATGTTTATCCTCAGTTGAATGACATTGAGGCGGAGAAAGGTTTAGTTTACTTCCAACAAGATGGGGCGCCGCCACACTTCACTTTGCGTGTGCGTGAGTCACTGGACGATCGTTTCGGCAACAGGTGGATTGGAAGGGAAGGACCTATTCCATGGCCACCAAGGAGCCCTGATATGACTCCGTTGGACTTTTTCTTCTGGGGGCATATCAAGAATCTTGTGTATGCGGAGAAAATTCGAAATGTTCGCCATCTCAGGGAACGAATAGTGAATTGCGTGGCGTCCGTTCCCCCAGACATGCTCGCCAGGACATGGGAAGAGGTAGAATACCGTTTCGACGTGTGCCGTGCCACTAACGGAGCTCACATTGAACTTTACTAAGTTGTTAAAAAATCTTGAAAATGTAAGCTTTCTAATCATGTATAAAACATGTATGTACGTTTTTTACTGTATTAAAATATTTTGTCTTAAAACCCCGGAGTTCTTTTATAGACACCCTGTATATATGAATTATATCAGAAGCTAAGTCTTATGAAGAAGCGGTCAAACTGCTTCAGGCAATCTATGTAAAATCTCAAAATTAAGTCTATGCCAAACATGTACTAGCAACTTGCAAACAACAACCTGGAGAATCCATTGACCAGTTCTTGCAAAAACTAAAACACTTAAGCAAAGATTGTAATTTTCAAAATGTTACTGCTCAGGAAAGTGGAAACAACTTTATTCGTAATTCATTCATTTCTGGATTATTATCTATACAAATACGACAAAGATTGCTTGAAAATAATACTCTGAGATTAGAAGGATGCCATAAATCAGGCTAGAGCTCTGGAATCAGCCCAGAAACATTCAGAAATCTACTTATAGACACATCAAAATCAATTTGTAAACAGTGCCGTGCAACAAAAGATGAAACAAGAAGGACCTTCTCAAGAGTTGACCTTAGCCGCTTCAGAGACAATAAAATGTTACTTCTGCGGAAAAGTCAAACATCCTCGAAGTGTCTGCCCAACCAGGGATGCTGACTGTCGTAGCTGTGGAATAAAGGGTAATTTTTCCATTGTCGCTGTAAAAAAGTATGTTAATCTACTAATCTTTCAGCGATGGAGAAAGCTTCAGAACCAGGACTATTGGCAGCGGCACCACAATGCTAACTAAGTCTGTAGTCAAAGTTAAAATTAACAGTATTCCCGCTGATGCTCTCATAGACACTCATAGGCTCTGAAACATGTATCAATAAAACATTTGTTGACAAGGTAGGATTTTTTAGTAGTTCCTGGTGGTGGCCGAATTTCTATGGCTTCTGTAGACTTACAATCCTGTATTTGTGGGCATTGCTTAGTTGACATTGAGCTTTTAGGGCATAATCATCTGAAAACTTAGTTTCTGTTTTGCCAAACCTCTGTGCAGACATGATTATAGGACACGATATACTCTCTAAATATTCTAATATCTGTGTATCCTTTGGTCGTACTAAGTCTCTTCTAACTTCGGGTCCATGCAGTTTGCCTACAGCTACAGTTGACCCTCCTGAATTATTTGCTAATCTTTCTCTAGATTTTCACCCAATAAAGACAAAATCTCAAAAGTTTTCTCTTGATGAAACAAAATTTATTGAAAGTGAAGTAAGTAAACTCTTATTTGATGAAATCATTGAAGAGAGAAATTCCCCATGGAGGGCTCAAGTCCTAGTTACCAAAAATGAGAATCACAAAAGACGTTTAGTGATTGATTATTCCCAGACCATAAACCGGTTCACTAATCTTGATGCTTATCCATTGCCAAATATTGACAATCTCGTTACAATTGTTTCTCAGTATCAGGTATTCAGCACAATTGACCTGAGAAGTGCTTACCATCAAATCCCTATTCGTTAATATACAAATTATACAGCTTTCGAAGCAGGAGGAAAATTATACCATTTTAACAGAATACCGTTTGGAGTCACCAATGGAGTAGCATGTTTTCAATGTGACATAATTTAGGAATAGCAACTAGTCGATCAAGTCCGTACAGTCCACTTTGAAATGGGCAAGTAGAGAGGTTCAATGGGATTATATGGAATACCGTACAACTGGCACTCAAATCATGGCAGATGAAGATCACTCAATGGGAAAATGTACTGGATGAAGCCCTTCACTGCATGAGATCCCTTCTACGCACAGCGACCAATTGTACTCCCCATGAAAGAATGTTCAGAAATCAGAGAAGATCGAGTAACGGAAATGCGATCCCATCTTGGCTGACTATGCAAGGAAAGGTGTTTATGAAAAAGCAAGTAAGGAACAGTAAATATGACCCTATGGTTGAGGAGGTTGAAGTGCTTGAAGTAAAGCCAAAGTATTCGCTAATCCGTACTACTACGTATTGCTACGTAGCGTGTGCGTATGTGTGTGTGTTGAGTAGTGTGTGTGTCGAATCAGACTGTTTGTTTTGCTCCGTTTGTTTTTCAATTTTATGCAAAGTTTTAAAGTTTTGTAATCAAAGACAAAGGTTACTAACGGCTCTGAAGTGTTGACTGACTCTGTGAGTGTTGGCTGATCCAGTGCTGCGTTGTGTATTGTGTGAGTACGGATATGTGCACTTAAAATATAACCTAAAATTAACTAACGAACAGTATTTGCACAGTGCACATGCTCACATTTAAAAAGTTTACGAAGTCCGAGAATTATAATTCACTATTTCTCCTCGTGACTTTCAAGCACTCGTGGTCAAGTGGATAGAGTGCCACAGCAACTAAGCTTCTTTTCCCGGCGCCGGCGGCGCTGGTTCGAGTACTACCAGTGGACTCTACTTTTTGCTGCAGCTGCGCCCACGACACTAGCCGCCCGAAGTTTTGACTGTTTGTTTTTGTCTGCATTTGTCACGACGCAAATTAATTACAGTCCTGCATTGCAGCTTTACTCTAATTTTTCTGAAGGAGTATTTCCGACGACAGCCAAATCTCGCTGAATCTTGCTTTATGACAGCAAAATAAACATTTCTAATTGGTTATTAAATCAGTAAAGGGTTTAAAATTATAGTTCAACCAAGCTGGTTTAGCTCGCCAAGTTTTTTTTTTTTTTGGCTTTCCTCTAAACTGAGGTGCTACATTTATTTTTAACTATTTCCTCGTGAAAGTTATTAAGAATGAGGAAAGCTAGGACAAGGGGTGAGAGAGGGCAGTTGCTTCGTGAGGCTGAGGGAGATTTTGCCAACTTAAAGGATGAACTTATTAATTCGGAAGTAGCTGACCTGGCTATACATTTCTATAGTATACTTTCAGCCACATCAGTAAAATACACGAGTGATGCTATAGTCGATTTGATACCGGAAATTTCCTCACTTTTGAATAGGCTTGACGCCACGCTAACTGTAAACGCTGACTTAAAACAGAATATAACAGAAATGGCAAAAGAAAATAATTTACTGACTAGTCAGCTGGAAAAAGGAAAACATAATAGACAACAGGACCTAGAGGATGCACTGCTATGTGAAGAAAAAGCCGAACAAGAAATTAAAAATCTGACAGGCCATATTAAAAGGTTAGAAAGTAGATTGGCGGAACTCAAGCAAGAAATAAAAACTGAAACAGAAATCATAAATAATTTGAGATCTGATTGTGAAAATCATTCTAAAGAACTGTCCCTTAAGAATGCGGCTCCACAGAAATATAGAAACAATGATTTTGTAACCCCCAAACACTGCTTTAAGCCAAGATGTGCAACCACAGCACTTCCTACAAACACTGTGAACAGTTTCGGTTGTTTGTCAAATGACTCACCTCCTTCCTTTGGTCATCCCATTGTTGTGCAAGCTGAAATTCATAGATCAGCGACACCTACTTCAGCTACAAAACAACATGTGATTCAACCTGGGAGAAATACCCAAGAGAATGAAATAAAAAAAAAAAGAAAAGTCATCGTTTTAGCTGACAGTCAGGGGAAAGAATCTGAACGTTATTTAAACGAATTAAAAAAAGATTTTGAAGTTTTTGTTTACTGCTCGCCTGGTGCCAAGTTAAAATACGTAATCAATAATGGACTATGTTTCGTAAATGACCTCACGGATCAGGACTACCTCATTATACTTGCAGGCTCAAATGACACTAGCAAAAACGAACCTGCTCAATTGTCCATTACCCAGGGACTGAAATGTCTGTTTTCCCTAAACAATAAGACTAACATATTGGTTCACAGCATCCCCTTCCGTCATGACGATTCGTCTTTGAATGACAATATTTTCTTTGCAAATCAGATTATTTCCAAAATGGTTTCTGACAACAAGAGCGGTCTCAATCTATTTTATGGAGATGTTAACTCTGTCCTTCGTAGGTCACACTTTACAAAACATGAACTTCACTACAACAGGTCTGGCAAAGCGGTTTTGGGGAGTTTTGTGTCTGAGTTTATTTTGCATAGGAGAGGCTCTCTCTATAACGGGAAATCGTCAACTCTGACAGTAGAAAACCAGGTAAATGCAAATCCTGAAGAAGTCAAGAACCTTCTCAAGAATGTGGATCGCCGAAGTCCTCCAGTTGTGTCCTTCAATGTTTCTCCATCTACAAGGGACTTCTCATCCATTAAACTTTTACCAGACACATCAATAGCTACTCCAGATATTCAGTCTTCCCCAACTTCAGCTTCAGATTTGCTCCAAAATTCCTTCATTCCTTGCCCTTCTAAATCTCTGAACTATCCAGGTTTGCCCCTCTTATCTCCATCGCCGAGTGACATCTTCACACCGATGAGTACGCCTGATGATTTGCAGCTTACTCAGTTATTGTCTGATACCACCTCTACGTCTGAGCCTTGGGGAGGAGCCTGCTCATCAGAGTCATTCTGTTTAGAGAACAATTTTTTAAACTTTCAATCTTGGCCAAATCTAGTGAGGTGAGTGCGTCTGACAGGAGTTCTGGCATCTATTTATCTGATTTTGAGGTAGATTCGGTACCGACTTTGGAATATTTTAACAATATGGATTTTTTAAATTCCAATGATAAATTTTCTGTTTTTCACTTAAACATCCAAGGATGTTTGCATAAAATTGATGAACTTAGTGACACTTTTCAACGTTTGAAATTTTATCCAACTGTTGTCTGTCTTACTGAACACTGGTTGAGTAAACCCTTTAAAAAATACCTAAATACTTTTTCAGGCTATGAGGTTGCAGCGTTTTATGGCCGTGAGCATTCGTACAGAGGAGGTTCTTGCATTTTGGTGAAGCGAGGCGTGCAATACAGGTTGGAATCTCAACTTAGTGACCTGGGTGTACCTTTTACTTTTGAATGTTGTGCTATCACACTAAACAATGCCTTTTCAGAAAAGATCACAGTGGCTGCAGTGTATCGGTCCCCTAAATCCAATATCGACTGTATTATTGATGTATTTGAATCGCTCTTGGATGGTCACAGTCGAGGTCGTAATCATCTCATAGTATGTGGTGATTTTAATATTAATATTTTGGAGGAATCACGGGAAAAGACTTTGTTTCTTGATGTAATTAATTCAGGTAATGGACAAATCAGTATCACTTCTCCTACTAGAATAACTAGTCATGGTTCTAAAACTTGTATTGATAATATCATTACCACCATGAAAGAACATCAGATGAAATCCTACGTGATTGAAACCGGTCTCTCTGATCACTTTGCTCAGCTGACTGTGGTGTTTCCTCTTTCACCACAACAATCATCAACGGTGGAAACAAAGTTCAGAGTGATAAACGATGAAAATGTTCGTGCCCTTAATTTTTTCCTTCAACGTGAGAATTGGATCGATGTCTTTGAATCTCCTGATTGTGATTCGGCATTTAGGCTATTTTTAAATTCTTTCCTTCGGTTGTTCAATGATGCTTGTCCTGAACGTTCAAGAAAGCAAAAAATCCAGAAAAAAAAGTTTTGGATAACGACAGGAATTAGAACTTCGTGTGCAAGAAAACGGGAACTGTATATTTTAACTAAGACAAATTCTTCTCCAGATTTTATCTCATATTTTAAAAGGTACAAGGCTATTCTTCGCAAAGTAATTTTTCAGGCAAAAAAGAATTACAACATCAAATTTATAAATCAAAGCAGAAATCTGGGTAGGGCAACTTGGAAAGTTGTAAATAATGAACTTGGAAATTCTTTATCTTCAAACCAACCAATAATTCTTTCCGATGGTGACGTAACTATTGAAATGCCAAGAGAAGTAGAAAGAAGGTTCAATGAATACTTTGTTTCAGTGGGAAATCAATTGTCACGACATGCTTCTTTGGGGAAAGCACTCGAGTATGTTGATACTATTCCAGATCTGCATCAACAAAATAAACCTTCACTCCATGTATTTGAACCAGCCACAAAGGCTGAGGTTCTAGACTCTATATCAAAGCTGAGAAACTCTAAGTCTAGTGGTTGGGATGGAGTAACATCTGAAGTTTTGAAAAGTTGTGCAGATTTTATAGTTTTTCCTTTACTACACATTATAAATCGGTGCTTTATGGATGGCATTTTTCCAGAAAATCTAAAACTATCTGTTGTCCGCCCAATTCATAAGAAAGGCCAGAAAACTGAAATTTCCAACTACAGGCCAATCTCCCTGCTCTCCCCTTTTGCAAAGGTGTTTGAAATCATCATTCTAGAAAGACTCCAGCGTTATTTCTATTCTAACACTCTTCTGACGACATCTCAG
The DNA here is from genome assembly GCA_963675035.1 of Allygus modestus. Classification (NCBI taxonomy): domain Eukaryota; kingdom Metazoa; phylum Arthropoda; class Insecta; order Hemiptera; family Cicadellidae; genus Allygus; species Allygus modestus. The sequence goes on from OY776112.1 coordinate 235,534,015, forward strand.
TTTGGTTTTAAAAAAGGATGTTCAACTTTTAGCGCTATCAATAATGTCGTGGAAGCAGTTTTGGGTGCCTTGAACGAGTCACAGTGTGTTGGTGCAATTTACTGTGATTTTTCCAAGGCGTTCGATTGCGTGAATCACTCTGTCCTTTTGGGTAAACTGGAGGGATACGGCGTGAGTGGTGCAGCGCTGTCACTTCTGTCCTCATACTTCTCTGAAAGGAAGCAGGCTGTTTCATTGACAAATAGAGGTAAATTTCAGGAGAATTGGATGATGGTCACTTCAGGAGTACCTCAAGGTTCTATTCTGGGTCCTTTTCTATTTTCCATATATCTAAATGACCTTCCTGCTAATATAAATTCTGACATCGTTTGTTATGCTGATGACACAACTGCTCTGACTTCTTGTAATAACATGCATAACCTAGAGATCGTAATGAATCAGACATACACTAGCCTAAATAGCTGGTTTGAATCAAATGGTCTTTACTTGAATGACGAGAAGACTAAAATCATGGTATTATCAACAGTTAAACGTGATCTAGCAAATTTCCGTGTAAACGGAATAAGTCCATCAGAGTCCGCCTGTCTTCTTGGTGTTGCCATTGATGATAGGCTGAACTGGTCCAAACATATTGACTCCCTATGTAAAAAACTGTCTTCACTTACTTTCGCTTTTCGAATATTAATGCCTGTAGTTGGTAAAGAAACTACCCTTCAGATCTACTATGCTTATGCATATAGTAGAATGAAATATGCAATTGGTTTCTGGGGATCGTCTAGTGAGTTCTTGAGGGTATTTAGACTCCAAAAAAGGATTATTCGTATTATGTGTGGAGCTGGCTACCGAGCGCATTGTAAGCCTTTTTTTCAACAACTGCATCTTCTCACTCTCCCAAGTATTTATATTCTGGAGGTTTTATCCTTTTTTAAATGCAACTTCCATCTCTTTGAAGAGAATATTGCTAGACATCCCTATAATACACGTCATAAGTGTAACATGGTCTACCCTATCCATAGATTGGCACTACTTGAAAAGGGCATCCACTACTCTGCTCTACGACTATACAATGCTCTGCCCCGGCACCTGAAAAACATAGCCAGTGCAAGAATTTTTCTTAAAAAGGTAAAAAATATTCTGATTGAAAGGTGTCCGTACTCGATGGATGAATTCCTGTCAGACTGCACAAATATGTGAAGGAAATGTGCACTTTTTGCTAGAGAACAAATTTTAAAATTGTCAATTTAGCATTAAGTATTAGTTTTAAATCTGACTTGTTTCACATAACAATTTGTTATTCACGAAATAAATGATTTCTGATTCTGATTCTGTACTAATGAAGGAAAAGAGTCAATTGTGAACTTAAGGCACTTAGCACCAAGAGGAGATGTGAGCCTTCAGCAGATTGAAATACCAAATCATATGAAATTGAAGACCAAGTCGCCAATCACACAATTCTAGAGCGATTCCAACAGCTAGAACCTGATACCACGCTATTACCATTATCCTCACATCATCCTTGTCCAAATTCATGTAAATCACCATCCCAAAGTCCTTCATCAAATACAAGTTTTCCTGAGGATGGCCAACCTCAGAGGACGGCTAGGGAACAACCACGCAGACCAATCAGAGGCAGGAGACTACTCATTAAATTACACAGACTATTAAATTTACTTGAGGGGAAGAGTGTGGTGATATTTGGAATGCCAGGTGACTTATTGGAAGATGTTTACTTGAAATTGTTTATCAATTATTTTGTGTTATGTATGTTTTACTTATTAGGAAAGTTTTGCAGCATTAAAACCTAGTTCATTCTATAAAGGTTTATTACAGTGGCTTATTGCTCAATTGAAATTTATGTGGGTTCAAAAACTATTAAATTGCTATGTGAGTTATTCTACATAATACAATTTCCTAAACTAACTGTGATGAAGTGAACTGTATCTTGTACCTTATTTTTTGTGAAGATTATAGTGCCAAACAATGGTACAGACACTGGATAGGTTGAAAAGATTTTACCGTTAGGTCTGATTTTAGCATTCTAAATAGGAAAGCTCAACACCGGTTTATGAGTAACTAAACGTTCCACTACTGAAATAAGAGTTATGTGACCATGACAAATATTTTATTTAGTAATTTAGTAACTTGCTGTAACCGTAAGCTGCATTGCTGGTGTGTTGCATCAGTGATAATAACCTTTCAGCAAAAGCTTGTTACAAAAAAAGTCACTGAAGGTGAATGCGATGTGAATAAAGTTATATTATGCTGTTACCGATATCACCAACACTAGTTTGTTAGTTTCTTGGCTTAAGCGGCTTTAGTGTCAAACACTAAAATCAATCACGTTTAAAATCAATCTTTCAACAGGGTTATGGGATTAATTTCAAGAAATTTCTGTTTTAAAAGTTTTTGGATTTACTTTGAAAATTATCGTTTTTATCAAAACATTGGTTTACATAATGGCGACAAATTTATATATTGAATTAAAAATATTAACAATTTAAAAATAACAAAAAATCTATACTGTACAAGTATGGATTTTCAACAAATTTATAACTGGCAGTTGAAATTTTACGATTACAAAACAAATTCTTCAAATTTTTTAATCTTACTGGTTTACATTAATCTTAATATATAAAATCCAAATACCTCTGACTGACTCACTCATCAAGAAATCTCAAAAACCACAGAACGGATTGCAATGAAATTTGGAACATACCTTCCTCTTGGGTCTTAGCTGCTCACTAAGAAAGGGTTTTAAGAAATTCCTATAGGGCTCCGTCCCACGGGGAGTCAAAGTTCCAATTCTGTATTATGCTTATGGACATTCACTTTAAGTTTGAGCTGATGAAAATACAAATAGCTGATCTTGAATCGTAGTAGTTCCACGGGATAACCACAGATTGCAGCACACACAACTGTCATAGTTTTTATAAATTATTATTTGCAGGGCAAAGCCTGCGGGAACAGCTAGTATTAAAATAAAAATTTGTTATTAAGTATGCAAGTGTGATATGAGTGTTATGAGAATGAATAATGATTAAAGGAGTTAGAAACTCGACACTTACAACTTCATTACAAAGGCATTAATAAATGTTCTGCATTGGCCTCTTCAGTGACAAGTTGTATAAAGTAAGGTAATAATCCTTACTTTACAAAAATTGTTATTGTCCCCTTTGAAAATCAAAGCCAAGACAAATATACTTTGTACAACTGAAACAGAAATATATAGGTGAATGTTCTAGGTGTGTCAGTTAGGCTGTACTGGAACCGCTGCACAGTTGACGATTTTCCCTCACGGCACACTCGCTGAACTGATAATAAAATCGGTTTCCTCGTCCAAGTTTCGATGAGTGAAAACAACAAAACCGCACAAATTTGTCTACTTTTAAACTTACTTAACACAGGCATAGCGACTATGAATGACCGTCAAAAATCCCTATATAGGCTACTGAATCACTGGCGCACTCCACACTTGAATATCACAGTTTAGGAAAACGCTCTTGCCAAAAAACGCAGTAAACTGAACATTCTGCGAGATTCACCAAATCAAAATCGGCAGCGTTATTCAATTGTCCGTTTTTAAATGGTTACAGTAAACTAATTATAAAATACTGCACTTAGTAATCTTTGGTTAAATTATAACACTCAACATCAATAACTAAATGTAAGCATACAAACAATTCAGGAAATTTACACCTCAAAATTGTGTTGTTTACACCACATCAAAATTCAAACAAAACCTACACATGTGATTATGAAAACAAACAAACATATGTAACACTTGGTCAATACTGGCAACATCGGAAGCACATCGTTGTCATTTACACGTGTTAGAGAGAGCTATGCAAGATAGAGGACAAAAGTGGCAACAGCGCGATCGTAGCCACCCCGCCAGTAAGCCTGTCCAGGACAATAAAACATTGAGCTAATTGATACACAATATATAGTTTTTAGTTTGTTTTTCATACAGTAGAACCTCACTTATTCAAAATTCAGGCCAATTTATTTCAAGTAAAGGAAGTTTTAAATGTCGAGAGTTTGAATTATAAAGGTTAATGTGAATAAAATTAGAATTATAGAGGCAAAGAAAACAAATGTCAAATAATTCAGATCTGGAGGAAACTGAGTAAATGCATTATTTCGTATTTGAAACTATTTTTAAAAAAAACTTCTCAGTACATAGGGAGGAAGTTATTTAAAAAATTACCAGGCAACTTAAAGAGTACCTACAGTAAATGAAAATAGATTTAGAACTGAATTTAAAAAATTGCTTCTACAAAAAGTATACTACTCAGTGGATGAATTTTTTGGGGGGTGAATGAATTTTATTTTGAGTTTTATTAGCTAGAGTTCATTATAATTTATTTTGAAAATGTTGTAATCATTTACTTATTGTTAGATTAGTTTAGTATTACAAATTTGACAATGTTATATGTTCTGTGCTGGCCTTGCTAGCTGTAAAAGAATGTACAATAAAGATATTCTTATTCTTATTAAACAGGCTTGTTTTTGTGCTTAATTCGAATTTCAGAGGCTTGCGGTGTCACAGTTCGTACTGTAGAGGTTGACTTTGAATTTTAGAGGTAATGTTTCAAATTACAGCAACAAAATTAGAATACTGGAAGCCCAAGTATAAACATATTCAAATTTTAGAGGCCACATTATGTGTTAAAACACTTTGAATTATCGGTATATTATTTTTGAATATTAGAGGTTTTCAGAAGGGAACAGACAAAAGTTACCAATTATAGAGGTTTTCGAATTATCGAGCTTTGAATTAGTGAGATTCTACTGTACTAACCAAACAAATTTTTAGAATTCTCAAAACTTGACATACCGTACACCTTAACTTAACCTGTCAGAGCTCTTTAAACCTGGTGAAGATTTTCAGAACTACTCACTATATACTTTTTATTCCAAGTTGTTTCCTGCTTGAATTGTTGTTTCATTTTGCAGGGTAACCACAGCGAGTTTCTTAGTTTAGTCTCATTATCGACGGATCCACCACAAGTCTGCCACGGGTCAGGCCTTACAACGGAACTGTCACATGATCAGGTCAGTTTGAAATATATGTTTTTTAGGTGTTACATGACATACACGGTATACAGGGTGTAAATTAAGTCCCGGACCGACTTAATATTTATTTTCTCGTTACAGATAAAGCAGCAAAACTCCGAAAATCAGCAGTAGGACCATTTGTCTACTTTTTGACGTAAAAATCATGTTTTTGCTCCTTTACGGGATTGGCCCACGAGCAGTTGGAAGAAATTCTTAAATAGCAGCATGTGCGAGTTTGGTATCAAATTGTAGGTATTTTGTAGTAGAGAATTCAATTCCACAAACCCGATCTCAAAAGGTTGACCCATAATGAAATGGCGGCAGTTTAAAGGTACGAAATTGACAATGTTGGGATTTGTTAAAGATGGCCAAGTAATTGTTTCCTAGCATGAATCATAACAGTAAAACCATAGAAAAATAAACCCGGTACAGAAGTGTCACGAAGTAGGGAATAAGTGTACACGGGTATCATGGAAGTGCAGGCGCTGTCGCGTCGATTAACTGAGTTAGTGTTGCCTTGTTGCCAATTCGGGCAGCGCGGGATTCCCAAATTCCCGCAGGGAGCAAGCTCGGTCGCTTCCGCCACGGCCGCAGCATCGGTTAGCGGTAAGGCTGATCTGATAAACGCGTGGCTGTGGCTGTGTGGCAGTGACAGTGGAGATCACTTTCCCGTCGTATGCACAGGAAGTGGAGGATGTGGAAAAATCTCTTTTGAACTGACCTGATTTTTGTTAAATTTCTGGAATGTTATTATTACAGAAGGATAAAACATGAACTGCATTAGACAAATTCAACCTTTTTAAATTCCGTAAATTGCAATGATGATTAACAATAAAATACCCCTGTTGCAGCAAACCTGCATACTCAGAGAATTTCAAATGGTACTTCCCTACGTCATGAACCACTTATCAACTTTCATCAAAGCATATTCATAAATAAGTGAAATATGACATTTTATTTATTCTCCATAAGAAAAACATTGGAACTGAGTATGCAGGTTTGCTGCATCAAGAACAACTAAAATCTGGTTTTTATACAGATAAAATAGATCACCACAACATAAAGCAACGTTTCAATTTTTACCAATTTATGTTCATATACAAGCAAGATATCACATGTTTCTTATTGTCCATAAGAATAACATTATAGCTGCTGAGTGCGCAGGTTTGCAGACATGGGGACCACAAAAAAATAGGTTTTGAATGCAAATATCAGTAAACCCTAAACAAATGAAGCCACATAACAAGTTTCATAAATAAATGTTCACTAATAAGCGAGACATAACATTTTACTTATTCTCCATAAGATTAACACTGGACAACGTACTGTGTTTAGCACTTTCAATATCTTGGTAACCAATTGACGTAGAGTGATGATCAAAATACGAAATTGTTTGTTTTTGTAAGCTGAATTCAATGGTGCAAACTAAAATTTGGGTTTAAAAAGAATTAAATGTAAAAAGTTAAACAAATTTTGGGATACAGAACCCGCTTTAAAATTGAGCGACATGTCTGGTTTTCCAATTCATGAAAATAGACGCTGCCTTACACGTCTGGGAGCATCAAAACAAATGTTGTCATTCTTCTTCCCTATGGGGGAAATTCACTAAATCTATTAAAATTATTAAAAATATATGCAACTTTCATCTAAATAATGGGTACCGTAATTGCATTATCAAATAATGATTATGAAATGAAAAGATGGTTAATTATGCTTTAAAACCAAGGTAATTAAACATTAACAAATCCACCCTATGTACGTATAACAAATCGTATTTCATATATACACTAAGCAGTCTTTATAAACAGGTTAATTTAAACCTAACGTTGACCTATTTATATTAAAATAACCAATTTCGGAAGATTTCAGCATAATTAGAAAAACATATTTTTATATTGCAGTTCATTACATTGAGACCATCAACATGGGCAGTAAGGGCAGCGTCTCCGTAGCAGTACTATTTATTTTCTGTCCTACAAAAATCTCTATTTCCACCAGGAAATTGTCTGAACCGGTATGGTTACCTAATTAAATTTTTAACATAATTTAAACATTTTAACAACACATTAGCTAAATATGTTGCAGAACTTACCGTGTTTAATCTGCCAGTGTTATACCCGCTCGGTATTTTCTGACCATAACTAGGCCTATCACTATTCCTTCATTGTATTTGGTGCTACACATTTTTTAAAACACTTAAATTTGTTTAAACGTCTGAACCGAAATAAACGAAACACACTGTTACCGAAACCACCACAAAACATTTCTCAAACTATTTAGTTTACCTAACGTGCTGTTTTTAAAATTGTTAGATATCCACCTAAACTGTTTATGGATGAGATGTTCCTAAAATCATTAGATAACCACATGCACTGTTAATGGATGTGGAAACACATTGTAAAGGAAAGGACCGGCGAGAAACCAAACACACTATGTTATATCAAAACCACCACTAAACATTCTGCAATATTTTTAGTTTACCTAACGTGATGTTCTTAAAATCGTTAGATGACCACTTACACTGCTTATGGATGAGAACAAGGAATATAGTTTATTTCTCAAAATTACTGTGTTCTTGACAAGCTACACAAGTGAAAGAGTCTATAGTAAAACATCACTTTTGGTGAGCCGCGTAAGCCTGCAACTGACAACTGCAATTTATGTCAAATTTTGCAAAACCTATATTTAAACAACTTTAAGGCTATACTAGGCTGTACATGAACTAGATTTTTGGAATCTATATATGTGTCCGTTAACACGATAATTTTTGAGAAAAATATCCGATTTTGATTAAATTTGACACAAAGGTGTAAAGCAACATTCTCGACTTTAAGTTCAAAATCCTGAAAAATCTGACCATGGGAAGGGGTTTTATGGGAGTTTCCAATTATCCAAAAACCGGTTTTTCGGATTTTTCACCCTAAAACTCAATTTTGGTTTTGACTATTTTATAGAGCTTAAAAAACAAATACAGGGTGTTTATAAAAAAACTTTACAACTTCAAACAAACATAAAACCTTAATTTTTTCACGTAAAGTTATAAAATTACAACCAAAATATAAGAAATTTTCTCAAGTTTTGTGACATATTAAGTAGTTTACCTAATTTCAATATGTTTCCCATTATTTGCACGCAAAATAATCAAGTCTACATTTCAGTTCGGCCCAATCACAACGGTAACTATAATCATCGATTTCAGCAAACGCTCCCCTGATTCGTTCTCTCAGTTCTTCTTTGATGTTTACCTTATTGGCATACATATTATTGCAATTATTCTAATTGGGGTTCCCCAAAAAAATTATTTCTTTATCGAAGTCTCCATTGAACAGCCACATCAGAATTTCTTTCAATGTGCTTTAACACACTGTACTTTAGCATGAGCATCCATTGCGATTTTAATGAGACTCTTCAATTATTTGTTTTTGTTTACCAGGCAACAATATAAACGAATCAGCTGATTAAACTGCCTGCTGATTAAAACTTTTTGAGCCACTCTTTCATGTGGTGGCATTAGGAAACTTGTATGTCCCATGGGACATGAATGGGAGAACATTAAAGTTGTAAAGTTTTTTATAAACACCCTGTAATATAGTATTTTGAATCACTATCCTAGGTTAAGTGGTTGCGGAGAATATCCAAAAAAGTGTTCATAGAATTTCCCATGTTAATCTTGTGGGAAAAAGGTGTTAAGCTTTCATCAGTTAATTTTACTAAATAATCATTTTAGTAGCATGATACGTGTTGTTACAACTAAACAGGATAAATAAAACACACAAAAAACACAAGCAGGGGCTCTTTTACCAATCAGTTCAGCTCTACAAAACAATCATTTAGTTGTTTTATTGTGATTCTACGTCCAAAACCGTTGCAGAGATATTCAAAGAGCTAAACACAGTATGTTGTCAAATGTTATCCTTATGGAGAATAATTCAAAATTTATATCTTGATTATTTATGAATCTATATTGATGAAACTTGGCCTGTGGCTTCACCTAGTACTGGTATATTGATGTTTGCATAAACTTTTTTACTGTCCCTGTAGCAGCAAACCTGCATACTCAGCCCTGATGTTATTCTATGGAGAATAAGTGAAGTTTTATATCTCCCTTAGTTATGAATATAAATTAATAAAACTTAGTATGTAGCTTCACCTGGTTAAGTTATATTGGTAATTGCACAAAAACATATTGTTTATCTTTCTTGCTGCAGAAACCTGCGTACTCAGCCTTTAATTTTATTCTTAAGGAGAACACATAAAATCCTATATAGAGAGTGTTTCCAAATTAATGTTGCTAACTTTAGGATATTGTTCCCTATATCAAAGGGAACGTTAATCGTCGTATAACTGGGGGTCTATTTCTTTTCGTTTACTGTCTGTCTGCCTGTATGTGATTTTCACTAGACAATTTATATTTTAAAAACGGCTTGACCAAATTTAACTAATTTTGGTTAAATACTCTTCTTGGTAGGTTCTTTTTTAGAAAAAAATATTTTGTCACAAGGAACAATATCCCAAAGTTAGCAACATTAATTTGGAAACACACTGTATATGGTTGCTATATGGTTGTGTGAGAAAAAGAGGAGATTTTAGCTGACGACCCCTGAAAAAGAGAAGTTTTTGAAATAACCCCCATGGAGGAGAGTCAAGAGGGTTCGGGGGTGCTCCCCACGGAAAAATGTTATATGTCAAGTATTAAAAAACATTTTTTAGTGCTTTTGAGCATATGAAATCAATTATAAAATCAAATTATTTGCTAATTTTATATGCCTACAGTTCAGAAACATGTACATGCATTGGAAATTTGCTGAATAAGCAGGTTCTCTGTAACCGGGGGGGGGGTATTTTTAGTTAGTTTTCGAAAGCACTTAGCAAATTTCTTTTTGATATCGGTGTAAAGTGTAAAGCCATCAACTCTTTAACTCGCTAGACTAAACTTTCTGAACCTACGGCAATATGTATCATTTGGGGAGACTGCGGAGACAGAAATATTCCCGTTTCCCCTCATCTGAAGCTTCCTGACTCTGATTACGTGGCCGAGCATGGGTAGCGATTTGTAATTTCAAATCTTGCGAGTTGACCCTTCCTAATCCTCACTAATGAGGGTGGTGGTTTAGCTATTTCAAATATACCCAAAAATGGGTGGCTGTTTGGCTACAGTCAGGGAAACATCCCTGTTATCGATTGCAGACACGTGATAGGTGTGTGTTCTTAGGATTCGCACTGATAGCTTTCCCCCTCCCCAACCATTGACCCCCTCTTCTCCCATTGTCAACCCCTATGTCATTGCCACTAATCTAGTGGTTTTGTTTTCATATTTGAAATTACAGGGTTTCTTTGGTTTACAATTCTTGATTTTGGCATTAACGCAATATCGTGCAGAACGATAATTGATTTAAGTATTCAAATGGTATTGTGAAGCTCAAACACTGGTCTATGCTATAGATGCGGGCTCTTGTACTATGATACGTCGACACAATAATACATAACTAAAACAAATTCCGTAGTATTTTGATGAATAGAGTTTTAACTTGAAAATAAAATAATGATTCGTTGATTCCTATTTGGACTCAGCCCTCGTGGAGATTGTCTGTACGATTGTATTGTTTTTGTCCAAAATGCCGTTTCAACTACAAAATTGTACCACCATTAATTGTGAATGCTGCTTTTTGGTGGAGATGTGCGCTTATCACAATGCATTTCTTACCGCGACATAATTCGAAACGTATTTCCTATTTTTAATATTTATTTTATCAATAGAAAAGGTTTCCTCGGTTGTTCCGTTCGTGTACACAATAAATTACTTGCTTTTTAAAATTCTTAAAAATTAAAAATAAACTGATTTTTAAATGAAGTTTCTTTTACATTAAAAAGGAATTTCCAAGCAGGACTTGAGCCTACTTTAATTTAAGCAGGATTAAATTTTAAAATGTATATAACATGTTGACATATTAGCAGCCGATGCTATACAAATTTACTATAAATACTCTGAACAAATTAGCTATTCACGTAGGCAAAAGTTTCTGTAAAATATTAATTTCAGTTATAAAATGAATTACAATTTAATCTTAAAACATAGTTTACTTTTAAAATTATGATTTTACTTATTTTCTGTAACCCTTTATTTATAAATCAGGGTATGTTTATAAAACATACAGACAGAGCTTAAGCTTTTAATCTTATTATTGACGCAAAACCCATACACTAAAACTATACTGGAACCAAAAAATTATTAAAGAAATCTTCAGTCAACATTTAACGTACCGGTATCCCAGAAGATTTTAAATGTATTTTTAAAGTTGGTAAATCGATAAATTAACATTGAGACAAAATCTTAAGCATCATTCAATAGAAAACTAACCCGAGAAGTAGATAATGCGAAGAGCGCGTAAACACTGCACTCAATACGACAAGCGCAAAGCAGGGCGAGGGAATTTTTCCCTACCGGCTGGGCCGGCCGGCCAGCCGGCTGGAGCGCACAGATAGGCGACGTCGCTTTGCTGGTTTTGCTCGCAACGCCTCGTATGATCTGGCCGGTTGAATTAACAATTTTGTGTAAGAAAATTTTAGCATTACGTGACACTTCTATACCTGGTTTATTTTTCTATAGTAAAACTCATAAAAATCAACTTATTACATAATGTCCTGTTGTGGTAATAAGTTGATTTTTATGAGTTTTACTGTTATGATTCATGCTAGGAAATAATTACTTTAACAAATTCAACATTGTCAATTTCGTACCTTTAAACCGCCGCCATTTCATTTTTGCTCAACCTTTTGAGATCAGGTTTGCGGCATTGAATTCTACTAAACAATATCTACAATTTGATACCAAACTTGGCCCATGTTGCTATTTAAGAATTTCTTCCAACTCCTCGTGGGCCGATCCCGTAAAGGAGGAAAAACATGATTTATATGTCAAAAAGTAGATTAATGGTCCTACTGCTGATTTGTGGAGTTTTGTTGCTTATCTGTAATAAGAAAACAAATATTAAGACGGTCCGGGACTTAATTTACATGGGTAATCTTCATGTAAATGATGTATTCATGCGAGATAATCTCGATTTTGATCAGTGTTAACTTTCAAATCATATCCCTCCTCAACGGATCATCCGAGTGAGCAGAATTTTGATATCACAAATATTTCACCCATGCAAGTTAAATTATAGCATATATTGGAATTTTGTCGAACAATTGTCATTTATGATATTTAAAGTTTGCTCACTGAAATCGCTAGGTATTTTTTTGCTCTTTAAAATGAGCAATAAATCAACAATTTAGGATAATCTGTCGAGGATGGGCTTTGAAAGTTAACCTTGGCCTTGTGGGGGAAGCTGGTAGAAACGCAAAAAGTTTTGTGACTTAAAAGTTCCAATGATAATCTAATGAATTTCATTTATTTAAGTAGGCAGCTGATTGTAATGTAACAATTTCAATACACACCTTTATGCCTGTGTGGAGAGCGGGGCTTCGTAAGGTAATTATATTTCTTTTTGCCATGTCTACAGGCTGCACTAACAGCGTTGCGAGCTCTCTCAGAAATGGGCCTGGACTCTGTCACTCCCATGAAGAAGGAGCCACCTCCTAATCCCAATGATGGGTTCGTATATTTTATTTCTCCATGAAACTACAATTAAATCAAATCCAGCTTAAAAAAATGTTATTTTTATCTGAACACAACTGTTTATTCTGAGGTGACTGATTGGTGAGCCAGTAGCTACTGACAGCACAAATTTTACCATCCAAAGAAATCCACGGATCATGATTCGGTGCACGATCGTTTCACCCCTACATCCTAGGGGCATTCTCAGCACTGCCTTGAGACTTAAAGTATTACTTTGAGGAGTTGATCTAAGAAAAGTAAATACATCAGTATTTTGACTTAATATACTATGACGACTAGCTGCGGTTAAATTTTCAATCCCCGATAAATGTAGTAAATTTTCCAATTGCATTCTTAAGAAGAATATCATTTGTCTCTTTTATACTGTTGATAGATTGAATTCAAAATTGTTACAAAGGTTAAAGCTAGAGGTGTGTGAATAGTAATTTCTGACTCGAGCCGAGCTGAGCTTTTTTCTAAGTTCTCGAGCTTCAAGCTTTCTCGAGCCGAGCTTTTTTTATGGGAATTTTCTCTAGGGGTGTGCAATATACCGGTAGTAATATTATATCTGAGCTGAATTTTTTTAAGTATAATTTTATACTTTTAATATTGGTCATCTTTCATTTACTTCTTCTATATTCACTAGCCCTACTTTCAATAGACCTAAATAAAGGCCTACAGTGCAAAAATGACAAAATAAGTACTGAAAAGGAACATTTATTGAGACCAATTGTTGATAGTAGTGAACAGTTTTCTTTTAATATAAAGTAGGAACATAGGAAAAAATAACATAAAGTAAGAACTACAAATTTTAAACTAGACTGATAAGCCCTAATGTAGTTATTACCGTTTTTATAAAACCATAATAAAGAGGCTATATGTCAAGATGTACCCTCCATGTAACCAAACATTTAGGCCCTAGCCTAGGGAATTGCCAAAACCCAGTAAGCCTATCTCTCATTCAACTTATGGTAAATAGTAAATTTTAGGTTATCCTTTTAATATAAGTTAGTTAAAACAGGACACTCAACAGCTAACCATATTGTAAATATAATCAGAATCAATCATCTATTCACATTGTAAATACATGCACGAATAGTGTCACAGGAATTAAATGGTCATTGTTACAGTAAAATAACACAAAAATTGTATTTGTATTTGTGGACTTAAATCATAGTGATAAAAAATTAAAAATTACAACCTCTAGTTATTTTTCTGAACTTCTCAAATATTGAATTATTTATTTAGTTTTGGTTAAAAATTCTTCCAAAGAATAACTATTCTTCTGCAGCAGATGTTCTTTAATTAATTTTCTAAAACCCTTCTCGCTTATTTTACCTTTTAAGTTTGATGGTAAGTGGTTTAGAAATTTAGACCCCATATAAGTTCCCTTTTTTTGTATAAAAGCTGAGATTGTGTTTAGATAGATTTGTATCATTTCTATTTCTAGTATTATATGAGTGAACATTACTTCTAGTTTCAATTTGTTTTGTTGATTTTTGACACACATCATGCATTTGAGAATGTATTGATCATACACAGTTGATATGCCCAGTTGATAAAATTCATCTTTTACTAATGCTTGTCTTTCTAAGTTCAACAAGATTCTCAATGCATTTTTTTTTAAGTCTTAAAACTTTATCTACATTTTTTTTGATGTTCCTCCATAAATTGCAAGGCCGTAAGATATATGCAAATGTATGTGGGTAAAGTAGACTGATTTAGTGTTTTCAGGCTACACAACAGAGACATTCATCTTAAAATATACAAACCGGAGGACATTTTACTTGTCATGTTTTGGACGGTAATCCCAGTTAAGATTACATCGAACCCTAAAAATTTGGCGTGTTAGAGTTGTTCAGTTTTTTTTATCAACTAAAATATTCAATTCTGATATCTCTTTACTTTGTGTAGTAGTACAATTTGATTGGTTTTATGACAGTTTAAAAATAGGCTATTATTAAAAAAAATACGAATGAATTGCACTCAATTGTTCTTTACATGCTATTTCAAGATGTTGGTGTTTTTTGCAGATATAATTAGATTAGAATCATCTGCATAAAAGATTAACTGACTCTTTGTTCCATTTATGGGTTTTAAAATTGAGGGCATTCCACGGACATAGCAGAGAAACAATAATGGCCCGAAAATAGAGCCCTGAGGAACACAATGTTTAATTGTTAATGTTTTTGACTTATGTCTTATTACTTGGTTTTCTTTTTTGATATTATCTGAACATACTGTTATCTGTTAGAGAGGTATGACCTAAACCATTTTGAGGAAATGTCTGGCAGACCCAAAACATTAAGCCTCTTTAGAAGAATTTCATGAAATACGCTGTCAAACGCCTTTTTTAAATCCATAAACTGTATTTTTGAAACTCATAATAGCGATGGATTTAAATTTATTTTTTGATTTATTTGGACTTTACCTATCGCTTCTAGTGTTTAAAACTACACTACGTTTTGGGAGGTAAGGAAACTCCTCCCGTTATCAAGTGAACCCTACTTACATCTAAATATCAAATTCTTACACCTAACTAACCTACATTTTTTTGGATTTTTTAATTATTTTGCTTTTACATTTTAATTTACACTAACACAAAGATAACAAATATATATACAAAAAATCAAATACAATACACTAACACAACATTTATATATACACCTAACTAACCTACATTTTTTGGATTTTTTAAAATATTTTCCTTTACATTTTAATTTACACTAACACAAAGATAACAAATATATATACAAAAAATCGAATACAATACACTAACACAACATTTATATATACGAACAAATGGAAAACTGACAATACATTACCTGTTCTGCATCGTAGCCTCCAAGCTGACGGCAAACACGGGAAACTTGAATCTCACGTCCATCCACAACCAAACCGCGCACTCGACTAGTGGCTAGCGGCAGTGGAGGGGGGGAGAGCCGTTACCCCTACCTACCGACAGGGGCACGTGGCGACACAGCTGTGGCTACCCACACGTCTTTGTCGACGGGAACATGACACGGAAACCAAAAAACTGCACGATTCCTCCTAGAATGCTACACGGGCACCAGTACGATATTCTCATAGAGATTACCGCATGCTTCCAAGGTGAGCATTGGGAACTGGTCATGCAATCAGGTGGCCGTGTTTCCTCCAAGGGCGATCACGGACGCATGTGTCGTAGCCGCATTGGATGGACTCTAGACGCAGGAGCAACTGTAACACAAGGAACTGGCGTGTGTTTGCGGGGTGATTTTTGACTGAAATGGTTTTTAATTAAGGGAATCCATAGTGGCCTGACATCAGTACTACTCTGACTTATCGGATTTTCATGTAATTTAATTAATGCTCCTTCAACAAACTTTCTTTTATAATAGTGAGACTCATGATGTATAATTTTTGCCTCTTCCCAACTAAATTTATGATCATTTTCCCAGGCATCTTTTGCCAATTTACATTTTACTGTTCCACCATTTTTTGTGTTTCTTTTATGTTCGTTTATACAAACTTGTAGCGGCCTTTTAGTTTCCCCTATATATTCACCCTCACATTCACATTTGATGCTGTAGATACAGTTTTTTGAGGCTTGTTCTTCATTTTTCGGTTTTACTTTAGTTAGTTGCTGTCTCAAAGTGATTGACGATTTAAAAGCTGTTAAGATCTTATATTTTCTGGCTACTCGCCTTATTTTTTCCGACAGTTTTGGGACATATGGGATGCTTATGAAAGCTGTTGGTTTATCCACATTTGGAACAGTGTTTGGCTTTGTCCCCCTTTCCTTTTTGCATCTGTTAATTATTTTTTGAGGATAACCATTCTTTTGTAACTCTTGTGAAATTTTATTGTGCTCCGCATCTAAAGTTTTCTTTTCACAACAAACTGATTTGGCCCTGTCGAAAAGAGAATAAGCTACTGATTCTTTGACTGATTCACAGTGGTTTGATTTGTAATTGAGGTATCGACTGTGTGTGTTTTCTTTCTAAAAATTTCTGTTTTAAGGGCGTTTCCATCTTTAACTACATTTACATCCAAAAATGCTAGTTTTTTGTCTTGTTCTTTTTCTGTTGTGAGTTTAATTGTTGGTGAAACTTTATTTAAATGCTCAGTAAACTTGTCTAACTTTTTATCGCCATGATTCCAGACTGCAAAGACATCATCAACGTACCTCAGCCACACTTTCGGTTGAAAACAAGCAGACGCAATAGCTTTCTGTTCAAATTCTTCCATAAATATGTTGGCAAATATTGGTGACAAAGGCGATCCCATTGCCATTCCCTCATCCTGGCGGAAGATTTGGCCCTCCAATTCAAAATAATTTGACTCGGTACATAATTTAAGCAAATCCATAATTACATTTACTGGGATTTTGGTTCTTGTATTTAAGTTTTGGTCATTGAGTAACCGTTTTTCAATGATTTCTAGTGTTTGATTTATGGGGATATTAGTGAAAAGACTTTCAACATCAAAACTAACATTTCCTTGTCTGAAATTGCAGACAAGGACATGTGTACAATTTCATTTCAATCATTTAAGCTTTTCGACAGGGCCAAATCAGTTTGTTGTGAAAAGAAAACTTTAGACGCGGAGCACAATAAAATTTCACAAGAGTTACAAAAGAATGGTTATCCTAAAAAATAATTAACAGATGCAAAAAGGAAAGGGGGACAAAGCCAAACACTGTTCCAAATGTGGATAAACCAACAGCTTTCATAAGCATCCCATATGTCCCAAAACTGTCGGAAAAAATAAGGCGAGTTGCCAGAAAATATAAGATCTTAAACAGCCTTTAAATCGTCAAACACTTTGAGACAGCAACTAACTAAAGTAGAACCGAAAATGAAGAACAAGCCTCAAAAAACTGTATCTACAGCATCAAATGTGAATGTAAGGGTGAATAAATAGGGGAAACCAAAAGGCCGCTAAAAGTTTGTATAAACGAACATAAAAGAAACACAAAAAATGGCGATACAGTAAAATCTAAATTGGCAAAACACGCCTGGGAAAATGATCATAAATTTAGTTGGGAAGAGGCAAAAATTATACATCATGAGTCTCACTATTATAAAAGAAAGTTTGTTGAAGGGGCATTAATTAAATTACATAAAAATAAGTCAGAGTAGTATTGATGTCAGGCCACTATGGATTCCCTTAATTAAAAACTAATTCTGTCAAAAATCACCCCGCAAACACACGCCAGTTCCTTGTGTTACAGTTGCTCCTGCGTCTAGAGTCCATCTAATGCGGCTACGACACATGCGTCCATGATCGCCCTTGGAGGAAACACGGCCACCTGATTGCATGACCAGTTCCCAATGCGCACCTTGGAGGCATGTGGTAATCTCTATGAGAATATCGTACTGGTGCCCGTGTAGCATTCTAGGAGGAATCGTGCAGTTTTTTGGTTTCCGTGTCATGTTCCCGTCGACAAAGACGTGTGGGTAGCCACAGCTGTGTCGTCACGTGCCCCTGTCGGTAGGTAGGGGTAACAGCTCTCCCCCCTCCACTTCCGCTAGCCACTAGTCGAGTGTGCGGCTTGGTTGTGGATGGACGTGAGATTCAAGTTTCCCGTGTTTGCCGTCAGCTTGGAGGCTACGATGCAGAACAGGTAATGTATTGTCAGTTTTCCATTTGTTCGTATATATAAATGTTGTGTTAGTGTATTGTATTCGATTTTTTGTATATATATTTGTTATCTTTGTGTTAGTGTAAATTAAAATGTAAAAAAAAATAATTAAAAAATCCAAAAAAATGTAGGTTAGTTAGGTGTAAGAATTTGATATTTAGATGTAAGTAGGGTTCACTTGATAACGGGAGGAGTTTCCTTACCTCCCAAAACGTAGTGTAGTTTTAAACACTAGAAGCGATAGGTAAAGTCCAAATAAATAAAAAAATAAATCCATAAAGATACAGACTACTTTATCCCCTTTGTCAACTGAATCTATTATAGTTTCTGTGAATTCTAGCAGAGCTGAGGCAGTGGATTTCCCCTTTCGGAAACCATGCTTTTGTTCATCCAACAGATTATTATTTTGCAAATGATCAATTAATCGATCATACATTACCCGCTCATATATTTTTGAAATAGAAGGTAGCACCGAAACTAGACGATAATTACTGATTTCAGATTTTTTCCCTTTCTTAAAAATGGGCGCTACCTTTGAAAGTTTCAGGCTGTCAGGAAAAATTCCAGTTATTAAAGAACAATTGATTAAATTAACTAATGGCTTCAACAAGGGTTTTGCAACATATTTAATCAGTTTTATAGGGAAATAAAAGTTTTATAGTTTTATTTTCGGAAATAGCAGGTCTTTTAAAATGAAACCTCATTTATGAAAATCGGATAAGGGGTTACCGAGATATAGTACTTTATATAATTCAGTGAGCGGCCATTTTCATGATGTCACAGCTCGTGATGTCCTCATTTCTGAACTTGGTTCCTGGTTGATTTGTACTCCTTTACATGCATTTATTCAATCCCCAAAGTTTGGTGTTTGGAAGTGAAATATTTTTACGCTTGTTCCACAGACTATATGAGTAGCAAATGAGCCTGTATTCTCCAATCAAGGGATTTCGGTGATAATCTCTAAATACCCCCGTCGCAGCAAACCTGCGTACTCAGCGAATTTCCAATGCAAAATATAAGTCTTAATACCACATAAAGCCGCATACCAAATTTCATAAAAATATATTCAAAAATAAGCGATATATCAAATTTGAACAATAACATTGGGGATGAGTACGCAGGTTTGCTGCTACAAAAAACAACAAATATAGGGTTTCTTGTAAATATCAATATTACTCAACTAGGTGAAGCCACATACCAAGTTTCATCAATATAAGTTCATAAATAAGCGATATATGCCATTTTGATTATTCTCCTTAAGAATAACATGGGAGATGAGTACACAGGTTTGCTGCAATAAGGAACACAAAAAATGGGTTTTTATGAAAATATCAATAGAACTCAACTAGGTGAACCAACATTCCAAGTTTTATTAATTTATGTTCATAATTAAGGGATACATTACATTTTACTTATTCTCCATAAGAATAACATGGGGGCTGAGGATGCAGGTTTGCTGCTACAGGAATTATTGGTAAAAATCGGGTTTTTTGTGAAAATAACAATAGACCACAACCAGATGAAACCATATACCAAGTTTTGTTAGAATACGTTCATAAATAAGCGAGCTATAATTTTTTTCTTATTCTCCATAAGAATAGCATTGGACAACGTACTGTGTTTAGCACTTTCAATATCTCTGTAACCATTTGACGTAGAGCAATGGTCAAAACACCAAATTGTGCGTCTTTTTAAGCTGATTCCAATGGAGGAAACTAAAATTTGACTTTTTCAAAAATTATATGTAGAAAACTCAAAAAACCCATTTTTGGGGTACAAAACCCCCCCAAAATACCCCTTCGGATAGTCCGATCTGTCTGGTTTTCGAACTTAAAGTCATAAATGCTGCTTTACACGCTTATACCAAATTTTGTCAAAATCGGATTATTTTTACGAGAGTTATCGCACCCACGGACACATATATATATATATATATATATATATATATAGATATATAGATATATATATATATACAGTTTTGAACGAATGGTGTTTTTGGGGTCTGGGGACCTCAAAACGAAAAGTTATCATGGTCCCGGGCCTAGGTCTTACCATGCCGACTACGGTAATAGCTTCTTCCCTATAGGGGAAATTCGCTAAAAGTAGTTTATTAGAAGATTTTCTGCATAGCCTATACCGTACTTTACTTTCTACAAAGGCCTATAAAGGAATTTATTGATTAATTGAAGGTTAAAAGGGAGAAAGAATGTGTCATTTTTCTGATACAGTTTATTTACACTTAATAATAAAACACTTGCGCTAATCACTTATAATCAATAATGAACAAATTTATTGTTGCAGGATGTATGCCAGTAAAGGAAACCCAGTGATCAAAACAAATTACGTAAATGGGGGCCACCCCAACAAGTAAGGAGTGACCCTGGTGCAGAAACTCTTGTAATTATTATGATAAGTTAGTCTACTTTGTATAATGTTCGGATCAGTAGTATTATCAAGTGCACTAGTGAGTAACATAAGATGTTATTTGCCCTAGGTCAAGTTATTGTCTATTTATACAACCGTCTATTTCTGTAAGCAATAAGAATTTACCTGTCCACTGTCAGGTATATACTTTGATTATTTGTGGCTTTTAAAGTTGGACGTATACATAATATATACCGCGCAAGCTCCCCATAGATCATTATTTATTTTCTGTTGTACATTTCTGTATTAGTTATGTTGAATCGAGTTTTATGTTGAGACGTATTTTATATCTTTTATAAAAATCATATATATTTTATTTTGTGAAAATTCCTTTCTGTAGATATTTATATACTGTTGGATCGATGTGACAGGTATAGTTCTTTACCCTTGTTATCCTCTTAGTAAAAGGTCGCTAAAGTGGGTTGCATGTTTAATAAAATCTTAGAATATTGTGTAATATTATTCTAGATTTTATTGCCAGCTTGTAGTGCGTCTTGCATATTTTGCATTATTCAGTAAATATTCATCATCGTTGTTCAATGTCAAAGAGTCTTGAATGGTTTCGGTGCAAGCTACTTTACAGAAGCCTTTTTCTAAAATATATTCATGTAATATTATGAATAAATCCATTATATGTGCTGTACTATGTTTATTTTTTTAATCCCTGAATCCATTAATGTTTCTGCCAAACTAATCATCTCTTCTTCTCATTCATTTTAGGCTTCATGTATACAGTTAGGCTTAAAATAAATTCTCTTAAAAAATTTCCTAGATGTGACTAACCTTCAAAAGATTATTGTGTAAAATAATATACAAACTGTTGTACTTTAGAACTGTTGTTCTTTAGTTCCCTGTTGTACTTTGGCAGTTGATGGAAAAACTGGACTAAGATTGATTCAACAACCCATTTTCACACTTTCTAAATTGTGTATTATAACTTAAATTTCCCGTAACAGCTAACCTGCGTACTCAGCGAATTTCCCATGCATATATGTATATGTATCTTAATACCACTTAAAAGCCACATACCAAGTTTCATCAATATGCATTCATAAATAAATGATTTATGACATTGTAGTTATTCACCATAAGAACAACATGGCGGCTGAGTATGCAGGTTTGCTGAAACAAGGAACATAAAAAATGGGTTTTAATATTTAAAAAATATCAATATCACTATACTAGGTAAAGCCACATACCAAATTTTATTAATTTATGTTCATAATTAAGGGAGATAACATTGTAGGTACTTATTCTCCACAAGAATAACTTGGGGGCTGAGTACGCAGGTTTGCTGCTACAGGAACTAATGGCGAAAAAATCGTTTTTCAAGCAAATTTCAATAGACCACTACGGGGTGAAGCAATATAGGTACCAAGTTTTGTCAGGATAAGTTGATAAATAAGTAAGATAAACAGTTTTCCAATAAAATTGGTTTGTTTAAATAATTTGTGTACTTATTAGTTTTTTTACAAGAGGCTGTATAATATGATTCCAATGGTTGCGGTAGGCGCGTGAAAAGTCGCGTTAGGCTTGCAGAACGTTTTGGGATTTTACATATTCCGTTGCAGAAAGAATGAAAACATTCTGCCTTGGGGCAGTTTTGAACGAATGGTGTTTTTGGCATCTTGGGCCCTCAAAATGAAAATTTATCATGGTCCCAGGCCTAGGTCTTACCATGCAAACTATGGCAATAGCTTCTTCCCTATAGGGGAAATTCGCTAAAATAATATTTTGTTATCAATACAAGTTTTATTTGCCTAGATTATCTTCAAACCATATTCAAGATATTAAATCATTCAGTAATATATTTAGTTATAATCTTAAATAGCAAATTTTTAAAATGGCTACTTGTACATAAAACAGTATACAGCGGCATAAGTAGACTGATTAATAATAAAACAAAACAAAAATCATAGTCCTTGGAAGTCAAGGGAGTTTGGTTTTGTTCAAAGATTAACACATATGTTTTGCAGTGCAATTTTGTTTATTGCTTAAAGCTGTCTAGAGAAGCTGAGCGGTCAAAATCGACCACAGTTTAGACGCGTCTCTTGTTGTTTTAAACATTCAATAGGGGCAGCACTTGCTAGGTGGGGTTTATTGTTTATTGTTGATGGTACTGCTTTCTCTTAAGTTCCATGGAATCCATGTTCTCAAACTTCAGTACGCAGTACGGTTTCAGTTTCACTCCCCAATTTTGAAGGAGAAATTAGTTCTTATTGACCCTGCTCCTTATCTGCAGCCCCGTTATGCAGGCTTCTGTTACCGTAAAAGAAAAGAGTTGTTATGTTAGTGAAAAGTGCTTTACGCAGTCAGGGTTTCCCAATCCCTCAATGTCCATCCTACCATCCATCCATTGTTCAGCTGCGCTAAAAATAGACCAAGGTCAAAGCCCCTCCCTCTTACATCTCGTGACATCAGGTGAATCAAGTCGTACCCAACTAGAAATGACGACAGTAACACTTCAAAACTCAGCCTTTGCCAAAATGAAATAAATGCAGTGGATGCAGACATGAAGAAAATCATGGAGACATTTAAACATGGCCGAACTGTAGGATTTGCACACACTATTTCAACAGACTTCGAGCACCAGAAACATGTGTCTGCTGGGGTAGCTGTGAATTTTAGACATACATTTGGAAGACCTGACTACTCAGACTATGTTGATGGAAAATTAACATGTCAAAAAGTTGATAATGGAGCAACAATATATAGTCTTGTGACTAAATCTAATTACTATGGAAAACCAACGGATGAAAACTATGACTGTTCCTTTAGACAGCTAACAAAACACTTTACTCACAGAGACCTAAAATTGTTGTTGTGTTCACCGATGGGCTGTGTGAGAGATCAAATTGAACTGAAACATTTTTTTAAAAACCTAGTTGATTTCCAGCAAACAACAAATTCTACCATCTGCATTGTATCCTACAGTCAAGAATCCCATCGAGTTCTAAGAATGGCCTTTCTCATGAAGAATTTTTAAAGTCACTGAAAAAAAGAATCAGTGAACATCAAAGTCAAATCCTTGGTGAAACAAAACAGATTACATCTTCTTCCCCTAATTATGCAATGCCTTCAACCACACCTACAACTGAAGTTCAGACGAACAAAGTCTCAGAGGAAACAGGAGTTCTCGATTGTGAAGTACCACTCCTTCTGATACAAGTGGAAAATGAAGAAGTACAAGGCGATAAAGAAAATGAGATATCGTCACTCAGCGCCACAACCACAACCCCATCAGCACCCAGTGAAGCAGTGAGCATGCAGGACTTAAATCATACAGAAGACATCACCATGACTGACTCTTAGGTTAAGTAATACAAATGATTCAAAAAACATAATATAAGCTGTAACTCTAGTGGCACATTCTCTCAAGTAAAAAATGAAAATAACCATGAAATACTTAGTATTTTCCATCAAAATATCGTACATCTTGAATCAAGAATTGACCCTTTGCTAATAACTTTAGAAGAAATAGACCCTACAGGAGTAATTTTAACTGAACATAAATATTTTCAAGATAACATTAAACAAACTAATTTAAATAATTATGACATGGTTAATTATTATGCAGGGGGTAACAATCCTGGAGGTGGAGTTTCAATTTTTGCCAAAGAAGGTGCGAAATGGAAAAAAATTAATCGGCCTGACATAAATGTTATTTGCGCTGAAAAGATATTTTAATGTTGTGCAGCTGAATGTACTATGAATTTAAACAAGATAATAATATGCACATTCTATAGATCTCCTAAAAAACAATTCAATGATATTTTTCTTAAAAAGTTGGATGAATTAATTTATATTCTTTTACAAACCAGCAGCAATGTAGTCTTAGCAGGAGATTTTAATGTTGACGTTTTAAGTAATGAAAATCACACAACAAATTGTATTAATCTTCTTACTTGTTACAGTTTTAGATATTTAATTAATACGCCAACTAGAGTTACCATAAGCTCTGCAACAGCCATAGATAATTTTTTAACTAATATTCCTCATAACTACTGTAGGAGCAGCTCTTTGATAACAGCACTTTCAGACCATGGTGGAATATTATTAGAGATTTCTCAAAAGTCCAAAAATAAGATTACTAAGCAAAACAGAAGCTTAACAGAATATAAACAAAGGTTCAATAAATCAAATTTAAATATTTTTAAAAGATTCTTAGAAAAAGAAAATTGGTACAAGCTTTTTCAGTCTTCATGTAAAGATAAATTTGACACTTTTTATAGTACATTTATGTACTATTTTGATTTATCATTCCCAAAACTAAAATCCAGACACAGAGATGGCAACAATAAATTGGAATGGATGAATGATGACATAAAGCAAAATAAAGAGAACCTTATTGGTTTAAATCAGGAACTTGGGAATAAAAAAACCACTTTTTTAAAACATGCATACAAAAAACAAAAAAAATTAAGAAAAATATTAATAATTTTTAAGAAGCAGTATTACTCTATTTATTAAAGGAATCACAAAATAAATCAAAGACGACTTGGAAGATTATTAACAGGGATCTGAGCAAACATAATAAAAACGCTTATAAAAAAATAAAAGTTAAGAATCAAGGAAATGTAGAGTCTGACTCAGAGAGTAGCGAATGTTTTTAATGACTATTATATAAATATGGTAGATTCCACACCAACAAATCACCAAGGGTCAGATAGCATAATACATAATCCAATTTTGCCTAAATTTTACTGCAAGCCAGTAAATGAAGAAGAGGTATCAAAATTAATTAGTAACTTAATAAAAAAAAATCAAGTGAGTACGATGAGGTACCAATTAGTGTAATAAAAGCAGCCGTTCAATTTTTAACTAAACCCTTAGTTCATGTAATAAATTCATCTTTTATTTCAGGAATATTTCCTCAAAAACTTAAAACTTCCAAAGTCATTCCAATCTTCAAAAAAGGGAATCCAAAAGATACAATAAATTACCATCCAATTTCAATCCAATCGACCCTATCAAAAATTTTTGAGAAATGTATGTATAATAGATTAATAGAATTTTTGTAAATAAATAATGTCTTGGAAGAAGGACAGCACGGGTTTAGACAAGGCAGATCTGTGATAACAGCTGCTACAAACTTGATTGAAAGTGTGATTAAAGACATTGATAGAAAGAAAAAAGTAATTGCTATACTCATGGATCTGACCAAAGCGTTTGATAGGGTTTGTCATATTAAACTTATCAAAGAGTTGCAGAGCTGTGGAATACCAGATTACCTTTGCAGTGGTTAGAATCTTTTATTAGAGGAAGAAAGCAGTATGTAGAACTGACATGTGATGAGAAAGGCACAATTTCAAATTACAAATCAAGCTTAAAAGAACTTAACTATTCCGTGCCGCAAGGATAGGTACTTGGACCCCTTCTGTTTATGTTATTTTCGAGGGCTTAGTAAAAAACTGTCTCAGAAAACAAAAGTTACACTGGATTTTCTTAAAAGTGAAAATTTGTTATTAAATGCCAGTAAAACAAATTATATAATTTTTGATCTAAAGAACTCTTATGCAAAAGAAATAGATGAAAACAATTTTACACTAACAGTAGCAGACAGTATTACTGAAAGGAAAATTAGCTCAACTTTCTTAGGCTTAATAATTGATGATCAACTAACATGGAATGACCATGTTGATCATGTTTGTGCAAAGGTGAGCTCTGGTGTTTATGCAATAAGAAAAATGTCTTTTTATTGTGAACTTAGCACTCTGCTCCTTCTCTATTATGCACACGTGCATTCTCATGTTCTATTTGGCCTAATGTTATACGGAGGAACATCACAAACTAACTTAAACAAAATTTTAGGAATGCAGAAAAAGGCAATCAGGGCCATGTTAAAAATTAGGCCTGATGAATCATGCAGAAATAAATTTATAGATTTGAAAATCTTAACTGTATTTAGCTTATATATTTTTCAAACGATCATCTTTGTAAAATGTAACGAAAGAAAAAAATTAAAATTAGAAGACGTACACCCCTACAATAAAAGAAATAGAAATAACTTTGTTGTTGAGTCTCATAGGACAAGTATTTTCTCCAAACAGCCCACTTATGCAGGAATAAAATTGTATAAAAACTTATCTCAAGCAATACAAAATATAAATGACTTTAAACTTTTTAGGAAAACATTAAATAATTTTCTGCTTGTCAATCTTATTTACTCCTTGGAAGAATTTTGTCTAATCTTTAAATAACACATGCCTTTCTCATACATGTTTTCAGGATTTTTAAATTATTATTGTTTTAAGAATTTTTAAACTATTATTGTTATTAGATTAAGATTGATATTGAAACTCATTCTACAAGCCAAACTTAGACTTAAGTTAAAATGTACCTAGACAAAACTATGTACTATGTTGATGCCATTCATGAACACAAGAAATGTGTGTACTTTTGAATAAAGTGATCTGAATCTGAACCCCGTCATTACCGCCGGATGTCCCTGTGTGTTTCCTCTACTCAGTGTGACAGATTTTACAGCCAATGGACCAGGGGACTTTGCAGTCTTGCAAGCTTATTTACCAGAAAAGGTTTTCAGGTATCCCATTGAAGATGATGACTATACAGAAAATTACCTTTGTTGGCGATGTAGCCTACGAGTATTTTTATTTGTAACATAGTAAAATATTTAAAATTTGGTTTTGTATTTCAAATAATGTTAATAAAACATAGTTTATTTGATTTTTGTGCCTTAACCCTTTCAGTGCTATGGCCCGATATATCGTATTTTGAATCTGTTATCAATAAACACTGTTACTGCTTCATAAGCAATTGTACCGTTAGGCGCTCAGTCTGCAGTCTGAGTCTGACATGTGGTGAAACCTGGTAGACATGAATTGAACTACCTCGTCCAGCGCTTAGTCTCTACAATACCAACTGATCCACTGCAGCTGCTAGCCTGACCAGTGGCTGTGCGGTCTAAGGCGTTACCTTCCCGGCCGGGGGTAACACTTGGATCGAGGGTTCGAATCCCGTCACAGTCGGTGGTTTTTATGTGCAACTCATGGAGAGTTCACCTGTCTGTGGCAGAGTTGAAGGGGAGGGCGGACCTTAAGCAAACGGTGGACAGCTCGGGTCCAAGCTGACGGGATGGGTGGATTCTTTGTGAGTTGCACATCTGATCAGGTGTTTTGCTACTTTTTACCTATCCTTTACTGTGTGTGTCCAGCGGAAGCACGTTTTTATTAATTTTAACTGTTCAGGCGTTCAATATATTTTAAAAAATCAACAAAACATCACGGCTTCAACTACTCCTTTTAGAAGCTTAGCACTCAAAGGGTTAATGAAGTTCCTTTTATTTTTTATCTTACACATTCAGTTATTTATGTCAAAAATTGTGTTCGGATTTTTTTTGGAGTAGCAGGGTTATAGCGTATTAGGTTTTGCATACTTTGATGGTTTTTTTTTAATAAAATTTCATGAAAATCGGACCATTTTTACGAGAGTTGTCACACACATACACACACACACACAATATAGGTATATAGGTATTACAGTTTTGAACAAATGGTGTTTTTGGCATCTGTGGACCTCAAAAAAAAAAGTTATCATGGTCCCGGGCCTAGGTCTTACCATGCCAACTAAGGTAA
Source organism: Allygus modestus (assembly GCA_963675035.1). Classification (NCBI taxonomy): domain Eukaryota; kingdom Metazoa; phylum Arthropoda; class Insecta; order Hemiptera; family Cicadellidae; genus Allygus; species Allygus modestus. The sequence goes on from OY776112.1 coordinate 235,562,318, forward strand.
TAGCTTCTTCCCTATATAGGAAATTCGCTAAAATCATTGATTTGGAATCTCTGGAGAAGTACCATTGTACAAAACATAGACTTCATCAGAATCTTAAAGGGAAATGGCATCTTGCAAAAATAATCACTGAGGGTTACAAAGTTATGGCGACAGAAAAACAGGCATTCCAGGTAGGCGCTACTGCATCCATGACTGCTTTCCCACCATTCCCAACTAGGACAATGAGTTTTATATACAAGAAAACGTGCTTCCCTTAAACATAATATAATAAAGATAATCCAAACAATCATGAAAAATACCCCCCTAGCAGCAAACCTACGGGGGTATGTGTATCTTAAAACCACATAAAGCCACATACCAAGTTTCATCAAATTACATTCATAAATAAACAATTTATGACATTTTAATTACTCTCCATAAGAATAACATGGCGGCTGAGAGTATGCAGGTTTGGTGAAACAAGGGACACAAAAATGGGCTTTTATACAAATATAAATATAACTCAACTAGGTAAAGCCTCATACCAAGTTGTATTAATTTATGTTCATAATTAAGGGAGATAACATTTTACTTATTCTCCATAAGAATAACATGGGAGCTGGGTACGCAGGTTTGCTGCTACGGGAACTATAGGCAAAAAAGTAGTTTTTTGTGCAAACATCAGTAGACCACAACGATATGAAGCAATATACCAAGTTTCGTCAGGATAAGTTGATAAATAGGCAAGATATACAATTTTTCTTATTCTCCATAAGAATAGCATTGGACAACGTACTGTGTTTAGCACTTTCAATATCTCTGTAACCAGTTGACGTAGAGTAATGATCAAAACACCAAATTAGTTGTTTTTTTAAGCTTAATTTAATGGTGAAAACTAAAATTTGATTTACTAAAATATTATATGTAAAAAAAACCAAAATATCCTCTTGGATATAGCGATCTGGCTGGTTTTCAAACTTTAAGTCATAAATGTTGCTTTACACATTTGTACTAAATTTCATCAAATCGGACCATTTTTACGAGAGTTATCGCACCCACAGACACATCGCCTAGCTTGCATCAGCGTCTTAAAAGAGATATTAAATATATATATATATATATATATATAGGTATATCTGTGACCCTAAATAAAAATTACTATGGTCCCGGGCCGTGATTTTTTTGTGTATCCGTTGTGAGAATAGTATATTTCGTCACTAGGATCAAAAGTGGATCTTTTTAATACGAGCTCCAGTTTAACTGCCGAGGCTGGGAAATGAGCGAGTATTAAAAAGACACTTTTGATCCGAGTGACGAACTATATTTTTCGTCATACTGCCAAAAAACTTAAGGTTTAAATAAAAACAAAAGTAAAGTTTACGTACTTTGTCTTCATAACCTCAAATGTTTCTTTCAGCTTGTCTCTTGAAACAATCAGCTGTTGCACATGCATAATTTCGGTTCATTCATATCTATCGGTTGTTGAGTCGATCACTTCAAACCAATCATTGTGGTTCGAATCAATCGGTTGTTCTTCAAATAACAATACAACAATGAATGTTTCGATAATAACAATGAATGTTTCGATTATTTATAATCGAATGAATTTTAATCGATTTATGACGACCTCGAATCAAAAGTATCATCAACAATGATCTTTTTAGTACTAGTACGATAATGATCATCAAAACATATGTTATTATCCAAAGACTAAAAAAAAGAACTTTTGAATCTCAACGCATCTGTCAAAAACAGATGTTTTTGAAGCAGTATGACGAAAAAGACATTTTAACGAAGCTTTAAGTAAAGCAATGAAAGAAGGGTTTCTCCAAATGAGTTTCAAAATAGAGAATGTTCCCAATGGATTTAACATCTTGAACAAAGCCAAGGAAATTATGGACAGTTAAAGTATGCACTATAACTCGTATACAATAACATCCGTACTTCTTACAATTTTGTAAATATTATAAAACATGTTGTAAATGAAACTCCAACGAAACTATCTAATTGTAGAATCAATGAGTCATCCGCACATAAAATCGATTTAGAACATTCTTCACGCAGGTATGCATATTCGTCGCACTGTTTCTGTCAGTTCGACTACTTTCGTCACAGAGTACGCACGGACATGACTAGTGTAACCGAAGTAGACGAGACGATCCGATTGTTATTGGAGGAGTTGGAAGCAATGGAAGACAATGTCATGTACCTTACGCCGCAAACACAGATCCACCACCAGTACCACCCATCACCACCACACGACGGATCGCTACCAATACTACCGTTGATGTCAATCATTTACATCACGGAGTGGGCTTCGTCGATATCAACGATGTCATTGTTGCGTTGTTAAGAAACAACGAAAGAACCGTCCCTACAACTATCACCGCCCGTGCCATCTTCTGGCAGCAGTGTCGACACCAGTGGAAGTGTCAGTGGCAGTTCTCCGTACATACCGGTAAACTTAGTGTGGGTCTTAAAACCGACAAACGATGCGCCGACAGTCAGTTGAATAGACGATAATTTTTAATATACGGTTCAGAATGATGCCAATCAGGGTAATGTGATGTTAAAAATTCAATTGTATCACCGTGGTCGACCCACGCATAGATGTGGTGTTTATTTGAACGAGAATAGAATGATGAAATATACATTATGCTTACGAACCTGTTGACGCGATTGGAAGATTTGTGGGTGGACCGATGTACTGGACTTCCGAGAGTCGCCGGTTTAACTCAGACAAAGATACCGCTTGTAGCGTGGTGTAAAATCTGTGAAGATTGACATACGTTTACCTACGTACATCGCTCCGTCACATTCCTAGACGTCAACACAGTAGCGAAACCAAGGAGTGGTGATCATCGGAAGTTCTACTTGGACAACGACACTAGTGCTTCGACAGTTTCAATTAACCACCATTATCTAGTCGGATTTTTAGCAGTTCCTGAGATGAAACACTGCAGCTAACAAAAAATATACTCCGACAATTTTTTTTTAGCGAATTCCCTTATAGGGAAGAAGCTATTACCGTAGTCGGCATGGTAAGACCTAGGCCCGGGACCCTGATAACTTTTCGTTTTGAGGTCCCCAGACCCCTAAAACACCATTCGTTCGAAACTGTATATATATATATATATATATATATATATATATACTGTATATATATATGTGTGTGTGTGTGTGTGTCCGTGAGCACGATAACTCTCGTAAAAATGATTCGATTTTGATGAAATTTGGTATAAACGTGTAAAGCAACATTTATGACTTTAAGTTCGAAAACCAGCCAGATCGCTCCATTAGAAAGGGGTATTTTGGGGGGGGTTTTGTACCCCAAAAATGGGTTTTTAAAATTTTTTACATGTAATTTTTTAAGTAGTCAAATATTAGTTTTTACCATTGGATTCAGCTTAAAAAACACACAATTTGGTATTTTGATCATTCCTCTACGTCAATTGGTTACCGAGATATTGAAAATGCTAAACACAGTACGTTGTCTAATGTTATTCTTATGGAGGAAAAGAAAAATTTTATATCTTGCTTATTTATGAACGTATACTGACGAAACTTGGTATACGGCTTCATCTGGTTGTGGTCTATTGATATTTGCTCAAAAAAACAATTTTTTGCCAAAGGATCCCGTAGCAGCAAACCTGCTTACTCACCCCCATGTTATTCTGATGGAGAATAATTAAATGCTATGTCTCTCTTAATTATGAACATAATTTTATACAAACTGGTATACGACTTCACCTAGTTAAGTTCTATTGATATTAGCGTAAAATCCCAATTATTGTGTTCCTTGTTGCAGCAAACCTGCGTACTCAGCCCCAATGTTATTCTTATAGAGAATAATTAAAATTGCATATATCGCTTATTTGTGAATATATTTTTATGAAACTTGGTGATTGGCTTTATGTAGTATTAAGACATTATATCTCCATTGGAAATTCGCTGAGTATGCAGGTTTGCTTTGACGGGGGTATTGCTTTTTGTAAAGCAAGACAAGGAAGAAATTTTAATTCACATTGTAACTTTTATATATTTTTAAGGTTAATACTTATAGTCACGTTCAGAGTATAAATTGGTGTTATTTCCATCTTCAACCTATATTCGTTTTTAGGATAAATTAGGTAATAAAGAATCAGCAGTCAGAAGTCGATATGACCTTGAGTAGTCCAGTCACTTTAGACAAATCACCTTAAAAAACCCTTATAAGCATAAGACTTGGTGGATTTGTTGAATTTTACCTCCAGAATAACATACTAAAAGTCCTCGAAAAAAAATCTTGTGCTACGGCCGCCATCTTGGAAAATGGTGGCCAATTTTCACTTTTTTGCTTATAACTATTTTATTATTGATGATAGAGCAAAACGTTTCAAATAAAAGTTAAGTAAATTACAAAATGCACAATTTTAGTTATTATCACTTTTACTCTAAACCTAACGGTTTTCGAGTTATTTATGATTTAAATATATAAATATATGCAGAGTGAGTCAGATCACACTTCCAGCATGTATAAGGGGGGAACGGTTTATTAGAAATACTTCTAACACAATTATCTGTACCAAATCGCATATAGGAAATCTATTTAAAATATTCTTATCAAAATCTATATACAGGTGCTCAAAAACGAAGGTCATGAGTTTGAATCTGTAAATGTTCTAATGTGAACCTAAGACAATTATATATCATTTTAAAGGTCTCGTAAAAACAAACATTATGATGAAAACGTTATCCACTAATCTTAATCCGTTTCAAAATGGCAGCTATTTTTGTAAAATATATTGACATTTACGAAATACTCTTTATTTTATAAACCAATAAATGTGTCTTGTTTTCAATTGAAATTTCTTACTCGTAATAAACTCAGCGTTACTCTGATATGATACACAAGACTGTTGCTTTAGAACAAAATAACTATTTAAATATTTGTTTTTATAAGGCCAACAAATTATATAAAATACAACAAAACTTTTTTTATAATAAATAAAAATATAATATATAAATTTTATGTATTTAATTATAAAATTATATTGTTATAAGAATAATAAAAACAATATTGTATTTAAATTATTATTTGTTCTAAAACAACTGACATCACATCAGAGTAAAGCTGAGTTTATTACGAATAAGAAATGTTAATTGGAAACAAGACACATTTATTGGTTTAGAAAATGCAGAGTACAGTAGAAATCCAATTATCCGAACCCCAATTATCAGAATATCCAATTATCCGAATCGTTTTTGAGTGAAATAATAGAAATATAAAAATCAAGAAAATAACAGCACGAGCGTGTGTAGCGATAATGCGCCGTGAGCGCTAAAATAAAAGCCCGCGCTGTTACCTTCCGGACGATATTTTCGCGGGGAACAATGAGTCATACCCCCTTCCCGCCCTGCTCATCATCAGTCGCTACTGTTCTTTCACCGAGGTTATCGTTCGAAATGAGTACATACGTAAACGTGTTGTCCTTTCGCTAAGTGATAAACTCACTTTACTCGAGATGTTCAAGTGAAATAACCAACATTGAACAGTGAAATACGTACAGTATGTATTGAAAAGAGCAACTGTATATAAGAGCAACTGTATATATACTGTATTCAATTTAACTTCTGTAATTTAATTTTTATAACGTATATTCTTGATACAGTTCGCTCACTTTCTGTACATTACATTTATAATAACTTTGTCAATACAATTCTGATGTATGGTGATGTTGTTTGCTTAATTCCCGAGGTATATCTGATTATCCGAATTTCTGCATATCCGAATCGGCCCGATCCCCAATTACTTCGGATAATTGGAGTTCTACTGTATTCCGTAAATTTAAATTTTTTGTACAAAAATAGCCGCCATTTTTAAATGGATAAAGATAAGTGGATTCTGTTTCCACCAAAATGTTTGTTTTTACAAGACCTTTAAAATGGTATATAATTGTCTTAGGTTCATATTAGAAAATTTACAGATTCAAACTCATGACCTTTGTTTTTGAGCACCCTGTATATAGTTTTTGATAAGAGTATTTTAAATACATTTCCTATATTCGATTTAGTACAGATAATAGAGTTAGAAGTCTTTATAATAAACCGTTCCCCCTTATACATGTTGGAAGTGTGATCTGACTCACTCTGCATATATTTATATATTTAAATCATTAATAACTCGAAAACCGTTAGGTTTAGAGCAAAAATGTCTATAACCGAAATTGTGCATCTTGTAATTTCAAACAACGTTTATTTGAAATGTTTCGCTCTATCATCAATAATAAAAGAGTTATAAGCAAAAAAGATAAAATTGGCCGCCATTTTCTGAGATGGCGGCCGTAGCACAAGTTTTTTTTTCGAGGACTTTTAGTATGTTATTCCGGAGGTAAAATCCAACACACACACCAAGTCTTATGCTTATAAGGGTTTTTTAAGGTATTGAGTACATTTTGACTTAAAATGATTACACTATGAGGTGTAAATAGAAGCTTTGTTGTTTCCGTTAACAAAAATATCCTTGATAATCATGGTTTACATTATAACATACATGTTTGTTAACCACTGAACATTAAACAAAGGATTGATTTCATTATTACAAGATATTACTATACCTGACTGTTTGATAAACACGTACGCTGTTATGTAAGACATGTTTTAAAAAGAGGCGTAGTGTATGGATCTCTAACCATCAAGATAGAAAGGAACTACGCTAAGATTCTCTGCTCATCCTCACTCTTCATCCCTCAGCCAACCAATCAGAGAGCATATTTGACACTTGAAAATTGTTGTACACTATTTTGTGTTTGATCTTACGTGATCTCATGTTATCTTATTTTTTATAGTAACAAATTGATTGTTAAACTCGTATGCTGTAAGGTAAGATATAAGTTTCGAGAAGCGTAGCTGAGACATCTTAGCAATGGGAAATGAATTAGAGTTACTCTGTGATCCTCAACCTGCACCTTCTCAAGATCATCGTTCAGTCGACCAATCAGAGAGTATGTTCGACAGAGAGAGAGAGAGAGGGGGTGAATCACCCCTCTTAAAAACTGTTATGTGTTTTGCTCTTATGGGATTTCATGTTACCTCTTTTACCATAGCGAGTTTATTTTCAAACAAGTGTGCTGCAAGTTAAGTTAAGATTTTCCCGTAGCCGACCGATTGGAGAGTATGATTGATGAGGTGTGATACAACCCGCTTGAAAATAGTTGTAATGTATTTTGTATATTGCTCTTACATTAACTCTTCTTACATTTTTTACAGTAACGTGGTTATTTAACATATGTTATAATGTAGATAGGAAAAAGTACAAGGGAGGAACTACAAAGGAGATGAAGAAAACACGACCTCGACCTGTGCCTTCAACGCTTCCTCCCGCACTTGATCTCAAGACCAACCAATCAAAAATCAAAACCCCTTAATCTAAACGAATGGGAGAGCCTGATATTCCGACCAATCACAGAGCAGTGTTTCAACAGATAATAACCAGTTTAATTCAATTCTAATGATACGATATCAATATATTTAACTTTTAAATTTCGACCCTTAATTTTTTTTAAGATGCAACTTGCAATACATAAATTATGTTTTCTATATAAGTGATAAAATAGTCAAATCACCCATCCGTAGATCCATTGATTATTTCGTCAGAAATGTCTTAGTACGCACCGTTATCAAGATATTAATGTTTTAACAAAAAATAATCGTATTTCCATATGTTAATGTTATTTTTATTTAATTTTTGTTTACTTTAAATTGGTTGCAAATGGAAGGCTATGTTAACACGAGTTTGCATACTAAGTTTTATTCAATTCGAATGATTCGTTATCGATACATTTAACTTTGAGGAAACGGTCAAGACCTCTACCCAGTGGTCCATTGATTTTTTCGTCAGAATTGGCGTAGGACGCACCGTTATCGAGATATAAACGCTTACAAAAATCATATTTCCATGTGGTAATGTCATTTGTTTATTTTACACTTTATGTTGGTGTCAAATGAAAGATTATGTTAACATTAGTTTACGTATCGGGTTTTATTCAGTTTGAATGATTCGTTATCGATGTATTTAACTTTGAAATTTTTTGAAGATGCAACTTGCTATACATCAATTTTGTTTCTATAGGAGTGATGAAACGGTCAAGCAACTACACTTCAATCAAACGCAATAGACTTAAGCTGAGAGTACTGCAGAACAACTTAACGCGATAAACTCAGGAGCAAGAACAAACTGTTATGGATGAATCTTGATGGCATGGTGGTGTGAGAAGGTGAGAGTGACGCGCGCTCAGGTCGGCGAGAATTACTGGAAGTGTCACATGTATTCGGGTCAGCTTCCTGGAACTGTAATGCTGACACGTGGGATGAGACCTGTGGTGTCTCCAGGCTGCGGCGGGAGACTGGAAGAGTGGGTTCCCTCATATCAAACCAACACAATGAGTCGGTTGGCCACTTCAGGAAAGAGTGGGGGAGTGGGCTCCATCACAGCAAACTGACGTAATGGGATGGTTGGCCACTTCAGGGAAGGTCAATGTTTCTCTCATTGACCTCTACACTTAGAAGAATCTAAGGAAATCCCCTTTATTAGGAAGATTCCATTCTGTCCGTAACTTGACAAGCTTAGGTGGTCCTGATAAGGACCGTTATTGTAGTCATTGTACGAGGAAGGAGGGAGAGATGAATGAACAATTTATTTTTTATTACTAAAGAATTTTGTGATTTCGTCTGGGGAGAGTTTGTCTGTTTGCCGAATCCACCACATGTTAACGAGATGCATGTAATTGTGTTTGTATTCTATGGCGTAGAAGTGCTTCTCTTAAATTGGGTAAAAATTCATTTTGTAGTCCATATCCCTTTGCCAATATTCCCATTCCAAATTGTCTAGCGGTCAATGGTTCCACATGCTGTTATTTCCTCGGATTTTAAAGTACAGTTCATCTTGGAGTTCTTGTGAGGTCGAGTACATTTTAGGTTCATGCACGTACTTGAACCTGTTATCGATGCGCCAAAGTCTTTTCTTGTGGAAGTCTTTCAAAGCGCATTCGTCATCATCTTTTTTTGTTGTAAAACTCATTACCGTCAAAGTAATCTTCATAATCACCGTCTAACGACCTCTTCTTATTCTGAGTCGCTTCTGCCGCGACACATGTCTCCTCCAACTCAACGTCGGTGATGTCACAACCCCACTTTATATTGGACATGATCTCTTTGTAGCTGTTACTGCTTCGAAACCTCAGACCAAACTGAATTTTGAGTCGGAGATGGAGTGGTTGTGGTGGGAGAATGTGGTGGGGGGAGTGATGTAATAACAATTTCAAGAAAGATAATGAAAAGAATGAAAGTTAATGAAAAATATCGAAAAAGAATAAAAAGAATGAGAAATAACGAAAAAGAATGAAAAAATTAAAAAGAATTAGGAAAAAATCCGGGGGGGGAGCAAAAATATAAAATCGAGGGGGTCAAAAATATGAAATGGGGGGGGCAAAATTTGATTTGTTTAATACAGTACATTGGTAAAAGTCTAAGACAATCTTCCAGTATTAGGAATATTCCTCTCTGTCCCTAACTCCAAAAGCTTTTATGTCCTTGATAAAGGCCTCTTATGATGTTCTATGATGACTTATTCTTCATCATTGCTCTCGTTGCCGGTGTCGGACTCCGCAACCACTACCTCAACCATTGTTGTAGTTATGTCTGATAAGTCTAATGCGTTCAGATCAACCATGAACGAGTAAATTCGGTCGTAGATCTCATTATTCCACAAAAAATCACGAGAGAATCTCCAAACATTGAACTGGTGTGATCTCTTTCCCTCTACCGTGATGTAGTCTACATTTACGTTGACGTATAATATCTGCCTTTCCAATTCAATAATATAGTTCTAGATCAGAGCCAAACCTTGATCATTGTTGTACAATGTGTGGAGGTACTGCAGAACAACTTAACGCGGCAAACTCAGGAGGAAGAATGAGCTGTTATGGAAGAATCTTGATGGCGTTGTGGTGGGGAAAGATGGTGGAGGGAGTTACACACGCGCTCAGGTCAGCGAGAATTCCTGGAAGTGACATGTGCACTCGGGTCAGCAACACTTCCTGGAACTGTAATGCTGACACGGGGGATGATGACCTGTGGTCTCTCAAGGTTGCGGCGGGAGACTGGGGGAGTGGGCTCCATCATAGAAACCTGACCGGGGGGGAAACAAAAATATAAAATTGGAGGGGGAGGCGTGGTCGGGGGTGGTCTCAGAACATACATAACCCCCTACTTAGGTCTTACCGTGCCGACTACTGTAATAGCTTCTTCCCTTTCGGGGAAATTCACTAAAACATTATAAACCAATTCCGGAATGACGAGTCAGTTGGCTTTGCCCATACTATATCTGCGGATCTAGAAAATGGAAGAAGTCAGGGGAGGCCCGTCAGTTTTTCAGCGCCCGTTCAAAGATCAAGTTTGCCGTCCCCCGCCCACCATCATCAACCAGAACCTTCCTACCCCATATATCTGAGATATACTGAAACGTGTGCGCCTCACTCCCTCGCTTCTTGTTAATGCGTTTGCAATGTTTCTAGTTCCGTGCTATGCTGATCATCTGAAATGACAAGCTATGGAACACATTCAGATGAGAGGATTGTGTAGTTCAAAATCTTGATTTCATATATTATCGTCCTGGAAATGTATCTCGTTTCCGATCTTCCGCGCCGCTACAATTTTCGCAACAGAAAAACTCAAAACCTCAAATAATTAAAAAATTTAAATTTTTAAAAACCACAAATGTGCACACTTGTAGTCAACGTATTACAATACACTGTGTATCATAAAACAATTATGTGTTTATTTAAGAAAAATAATAATGAAAATAAACCCTTAAAACTGAGTAGGAACGGTGAAGTACATACTGATAACAGTACATATGTTCTGAGTGTGGGAAAGATTTCGTCCAGGGGAACCAAAACAATAATGAAAAATGCTTATCAAAACCAACCGCGATTCTGACGGTTCCTGGCTGATGTTTGCGATGGATATAGCAAAGTTTGTTGTTAGAGTTATTTTTGTTTTTTTAAAAATTTAATTTCTTCTGAATATAATTTTTGTTTATTGATTCTAATGTACAACACGTTTTTCAGTTATACAGAATCTTCGAGTATTTAATCTTTAAGGTTTAGTGTAGCTATAAAGCTTATTTTTATTTGTTTTTTATTCTGTGATATATTGAATCTTATCTTCTAAATGTGTTTGGATCAATTAAGTTTAATACCGATGACTCTAAAAACTCAAGTTGGGTGCAAACATGTTTTTTTCGTTAGTACTATACTGTGATATACTGCCACAACTTATTTAAAGTATTGCTAATTTGTAAGAAATACAGATGATTAGTCACCCCAGAGCTAAAATAATCTTAATCTGTAATGAGAAGTATATGTTTAATTCTTAACATTTCCCACTCCATATCCAATACTCCTAAATGACTCAGTTAATAAATAAGAACTTGGTTGAAATGGTTACTAAACAGACGGAACGATAAACTATATTTTTCAAAGTAAGCTAAACGAGTGGACCTTGTCACACGGGCCGATTTCAGGAGGTCAAATGCTTTAAACAACTGCCAATATAAATAAATACCCCGTCGCAGCAAACCTGCGTACTAAGCGAATTTACAACACATATATGTGTTTTAATACAAAATAAATCCGCTTACCAAGTTTCTTTAATGTGCATTGACAAATAAGCGAAATATAACATTTTAATTATTCCCCATAAGAATAACATCGGAGCTAAGTACGCAGGATTGTCGCAACAAAGCCCACAAAATACGGGTTTTTATGCAAATATGAATATAACTCAACTAGGTGAAGCCACATACCAAGTTTCATCAATATACATTTATAAATAAGCAATATATGCCATTGTAGCGAATTTCCCTTATAAGGGAAGAAGCTATTACCGTAGGTGGCATGGTAAGACTTAAGCCCGAGACCATGATAACTTTTTGTTTTGAGGTTCCCAGATGCCAAAAACACTATTTGTTCTAATTTATATATTGACCTTTTATGAGAGAAACTATTGTGGAGCGGTAAGGGAAGGTTTCAGATTTAGCACCGTTGGCAAAGAAAAGGTTTTGAACACTATGAACAAAATAACATCAAAAGCATTTTGTATAGATGGCTTGTCAATAGACATGATAAAGAGTGTAAGCCCATATTGTCTGCCAGCCATTATGCATCTGATTAATGTGTCACTGGTGTTTTCCCAGACAGTTGGAAGCGTAGTATTGTGATCCCGCTTCAGAAGTGCTCGAACCCAAAATTGAATTGCCATTTCCGTCCAATATCGATTTTACCTGCTTGCTCCAAAATTTTGGAGAAAATTGTTGAGGAGCAGTTGGTGGATTACCTAGAGGTGTCAGATGTGCTGTCAGAGACGCAGTCAGGTTTTCATAGGGGGTTCAGCACTTGTACTGCTCTTCTTAATATGACTGATGAGCTACTTCAAGCTAAAGACCAAGGGCGGCACAGTATTATCGCGTCACTTGACTATTCCCAGGCGTTCGGCTCTGTGAACTATGACATGCTTATGTCAAAACTAAGGTTTCTCAATTTCGTTGACAGTTCTCTCAGATGGTTTTCGTCTTATCTAGGTCACAGATCGCAGGTAACTAAGGTGAATGGGAGGTACTCTGATGAACTTCATGGAAATCCCAATATAATCTATTGTCAATAACTAATCCTAAAAATTTTGTTTGGCTGACCTCCTGAAGCTCAATTCCATCTAGATATATTTTTGGTTGTTGGACTGTATCTTTTTTTTAAATTGTGCATGAAATTTGGTTTATTTAGATTTAATAACATTTGATTATCTGAAAATAATTGTTTGATTTTACTTTAAGGTTTGCATTGTCTTCATAAAGACATGCTGCTTTTGTGTTTTACCTGATATTACATGGGGTAATCCCTTTACGTAACACAAGAATAACAAAGACTCCAGAACCCTGTGGGACTCCATGATTTTTATAGACTTTACCTTTGGTTGAGTTGTTATCCATTGGTTTCTACAATTTAATTGACATATTTCTTTCTACAAACTGTTGTCTATTGGTGAGGTATGACTAGGTATGACTACTAATTTATTTTAGTAGTAGCCCTTCTATTCCGATTCTTGAAAGTTTATTAATTAATTTAGCATGAGATACACTATCAAAAGCTTTACTTAAGTCCATGTAAATTCCTAATACCTTTTCTCGCTTATCGACAGAGTTGATGATGGAATCAATAAAATCAATTGCTGCTGTAGTTACAGAATGACCAGGTCTGAAACCATGTTGGTTTTTATCTAATAAGTCATTGACTTCAAGATATTTAATAAGTCTAATACACATACATTGCCCTTTCATAAATTTCTAAAATAACCGGTAGTAAAGCAAGAGGTCTATAATTAGCAATTTCTGAGGAATTACCTTTTTTAAACAGGGGTTTCAATTTAGTTATTTTTAATTTGTCTGAAAAAAGCCCAATGACTAATGACGAGTTTATAATATGAGCTAATGGATATGATAAAAAACTACTTGCATGTTTAATGACTGTGACTGGGACCTCATCAAGGCCAGATCAACTTTTATTTTCAACGGATTTTATGATATTATTTATTTCCATCTCACTAACTGATTCACATCTAAATTTAGTAGATGGTAGTTGAAAATATAATTCTGGTAACACGTTTTGGTTCATGCTAATATTAGGAATTAGTTCTTTGTCAACACATTTAAAAAAAAATCATTGAAAAGAGTACATATCTTAGAAGGATCAGTGCAATTTTTACCATCTACTTCTACCTTTTCAATTTGACTTTCTGGTTTTTGTTGCAGTTAATCTACGAATTAATTATACTCCATGTAGTTTTAGAGACATTTGATGACATTGAAATTTTATTCTCAAAATAGGTTCTTTTTGTGTTAAGCACAGTTTTTTTTAATTCTTTGTTTAATTTATTTGTTGTTTTAATAAGCTGTTTGTCTTTCATCTCCCTACCCAAATTATTTAACTGTATTATATTTTCTCTTTCGTTTCTCAATTCACCAGTCATCCAGTGCAACTTCCTGTTATCATAGTGTCTACATTTAATAGGTGGGAAAAAATATAGAAGTAATACACAAATATACTGTAAGATACTGTATTTTACAGTATATTACAGTTTTACAGCATACAGTTTTACAACAATTACAGTTTTATGCAATCAACTGTAGCATAAAAACTTCAGTCCAAGATTCTTTTGAAATCATGTCAGAAAAACCATATAAATTATTTAAAGAAAACTTTCTACACAGCCTTGTTTGAATTTTACTTATTGGTGTTTTTTCACACTTAATATTAATTTCTATTAATTGGGTATCATGGTCTGATATCTGTGTATTTAAACCTATCACAGATACTATTTTCTTGTGTGAAACATTGGTCAAGAAATTATCAATTCTGCTTTCAGAATTTTCTGTAATTCTGGTTGGAAATTTAACTAAATATCTGAAATTAAATGTGTCAAGAACATCAATCAACAATTTATGCTCCCTAGATTCCTCAAGAATATTAATGTTTCCAGCAACAATAACATTTGTATACTTATCAAAGAGTATTTTAAATGTTGCATTCAATTTTGATAACAAATTATTTACATTTGTACCTGGAGAGCGATAGATAGGTACCGATCGGCACAAATTGAAAGGAATTAATTTTGCAATCAACTAAACAACATTCAAATCCCTTTTCCGAAACTAAGAGATTTAATGAATTTAACCTCTTGGTTTTTATGTTATTCTTTACATTAGGATTAGATAAAATAACAACTCCACCATTATTATTACTACAACAACAATAATTATTAACAGAAAAGACGGAGATTTTGAGATGTTCCAATTCAGATTGTTTCATTTTATGCTCACATAAAATTATAATATCTGGATCTATTTCTTCATACGTTATTTCTAAGGATTCAATTCGAGAGGGCAAATTTTGTATATTTTGGTGATAGATTTGTAATGTTTCATATTTGTTTTCAATGTGTGCTAGAGCAGCTAACATCAGAGCTCCTCTATGTTATTTGTAATAACATGCTCTCGTTTAAAAAAATAATTATTACCTGTAACAATTTTTTAACTAATTGAACATTCTTCGTTTATATTTAGATGCTCTTCCCTAGCATTGGTCACACTATAAATAGGCTTACTGGCACAAGGTTGGATTTTTCACTGGATGGATTTGCACTAAATTGACTTAAATCACACATACTCTGCTTGTACAGAATTAGTTTATTTGTAGATTAATTTATTTTGATGTGGACTGTATAAAGTTTATAATAACTGGAGAGACTAACCTTTTTCACAAAATACACTGAAGTGTAGACTGGGGGCCCCCTCTCATGTATTCCTGAAATGCTTAAAATAGAAGTTAAATACACTGTCCACCACTTTACTATTCACTTCACTGACTTTATTTGATATATTTGACAAGTTTAAATATTGCGGTTGAAAGTAATTACAAATGTTTAGAGAATTGGGAGTTCAGGCAGACTTGGTCCTCAGAGCAACAGGACCAGCCATCAAGTGCTGTTTGCACTGAAGGAAGAGGTCATGTGATTAGTCAGTGACCAATCAGAAGGCTTGATTGATGATATAAAGTTACTGATGTAATCTATGAGAGAAATGTGGTACTATTTGATCTAATATCTAAATGGAGATTGTTGTGATGCCTACATTTAATATTATATTTTAATAAGACAATAAACTGGAGTAAATAAATATAAAATAGAATTATATACATGACACTGTTTTTCACTAAGAACTAAGTAAATAAATAGAACATAGAATTATATACATGACACTGCTTTTCACTAAAAACTTTATTTGGATCACTTCCGTGGGTTGTCAGCAGCACAGGGTAGTGACAAATAATATTGACAGTTGCTCTAGCCTTCCTTTGAAATTTTACCAAATTTGTGATGAAATGATCTGGCCATATTTGGTATCTTATACATCCCATGAGTAAATAAGCTTTTTTTAGCGAATTTCCCCTATAGGGAAGAAGCTATTACCGTAGGTCTCATGGTAAGAATTAAGCCCGAGACAATGATAATTTTTTTGTTTTGAGGTCCCCAGATGCCTAAAACACTATTGGTTCAAATTTATATATATGTATATATATAAATATATATATATATATATACCTATATATATATATATATATATATATATATGTGTCCGTGAATGCGATAACTTGAGTAAAAAACGTCTGATTTCGATGAAATTTGGATCAAATGTGTAAAGTGATATTCATGACTAAGTTCGAAAACCAGAAAAATCGGACCATAGGAAGGGGGGTTTATGGGGGTTTTAAATTTTTCATAAATCAGTTTTTGCATTTTTCACCCTAAAATAAAAAAAAAAACGTAAATTTGGTTTTGACCATGTTATAGAGCTTAAAAAAAAACAAATAATATAGTATTTTGAATTATTAACCTAGGTTAAGTGGTTGCGGAGAAAATCCAAAAAACGTACTCATAAAATCTCCCATGTTAATCTTATGGGAAAAATTTTGGCTTTTCCTCAGTTCATTTTAATGTAAACTTCACATTTGCTTTTACCAATCAGTTCAGCTCCAGAAAAAATCATTTTGGTGTTTAATTTGTGATTTTACACCCAACCATTGCAGAGATATTCAAAGTGCTAAACACAGTACATTGTCCAATGTTATCCTTATGGAGAATAAATACAATTTGATATCTCAATTATTTATGAATGTATATTGATGAAACTTGGTATGTGGATTTACGTAGTACTTGTATATTGGTATTTGCACAAAAAATTGATTTTTTGTTGATTATCCCTGTAGCAGCAAACCTGTGTACTCAGTCTCCAATAAATTTGTTGTGCAAATATCAATATACCAGGACTAAGTGAAGCCACATACCAAGTTTCATCAACATACATTCATAAATAATCGAGATATCAAATTTTATTTATTCTCCATAAGGATAACATTGGACAACGTACTGTGTTTAGCACTTTGAATATCTCTGCAACGGTTGAGCGTCGAATCACAATTTAAACACCAAAATGATTGTTTCGTGGAACTGAACAGATTGGTAAAAGCAAATGTGAAGTTTGTATTAAAATAAACTGAGGAAAAGCCAAAAACCTTTTTCCCATAAGATTAACATGGGAGATTTTATGAGTAGGTTTTTTGGATTTTCCCCGCAACCAGTTAACCTAGGTTAATAATTATTTGTTTTTTTAAGCTCTATAACATGGTCAAAACTGAAATTAAGTTTTTTAAAAATTGTAGGGTGAAAAATGCAAAAAACCGATTTTTGGAAAATTTAAAACCCCCATAAACCCCCCTTCCCATGGTCCGATTTTTCTGGTTTTCAAACTTAATGTCATGAATGTCATTTTACACATTTGAGCCAAATTTCATAAAAATCGGACGTTGTTTACTCAAGTTATCGTGTTAACGGACACACACACACACACACACACACACATATATATATATATACATATATACATATAAACATATAAAAATGGAATAAAAACAATAACCAGAGTACCCTCTTTTTTGAACAATTTTTTATTACTGATACGTGTTTCGACACTTAGGTCATGATCACAGTGTAAAGTAAAATAACCTAAAAATTATTAGCCAAAATAAATAATTAAATCTAAACATATGAAAATAAACTGATGTAGAAACTTTTTATCCAAGCTTATTGGGTTTCGTTGGTTCTATCTATTTTATATCTGTTGTCTATTGTTTCTAAATTTTCTTATTTTGTCATATATAGGATTTAGTTGTTGTATTTTCATTTTATTAAGGATGTCGTTATCGGCTTTAGAGTTCAGATAAATGTGGAGCTCTTCTTTCGTGTTCATTTTTTCTCCTTTCATTTCATATTTGAGAACATCCATACATTCTTCTAATTTGCCGGATTGATGGTCAGAATCAAGAATGTGTTCGGCAAACATCGATCTTTGAGTCGTACGGTTATTTGATTTAATTGCTTGAAGGTGCTCTTTAAAGTGGCATGAAAAGCTTCTTCCTGTTTGCCCTATATAATATTTTGGACAATCCTTGCATTTAATCTTGTAAATTCCAGTTTAAATGCAACGATTGTCCAAAATATTATATAGGGCAAACAGGAAGAAGCTTTTCATGCCGCTTTAAAGAGCACCTTCAAGCAATTAAATCAAATAACCGTACGACTCAAAGATCGATGTTTGCCGAAAACATTCTTGATTCTGACCATCAATACGGCAAATTAGAAGAATGTATGGATGTTCTCAAATATGAAATGAAAGGAGAAAAAATGAACACGAAAGAAGAGCTCCACATTTATCTGAACTCTAAAGCCGATAACGACATCCTTAATAAAATGAAAATACAACTAAATCCTATATATGACAAAACGAGTTCGCACGCAGCACGCTGACGTGAGGGAAGTGAATTTCCACAAAAAAAAGTGTTAAAACTCAAAATATGTGTTAAAACAAACATGTATTCCAATTTTGATTGAAATCTGAAAACACTGATTTTTTGGCTGTTCTGATGCTCCTGGTTTCATTTACCTGCAAAGCTGGTAATATAATTTTGCGCATTATAATGTTAGGAGAAGGTCCAGGCAGGCTTGAAAGTAGGCGTGAGGTTGCTGGGGATGATAAAAGTACTCTAACAAAGGAATAACAGTCTTTTCTAGTGTAAAACCCCCATAAGACAATGTACTGTGTTTAGTCGAAATACATTTTCTTTAATAACTCGGTAAATATTTATGCTATAATTATGAGAGAGGGCTTAAAACTTTTGCCTCACTAATTTCCATCTTTTTACATGCATTAATTTTACATCCGGGGCTTTTCTGACCCTTTTTGGGCCCAAAAACTCAAAATTTGAAAGATTAATCCCCAAAAAAAAGGGTTTAGAGTTTTCCGATTGTTTTGCCCAACGAACTTGTCCAACTGATTACAGAAAGGAACGTCCCTACCAAATTTTAAGTTAATCGGACAAAAAATGCGACCGCTAGAGTGCAAACACACACATATATATATATATAAAATTTTGAATGACCCCCCAAAACGTGTTTAGGGGGTCACGTTGGGAACTTCTATGGTGGTCCCGGGCTTAATTTTCACCGTGCGGGTCATGCTAATAGTTCAGTTTCTAAAGGAAATTTACTAATAAGAGAATTTAGAAACAATAGACAACAGATATAAAATAGATAGAACCAACGAAACCCAATAAGCTTGAATGAAAAGTTTCTAAATCTGTTTATTTTCATATGTTTAGATTTAATTATTTATTTTGGCTAATAATTTTTAGGTTATTTTACTTTACACTGTGATCATGACCTAAGTGTCGAAACACGTGTCAGTAATAAAAAATTTTTCAAAAAAGAGGGTACTCTGGTTATTGTTTTTATTCCATTTTTATAATAAAAGTAGCCCTAATTTGTGAACTTCAATTTGAATATATACATATACAGGGTGATCAACTCAAGGAGGCCACCATTGGGATCTCAGAAAGTATTAATTTTACAGCAAACTTTTAATTGGGAACTTTACCTTATTTGTTATGCTCATTAGAATTACGTAGTTAAAATTTTAAAATTTAGTCGCCATTTTCCAATATGGCGGCCAACTTTGAAATTTCTTATGAAAACACCTATTTTTTATGACTGATATGGGTTTTAAATGCAATTTTAAGACCTTTTTATTCTTGTTGTTATTTTGATAAACTTGACCGTTTAGCTGCTAGGAGCGCTGAAAGTTTCAGAAACTCTTATTTCAACACTTATTAAATAGGCACGTTTTACTATTTGCAAACAATAAAATTTAACTCAGAGTGCAATATTATTGTACAATGGAATGTAAAAAGCTGTTGCAATTTCACAAATACTTTATTTTATACAACAAAAGTACTTAAATTATTTAAAAATATCACTAACGCAACCTCTGTGTATTGGGTAAGTCCAAGTACAGCTCGCTACAATTGAACAACAGAAACACATGATTGTGTTGCTAGGCAATAATCAGCTGTTTCATTGTTGCAAATTTTCACAGTTGCTTTTAGCTCGTCTAACCTAGTAATTGTTTTGTTGCTGGTATTATTACTGTTAACCAGCGTCTGTTGTAGTTTTGAATAGAAAAAATATTACTTTTGTTTCAATGTAGTTCATAACCCCACTAGCTAACCCCACTAGATTCTGTGGTTCTAACCCCACTAGATTTCTTCCTATGGGGACGCTTGAAGGATGAACTGTACACCGATAGGTATGCTTCGGTGGAAGAAATGCGCAACAAAGTGATGGTCATTTTTCATAACATTCACCATAACACATTATCACGAGCCGTAAATGACTTGCACAGAAGGGCTCACGCATGCATTTATGAAGATGGAGGACACATTGAACACCTGCTTTAAGTCATCATAGATAATTACTTGTAATTAAAGTAATTTAAGTATGTTTTTGTGCATAATAAAGTATTTATGATGTGACGGCCCAAAATCCCTAGACTGATAAAAGCCATTATTACGACACTGTAATTAAATAATTACAGTTTACCGTTTCTAATAATTAAATTTCTACCCTCACTAAAATCTATAATCAGAAAGAGGAACGGTGCTCTTAACATTATTTTCATTATTTAATTTTGAAGAGTTGGCTGGTACAAAATATAAAATTAAACACCATACGCTAGGATATTTGCTCCAAGCTAATCTCAACTTGATGCTCCCACGGGCCCGGCCGGGCGTTGATATCAGCAGGAATGCGCGGTGTCAGCAACTGAACGCTCGACGCCGGCTTAAGAGCGCATTCTCAGTGCCTCTTAGTTTGAATAATGACAGCTTGAATCGTTTGGCCGCAGCACTGAACAACGGAGTGTTCCCGTGACATCACGTGCTAAACTGTTTCTCATTGGCTGGCTTGATTCGGGATGGGAAGGGAAGACGGAGGCCTCCCCCCAGTCCCTAGGAAGTCACGATGTAATTAACACGCTTCGCGCCGCCTCTCCCTGTTAAATCATTAATTGGCGTTGTTTTTCTAAATTTAATGTAACCATAATTATTGTATTGTAACCGCGGATATACCTATTGTTAATGACGTATAAGTTGGATCAGTTGTTGTAAAGTTATAAAGTTAAATAAATAATTTTGTTTCCCAACCGGCATTTGATCATTTAAATTCTGTTAAGGTTAATATCTTGAAAACGGCAAAATATTAAGTATTTGATCTGCATGCTTAAAAAATGTTAAATGTAGTAATTCCAATAAGGATGTATCTGATGTAAATAATAATTAATTGTGTGAATCTAGTGTTGTTTAGACGTAAAATTGTGTTTTCATTTAGTTAAAAGGATGGCGTAACCATTATAAAGATCACTTGATCCATAGCTGAACAATTGCAATTTATATGATTGAAACTGTAAAATTTATATGAAAATTACCAGAATGCCCACAATTTTACTCATAAAAACTGCAATAGCTCAGCTATGCGTCGAGTGATCTTTAACAACTTTATAACATCCTTTTTGCCTTAAAATTTTACATTTATTAAATACACAAATCAAAAACTCAATAAGTTGCCGTTTTCAAAATATTAAGCTTTTAACGATTAACATGGCGGTTAAAATCTTTGGTTAGCAGACAGGTTAATTTAAAAGAATAGTATATATAATTTATTGGAACTAGAACGTGATCGCGACCGCTTCCGCTCCCGCACGCCGCCGGTGTGAAGAGGGCTTAATTTTAACTAAAATTGACAACGTAAATAGGAGTTTATTTTTTGATTTATTTGGACTTTACCTATCGCTTCTAGTGTTTAAAACTACACTACGTTTCGGGAGGTAAGGAAACTCCTCCCGTTATCAAGTGAACCCTACTTACATCTAAATATCAAACTCTTACACCTAACTAACCTACATTTTTTTGGATTTTTTTGATTTTTCTTTTACATTCTAATTTACACTAACACAAAGATAACAAAAAATCAAATACAATACACTAACACAAAATTTATATACACACCTAACTAACCTACATTTTTTTAATATTTTCCTTTACAATTTAATTTGACTAACAGAAAGATAACAAATATATATACAAAAAATCGAATACAATACACTAACAGAACATTTATATATACGAAATACAGTAAATAGGAGTTTATGTATTTATTTTGTAGATATGATTATATTCAAAGAAAATATTTGACATTTTGAATAGACTTTATCTAACCGAACCTAATTAAAGGACAGATAAAAGAGGTTTTTATTAATAGCAGTATTTAATAGTTCTGAGTAGTTTAAGTCCTTATTTTCCCCCAAAAATTAGTTATTTCCAACAAGAAATCGTTTGAGCAGTTTTTGAGATCAGAATTGCAAGCAATCAACCAATAAATCCTTTGGGGCGTTCCTCAAGGATCTATTTTAGGACCTTTACTATTCATAATAATTATTAATGATCTCCCTATTTCTGTTAAAGCCAATAGTCTTCTCTATGCAGATGATACTACTTTTATTAACTGTAATTCAGATCTCAATCAGCTGAAACAG
The DNA here is from genome assembly GCA_963675035.1 of Allygus modestus. NCBI lineage: Eukaryota > Metazoa > Arthropoda > Insecta > Hemiptera > Cicadellidae > Allygus > Allygus modestus. Next base: position 235,584,867 of record OY776112.1, read on the forward strand.
TTGTCAGAAACCACTTTAACTGAGGCCTCTAACTGGTTCGTTTCCAATGGCTTTTTAATGAATGCTGACAAAACAAAAAATATCATCTTTACTTTAAAATGTCCCTTAAATCCATCTGATGAAGATGATCATTTGGTGACTGACATTAAATTCTTGGGCATCTTCATTGATTATCACTTGACCTGGAGTTCACACATTGATTACATTTCTGCCAAACTCTCAAGAGTTATTTATCTTCTGAGGCGCCTTACCTTCTGTGTCAACTTGGGTTACATAAAGGTGGCCTATTTTGCTTATTTTCAATCGATATTTAGATATGGGCTTATACTGTGGGGCAATTGTAGCAGAATTAATGAAATTTTGGTTCTTCAAAAGAAGGTGATTCGAATAATTAATCAGTCAGGAAATTTTGATCATTGTAGACCTCTTTTTATCAGTTCCGAAATTTTGACAGTCATAAATTTGTACCTTTTTGATTTAATAGTGTATCTATTTAAAAACCCAGATCTTCTGACCCTCAGCTCTAATACACACTCTTACAACACTAGAAACAAAGACAATGCAGTAATTGATTTTTCTAGATTGACCAAAAGTCAAAAAAGCTACAAAGTGCAATGTCTCAAACTCTACAACAAGTTGAAACACCTCATAAACACTTACGACGAAAAGACTTTTAAACGAAAATTTTACAGTTGGCTTTTAAATAACCCCATGTATTCAGCTGATGAACTTTTTGCAATGAAAAAAAAAATTGAATTTTAATTTTATAGCACTTTTAGTTGTGTTAAGTTTATCTAGTATCCTTTTCTTAATTTTCATTACTATGTTCACTTTGATAATATTATTATGTTAGGAATAGTGATTATCTGACTTAGCTGTATGCTGTGAGAGAGACTTTGTCAATACTGTAATGTTTTATGGCAAATAAATGATTTATTATTATTATTATAAACCAAGCAAGCAAACCTTACTCATATTAGAATAAAGGATTCGACAAATTATATATTGAAATAACAACTAAAATTATGAGACTAAAATTATCACACTTATTTTTTTTTACTAAGAAAAATATTTTTTTGGGCAAATATCTATATAACTTAACCAGGTGAAGCTACATACAAAGTTTTATTAATTTATGTTCATAACTAGGGGAGATATAAAACTGTACTTATTCTTCATATGAATAACATTAGGGCTGAGTATGTGGGTTTGCTGCTACGGGGACAATCAACAAAAAATTCTTTTTTGAGCTTAAATCAATATACCAGTACTAAATGAAGCCACATGCCAAGTTTCATAAATATTCATTATTAACTACTCGAGATATCAAATTTTATTTATTCTTCATAAAGACGGCCACACACTACCGGACTTTTCCCCGAACAAGACATTGGACTGAGCAGGATTTGATGGAAAGGGAGGTCGAAGGGAGAAAATCCAGTAGTTAGTGGGGCCTCCGTACCAGACATCGCACCGAGCACCGAGCGCTCTCGATGCGGTTTTTTGAAGAAAGATAGATCCGATGTCTTGGTCGGGTTCTGGTTCAGGAGTTTATAGTGTGTGACACCTCCATACACTGTTGTTACACCGCTCAGTGGTTTTCGGGCTCAATCTGTCGATCCGGTATCTTGTTTGGGCAAAAGTCCGGTAGAGTGTGGCCGCCTTTAGGATAACATTGGACAACGTACTGTGTTAAGCACTTTGAATATCTCTGCAACGGTTGGACGTAGAATCACAATTTAAACACGAAAATTATTGTTTTGTAGAGCTGAACTGATTGGTAACAGAATGTGAAGTTTTCAGTAAAAATAACTTAGGACAAGCTAAAAACCTTTTTCCAATAAGATTAACATGGGAATTTTTATGAACACTTTTTTGGATTTTCTCCACAACCACTTAACCTAGATTAGTGATTCAAAATAGTATATTTGGCTTTTAAGCTATACAAAATGGTCAAGACCAAAATTAAGTATTTTTAAAATTTTTTAGTGAAAAATGCAAAAAAAAAGATTTTTGGAAAATTTAAAACCCATAAGCCACCCTTTCTTTCCATTGTACGATTTTTATGTTTTTCAAACTTTAGTGTCATGAATGTCACTTTACACATTTGAGCCAAATTTCATCCAAATCAGACAGTTTCTACTCAAGTTATCGCATTCATGGAAATATACAATATAGGCATATATATACATATATTTGAACGAATAGTGTTTTTGACATCTGGGGACCTCAAAACAAAAGGTTATCATAGTCTCGTAAGTCTTACAGAACCATGAGACCTACGGTAATACCTATAGGGAAAATTCGCTAAAAAATTGAATAGCTCTTGGTTTGACGATTGTCCGTGCTGTCCACTGCAGTTATCTGGGTGGTAACCAGTGGCCTAGTTTGAAAGGTGTGAATTCGAGTTTTATCAGCAAAAATCAAATCACGATTTGTTGACCAACGAAGTGGAAAACTGCATTTTCTGTTACTGATGTCAGTTAACCAAATCTTTTTTTTTAGGAAAAACAGATTATACTGAGAGACTGTGGTTAGTAAATAATTTAATAAGGTACTGTTAATTAAATGTGATTTTAATAAGGAATTTTACAAACAATTAGTACAAGCTACAGAAATTGGATTTTTTTCTCCATTAAAGTACCCATTGGATAATTTTGCACATACATTATATTTCTGGTAAAATATAGTGCAAAGGCTCATCGGCATTAATAATTTCGGTTAATGCAGTAAATAATTAATAACAATGGTATATATTTTCCTTGTTAGATTAATGGTTTTAGCAGAACCTACTATAGGATTTGTGCGTTAGTTGAAAATAATAATAGGTCTACTACTAATAATAATAACTAGCTGTCCTGTTGCTCGAATCCGAGCAAGTTTGTACCAAACGAAAGGTTACTTCGGTTATAAACGAACATAACAAAACATCTGATATTAAAACGGATAACAACGTACTTTCAATCAACACATAGTTTAGACTTCCGCCGTCGGGAGGGGCCACTGTTCCGAAAATTCAGCCCTTTACTGTATTTAAGTGATGCCCTTTCTTAAAATTCTGAGAAGTTTAAAACTCCACCTACCCTTTCTTTTTTGTTTTTACTTACTTTTTATTATTTACCTTTATTTTTTTATCTCATAGTATATGTACTGTTCTCTTTGATTAAATATACATCTGTTCACTTACTCTATGAAGTTTTTATTCTGAGTTACTGACTTAGTGGCTCTCTGGCAAAATATACTCCTAGCTCTAAGACTAAGGTCGCTAAGTAACCTAAAACAAGATGGCGATTTCTGCCTCAAATGAACAACTCGCTGGTACAATTAACAAAAAAAAAAAACTATTTATTCACAAAATTCACATTCCAGCATGTTAAAAATTGCAAGGGACTAATAACATGGGTTACAAATGTAAGGGGAAATATATGATTTGACTTTAATAAATAATTAATTATTTACAAAACTGTGAAATATTCCTCGGCTTAGTTCTGTGGAGAATACGAGTCCTTATCTCAGGACGCTATAAAAAGAAGGTTTGTGTGGAGACTCTCTTCCTTAATTCTAGATTCTGCTTTATTATTAAATTCTATTTTCTCTATGACTAACTTTTAAATTTGATCGTTTGATAATAAGATATGAATTTGATCTAATGTTCAAAGAACCAATTTTGGCTTGGCTGCACCAAAGAATGGCGGCCACGATTTTGAATGAAATGTTCTAGGCCTAATAAATTCTGTCCTATTTTTCACTGACGTTATTAAATGAATTAAAGAGTTATCTTCTTATACAATTTTGAAATTGAATTGTCTATTGGTGAAGATACTTGAATATAATCAGTAATCAAGCTTCTCAATCCACCTGATTCTGATATAAGTTCATCTCTAGGTTCTAGGTAAGTTTGAAATTATGTTACCAAGGACATCTGCTTCACCAAAACCATCTCTTCTGGTCTCATACAATAAAAAGGAATGTTCGTAATGGTTTGGTTCTTATCCTAACTAAAATATTGAACTTTGGATATGTCCGATGTACTTATTTAATGGAAATTTATTAATTTTGAGACGATGCTCAATTTTATGTCTAACACAATGGCCGGTCCATCTTAGAAGAATGAGAGAGAGTTAAAACCATCTCCTTCCAACAATACATTCACATATGATTTTCATTCTTGAAGTTTTCAGTACACATGACACTTTTCACTTTGAATTTTCACTGTTATTACTATATAAAATTTAGCCAGTAATCTATGTCTTTAAGATCAGATAATAATTAAATTTGTGATTGAAGTAGTTTATACTATTTTCTAATATAAGTTGGTTTTATATGGGTGGTTAATACATTTATCTTATATATATGCTTAGAGAGATAGTTTATATATATATATACACATTAATTACGTATATATAGATCTAATTATTAGGGTTTTTATAAGGGCACATTGATATTTTACAGGAGCCTAATCTGGATTTGTACATGACTACATAATTTTACATAGGCCTACCTAACTGTTATTATCGAATATTTACCAACATAAATTATGAACTGTTGCAAAGTACTGGCAAATCTACATTAAAATACCTTCAATTTGACACCTAAACTTTAAAATCCGTCCAGCCGTTATCGAGTCATGACTGTGAAGAAAAAACCCCTAGCGTATTAATATATTGTTTGTATTTCAAACTTAAGTTTTTTTTTTTAACAGCCTAAGTAAAATTGTAATGTTCGTACATCCAAACACAAAATGTCCCTGTTGCCTATTCCGTTTGTAAACCATAGCAAATCCATTGTGCGGTGCGACAAGGCCTACCAAACAGCAGCGATATTAGGCGATATGAGTTCAAACGGAGCCTACCCGGGCCTACGGTAGTCCAAGACTCCTCCCTTCCCAGAGCGGCCTTGAATGAGAGCCGTTTCTTGCACGCGCGCCACCGTCACGAGTGCGTGGCGGGGCATCTTCCAATCCTTCCCGCTAGCAGCGCCACTGCATTGAGTCTTCCTCCATTTGTACCGCGGACATCCAACAGGGGCGCTGGAGTGCTCTAGAAAATTGCTACGGACACATCTTACAATGGCGATGAAAAGTCTACTTCAGTATCTATAGTCAATGCTATTACCGTAGTCGGCAGGGTAAGACCTAGGCCTGGGACCATGATAACTTTTCGTTACTATCAACATTAAGTTCAGGACTTTATAGAATGTCATTTTTTGTAACCAAAAAAACATTGAAAAATATATATTTTGCCAATATTCACTCTCATTTATCTTATGGTATGAGCCTATATGGTTCAACAACAAAGGCGAATATGTATGGTATACTTAAACAGCAAAAGAGAGCAATTAGAATCATAATGAAGCTAGATTATAATGAAACAACAAAAGATAAATTTAAAGAATTAAAGATTTTGACAGTATACGGGCAATATATTTTTGAGATATTATCATTGCAAAAAATAATATACAAAAGCCCAAAATTTATCTGTCATCCACATAATACTAGGAATAAAAAATTTATTATCACATCAGAACATAAATTCAAGTATTATAAAAAAAAAACATCCTATGTGGGACTTAGGTTCTTGAAACATTTACCCAGCAATATTAAAAATGAGGAAAACCTTAAGAAATTTAAAAACAAAGTAAAAAGTTATTTGATTGAAAAAGCTTTGTATTCTCTGGAGGAGTACTTTTTCACCCCCTCATGGATTATTTACTATTGATTTTGTTTTTCATAATTTATTTTTAGTCTTTCATAATTTATTTTTAGTCTTAAGTTTTACTCTTAAGTTTTGATGACGCCATAACATGTATTTTATGAATAAAGATTTATTTGATTTGATTTTGAGGCCCCCAGATACCAAAAACACCACTCGTTCAAATTCATATATATATATATATATATGTGTCCGTAAGCACAATAACTTTTGTAAAAAAAGTCTGAATTTGTTGAAATTTGGTGTAAACGAGTAGGGCAGCATCTATTTTCATGAGTTCTGACTTTTGGGGGGTTATCTACCCCAAAAATGGGTTTATTGAACTTTTTACATATCATTATTTTTAAAGCCAAACTTTAGTTTACACAATTGAATTTAGCTTAAAAAAACAAACAATTTGGCGTTTTGATCACCCCTCTACATTAAATGGTTACTGAGATATTGTAAGTAGTGCTAAACACAGTACGTTGACCAACGTTTATCTTATGGAGGATAAGTAAAATTGTATATCTCGCTTATTAATGAACATATATTAATGAAACTTGGTATGTGACTTCATATTGCTGGGGTTTACTGATATTTGTATACAAAACCCATTTTTTGTGGTCTTCTTGGCAGAAAACCTGCGTACTCAGCAGCTATAATGTTATTCTTATGGAGAATAAGAAACATGTGATATCTTGGTTGTTTATAAACATAAATTGGTATGTTGCTTCATCTAGTGGTGATCCATTCCATTGGTATTTGCACAAAAACCTGATTTTTATGGTCCTTGATGCAGCAAACCTGCATACTCAGTCCTAATGTTTTTCTTATAGAGAATAAATAAAATGTCATTTCTCCCTTATTTATGAATATGCTTTGATGTAAGTTGGTATAAGTGGCTTCATGATGTAGTGAAGTACCATTTTAAATTTGCTGAGTATGCAGGTTTGTTGCGAAGGGGGTATTTTCCTTTTCCCGTTGGGGAAAATAAGAAACTTTTACACTAATGTGACATAACAAGAACTTTACTTGATGGTATGAATCTTGTTCAGCATTTATTTACACTGGTCAAGTAATAGGGCAAGCTCAATTGCCTAGTAGTAACTATTGCTTGGGAATTTGTTGTACTAATATGAATGCTACTGAGGCATCTAACTCACCAGTTAACTTTAATAATATCCCCCCAGTAGACATAAAAAAGATAGCCTTAAGAAATAGAGAAGTCAAACAACAAAAAAGAAAATATAGTTTGATCTTTTGTGCCTTGAACTGTGTAACAAAATTCCACTTTTGAAATCTTATGTTTGTTCATCAACTTTAAAACAATACCTACTTCCCCATCCTGAAACTCTTAAAAGGTTGGCCAATAAATGAAATGCAAAACGGTTGTTACTGCTTAGCTTTATTCTGGATTGGTAAAAACAGTTTGAATTCAGCAGGCAATTCGTCTTCCGAGTAGAGTCGGTCTGAGAAATACACTCGCCTTATCCTACAGTTGGCATGAATCTGCACGCGGAGTGTCTCGATGTAGTTGGTCCCGTACGCTCTCCTGGTGAAGTCTGCCAAGTTGAACTGGATCTGGTTCCAGCCATCATCAAGTCTCATGGGCATTGTACAAATGAAAGGCTTGACTCTAGTGGTGGATTGGTAGTTACTAGCTCTGAATCTCCTTCTCACATTTTTGTCATCCAAAACCTGAAAAACAAAACCTTTTAGGTATCTGTACAGAAATATAAGTGCCACACCACTTTTGATGTAATTCATATATTTTTTCTCTAGGCCATAAAATGAATACTGTTTTTTTTATGAAAAACATCTATTGACAACAACCTTAAACGAGTTTGCACGCAGCACGCTGACGTGAGGGAAGTGAATTTCCACATAAAAACTTGTAAAACTCAAAATAAGTGTAAAAACTTACATTTTTCCAATTTTTATTGAAATCTGAAAATATTGATTTTTTTGGCTGTTCTGATACTCCTGGTTTCATTTACTTGCAAAGCTGGGAATACAATTTTGCACATTATAAGGTTAGGAGAAGGTCCAGACAGGCTTGAAAGTAGGCGTGAGGTTGCTGGGGATGATAAAAGTACTCTAACAAAGGAATAACAGGCTTTTCTAGTGTAAAACCCCCATAAGACAACGTACTGTGTTTAGTCGATACACATTTTCTTTAATAACTCGGTAAATATTTATGCTAGAATGACGAGAGAGGGCTTAAAACTTTCGCCTCACTAATTCCCATCTTTTTACATGCATTTATTTTGCATCAGGGGCTTTTATGACCCTTTTTGGGCCCAAAAACTCGAAATTTGAAAGATTAATCCCCTAAAAAGGGGTTTAGAGTTTTCCGATTGTTTTGCCCAACGAACTTGTCCAACTGATTACAGAAAGGAACGTCCCTACCAAATTTGAAGTAAATCGGACAAAAAATGCGACCGCTAGAGTGCAAACACATATATATATATATATGTCTATATATATATATATATATATACATATATATATATATATACAATTTTGAACGACCCCCCAAAACGTGTTCAGGGGGTCACGTTAGGAACTTCTATGGTGGTCCCGGGCTTAAGTTTCACCGTGCAGGTCATGTTAATAGTTCACTTTCCAAAGGAAATTCACTAACAAGGCTATTCGCTGTAATTGGCTACAGTGGGAATCTGATAATACCCCCCGTCGCAGCAAACCTGCGTACTCAGCAAATTGTAGCTAGCTGTTATGAAACAAAAAGCTCATAAAATTTGAGATCGTTAATAATAATACCCCCGTAGCAGTAAACCTGCGTACTCAGCGAATTTCCAATGCATATATATGTATCTTAATAGCACATAAAGCCACATACCAAGTTTCATCAATATATATTCATAAATAAACGATTTATGACATTTTGATTATTCTCCATAAGAATAACATGGCGGCTGAGTATGCAGGTTTGCTGAAGCAAGGAACACAAAAAAATGGGGTTTTATACAAATATCAATATAACTCATGAAGGTAAAGCCACATACCAAATTTCATTAATTTATTTTCATAATGAAGGGAGATAACACGTTACTTATTCTCCATAAGAATAACATAGGGCTGAGTACGCAGGTTTGCTGCTACGGGAGCCTTTGGTAAAAATTTGTTTTTTGAGCCAATATCAATGGTCCACATCCAGATGAAGCCGTATACCAAGTTTCGTCAGTATACGTTCATAAATAAGCGAGATATAAAATTTTTATTTTCCTCCATAAGAATAACATTAGACAACGTACTGTGTTTAGCACTTTCAATATCTTGGTAACCAATTGACGTAGAGAAATGATCAAAATACCAAATTGTGCATTTTTTTAAGCTGAATCCAATGGAAAAAACTAAAATTTGACTATTTTCAAAATTATATGTAAAAATTAGAAAAACCCATTTTTGGGGTACAAAACCCCCCCAAAATACCCCTTCGGATAGGGCAATCTGGCTGGTTTTCGAACTTAGAGTCATAAATGTTGCTTTACACGTTTATACCAAATTTCATCAAAATCGGATAATTTTTACGAGAGTTATCGTGCTCACGGACACACACACACACACACACACACACACACACACACACACACACACACACACACACACACACACACACACACACACACACACACACACACACACACATATATATATATATATATATATAGGCTATAGTAGAAATGTTCTCTCCAGATTCAAATTTTAAAATCTTTATTAATTTTCGTTCATCTGGTGAACTTCATCAGATAAATATAAAAGAAGGTGTATAAATATGTACATAATTGTATAAAATACCCCTGTAGCAGCAAACCTGCATACTTAGCGAATTTCCAATGCATATATATTTATCTTAATGCCACATAAAGCTACATACCAAGTTTCATCAATATACATTCATAAATAAACAATTTATGACATTTTAATTATTCTCCATAAGAATAACATGGCGGCTGAGTATGCAGGTTTGCTGAAGCGAGGAACACAAAAAATGGGGTTTTATGCTAATATCAATATAACTCAACTAGGTGAAGTCACTTACCAAATTTCATTAATTTATTTTCATAATTAAGGGAGATAACACGTTACTTATTCTCCATAAGAATAACATGGGGCTGAGTACGCAGGTTTGCTGCTACGGGAGTCTTTGTCAAAAAAATTTTTTTTTTTGAGGAAATATCAATGATCCACAACCAGATAAAGCCGTATACCAAGTTTCGTCCGTATATGTTCATAAATAAGCGAGATATAACATTTTTATTTTCCTCCATAAGAATAACATTAGACAACGTACTGTGTTTAGCACTTTCAATATCTCGGTAACCAACTGACGTAGAGAAATGATCAAAATACCAAACTGTGTGTTTTTTTAAGCTGAATCCAATGGGAAAAAATAAAATTTGACTATTCCCAAAATTATATGTAAAAAATTCAAAAAACCCATTTTTGGGGTACAAAACCCCCCGCAAAATACCCCTTCGGATAGAGCGATCTGGCTGGTTTTCGAACTTAAAGTCATAAATGTTGCTTTACACGTTTATACCAAATTTCATCAAAATCGGATAATTTTTACGAGAGTTATCGTGCTCACGGGCACATATATATATATTCCGGACACATAGTTATCATGGTCCCGGGCCTAGGTCTTACCATGCCGACTACGGTAATAGCTTCTTCCCTATTGGGGAAATTCGCTAAAACTAAACAAAAATCATATATATATAAAATATATATACAGTTTCGAACGAATGGTGTTTTTGGGGTCTGGGGACCTCAAAACGAAAAGTTATCATGTGGGGGCCTAGGTCTTACCATGCCGACTACGGTAATAGCTTTTTCCCTATAGGGGAAATTCACTAAAATTAACTCTTAAAGCAGGATAATTGCAAGAATCACATTATGCATTGATAACAACATAATATCAACCCTAATATAATTGCCAACAAATTTAAAAGATACCGGCAGACTTCACTAAGCCACCAACCATAAAATTCAAATTGTATTCACGATTATCCCTCTAGCTACTCACAGCAGTTTTATAACCAAGAAACTTCATTCCAAACTGCTTTACCTAAATTATTTCAATAAAATAAATAAAATAGATCCATACAAAATCTTTAGAACTCTACCAACTAAAGATTCTTCTGGAATTCATAGAATATCTAATATAGTACAAGCTCTCTTAACCGACCCCTATGGGACCGGGCCATGGTCGGATAACGAAATACCCCCGTCGCAGCAAACCTGCGTATTCAGCAAATTTCCAATGAATAATATATGTCTTGGTATGCATAAAGCCGCATACCAAGTTTCATCAAAATATATTCACAAATAAGCGATATATAACATTTTAATTATTCTCCATAAGAATAACAATTGGGGTGAGTACGTAGGTTTGCTGAAATAAGGAACACAAACAATTGGTATTTATACAAATATAAATAGAATGAAACTAGGTGAAGCCACATACCAAGTTTCATCAATATTCATTTATAAATTAGCGATATATACCATTTTGATTATTCTCCATAAGAATAACATGGGGGATGGTAAGCAGGTTTGCTGCAACAAGGAACACAAAATAATGGGTTTTTATGCAAATGCAAATAGAGCTTATCTTAGTGAAGTCACATACCAAGTTTCATCCATATACATTCATAAATAAGCGATATATAACATTTTAGCGAATTTCCCTATAGGGAAGAAGCTACAGTATTACCGTAGGTGGCATGGTAAGACTTAAGCCCGAGACCATGATAACTTTTCGTTTTGAGGTCCCCAGATGCCAAAAACACTATTTGCTCAAATATATATATATATATATATGTGTGTGTGTGTGTCCGTTACCACGATAACTTTTGAAAGAAACACCCGATTTTGATGAAATTTGACACAAATGTGGAGAGTAGCATTTATGACTTTAAGTTCGAAAACCAGATCGATCACACTATGGGAAGGGGTTTTTAAGGGGGTTTACAATTTTTCCAAACATCGGTTTTTTGCAAATTTGACCCCAAAGTGTTAAAAACACTCAATTTTGGTTATAGCCATTTTATAGAGCTTAAAAAAACAATTAATTTAGTATTTTGAATCATTAACCTAGGTTAAGTGGTTGCGGAGAAAATCCAAAAAAACGTGTCCCATATTAATCTTATGGGAAAAAGGTTTTTAGATTTTTCTCAGATAGTTTTACTAAAATCTTCACATTTCTGTTTATTAATGTGTTTAGCTCAACAAAACAAACATTTTGGTGTTTTAATCGCTGTTCTATCAACAAGTTTTTTGTTGATAGTCCCCGTAGCAGCAAACCTGCATACTCGGCCCCCATGTTATTCATATGGAGAATAAGTAAAGTTGTATATCTCCCTTAATTATGAACCTACATTTAGAGAACTTGGTATGTAGCTTCACCTGGTTCAGTTGTATTGATAATTGCAAAAAAAAAACATTACTTATCATCCTCGTTGCAGCAAACCTGTGTCCTCAACCCTAATGTTATTCTTATGGATATTAAATAAAATGCTATATATCACTTATTTATGGATGTATTTTTGTGAAACTTGGTAAATAGCTCTATGTAGTAGTGAGTCACATATATATGTATTGGAAATTCGCTGAGTACGCAGGTTTGCTGCAACGGGGGTATTAATTATTCTCCATAAGAATAAAATTGGGACCGAGTACCTAGGTTTGCTACGGGAACCATAGGCGAAAAATTGTTTTGTTTTTTTTGCAAACAACAATAAACCACAACCAGATCAAGCCATATACCAAGTTTCGTCAGTTTATGTTCATAAATAAGCGAGATATATAATTTTTCTTTTTCTCTATAAGAATATTCATTAATGATTCGAATCACATTAGATGACGTACTGTGCACTTTAAATATCTCATTACCCAATTGACAATGATCAAAATATAATAACCCCGTAGCAGCAAACCTGCATACTCAGCGAATTTCCAATGCATATAATATTATTTTAATACCACATAAAGCCACATACCAAGTTTCATCAATATACATTCATAAATAAACGATTTGTGACATTTTAATTATTCTCCATAAGAATAACATGGCGGCTGAGTATGCAGGTTTGCTGAAATAAGGAACACTAAATATGGGTTTTTATACAAATATCAATATAACTCAACTAGATAAAGCCACATACCAAGTTCTATTAATTTATGTTCATAATTAAAGGAGATAACACGTTACTTATTCTCCATAAGAATAACATGGGGCTGAGTATGCAGGTTTGCTGCTACGGGAACTATCAGCCAAAAAAATGGTTTTTTGTGCAAATATCAATAGACCACAATGAAATGAAGCAATATACCAAGTTTCGTCAGGATAAGTTGATAAATAAGCGAGATATACAATTTTTCTTATCCTCCATAAGAATAACATTGGACAACCTACTGTGTTTAGCACTTTCAATATCTCAGTAACCAATTGACGTAGAGCAATGATTAAAACACCAAATTGTGCGTCTTTTTAAGCTGATTCCAATGGAAAAAAATAAAATTTCACTTTTTAAAAAATTATGTGTAAAAAACTAAAAAAAAACATTTTTGGGGTACAAAACCCCCCCAAAATACCCCTTCGGATAGGTCGATCTGTCTGGTTTTCTAACTTAAAGTCATAAATGCTGCTTTACACGTTTGTACCAAATTTCATCAAAATCGGACCTTTTTTACGAGAGTTATCGCACCCACGGACACATATATATATATTTATATATATATATTTATATATATATATATACAGTTTCGAACGAATGGTGTTTTTGGGGTCTGGGGACTTCAAAACGAAAAGTTATCATGGTCCCGGGCCTAGGTCTTACCATGCCGACTACGGTAATAGCTTCTTCCCTATAGAGGAAATTCGCTAAAATTTTTTTTTTTAAGCTGAATCCAATAGTAAAAATTAAAATTTGATTAAAATAAAAATTACATGTGAAAACCCCATAAAAAGCAATTTGAACAATTGAGCAGCTGTCACTTCAGGAACACTGCAAACCTTATTTAATGTTCAAAAATTCTAACCCTAACTTCTAACCATCTATATACTCATTTTAAACAATAAATTGGTTGAACGAAAACAAATACACCAATAAACACATCCACACAAATATAATCTTAGAAAAAACATCCTTTAAGTCCCAGGACAACCTTAAAACTAGTCTATACCAGTTTTGAGGCTGACATTGTCATTGAAGTTGTCATTACATATAGTAAGTCTTTTGGCTGTCCATTATGACAAGCTCCTCTTTCACCTTTGGTCCCCTTCATTTGCAGCGGCTCAGGACGGAGACTCCGGGTTTGGTCCCCAACCTGAGAATAAGTCCCCGGCTGTTGTATATGGATGCCCAGTCAGTTGAGTTGGCCAGTTGGAGGGCCGAGCAGGTCTGCCTGTTTGAGCCTGATCACAGCTGTCATAGGAGCACGGGAGTTGGCCCTCTGAAAGGTCAATTTGGCTGCCTGTCCCTTCCCACCCTTTCCTTTCCTGCCATGTCCTTTCCTTCCGGTATCCTGCGCAAAATTCCCACTTGTGGAAGACGTGCCTAGCAGCTATGATGGGGTTTCCTAATCCAGCAATAAAAACGATAACACATCCTTTAATTTTTCAAAACATAGGCTCCAAAAAACTAGTCACTTGTAATCTTACATAGGGACCAATTTTAGCGAATTTCCCCTATAGGGAAGCTATCACTGTAGGTTCTTTTAGGTAAGACTTAAGCCCGAGACCATGATAACTTTTTGTTATGAGTCCCCATATGCCAAATACCCTCGTCGCAGCAAACCTGCATACTCAGCAAATTTCAAATGGAGATATAAATGTCTTAATACTACATAAAGCCACTTACCAAGTTTCATAAAAATATATTCACAAATAAGCAATATATATAATTGTAATTATTCTCTATAAGAATAACATTGGGGCTGAGTACACAGGTTTGCTGCATCAACGAACACAAAAATGGGTTAGTATCAATATAACTCAACAAGTCATATCCCACTTGTTATTCATTTATGTTCATAACTAAGGGAGACATAGCATTTAATTATTATCCATAAGAATAAGATGGGACTGAGTATGCCTTTGGTAACAAATTGTTTTTATGAGCAAATATCAATAGACCACAACCAGATGATACCAAGTTTTCTCAGTATACGTTCATAAATAGTACAAAATTGTTCTTTTCCTCCAAAAGAATAACATTAGACAACGAGTACGTTGTCTACTGTTAACACAGTAGTGTTTAGCACTTTCAATATCTCGGTATCCAATTAACGTAGAGAAATGATCAAAATACCAAATTGTGTGTTTTTTAATCTGAATCCAATGGTAAAAACTAAAATTTGACTATTTCAAAAATGATATGTAAAAATTCAAAAAACCCATTTTTGGAGTACAAAACCCCCCCAAAATATCCCTTCGGATGGAGCATTCTAGCTGGTTTTCGAACTTAAAAGTCATAAATGTTGCTTTACATGTTTATACCAAATTTCATCAAAATCGGATCATATATCATATATATATATTTATATGTACGGTTTCGAACGAATGGTGTTTTTTTGGGGCTGGGGACCTCAAAACGAAAAGTTATCATTGTCCCGGGCCTAGGTCTTACCATGCCGACTACGGTAATAGGTTCTTCCCTATAGGGGAAATTCGCTAAAACACTATTCATTTACATTTATATATATTATATACATCTATATGGGACTATTAACTCGATAAGTTTTGAAAAAAAAAAACCAAATTTCTATGAAATTTGGCACAAAAGTGTACGGCAAAATTTGTCACTTAAAGTTCAAAATCAGGCAATGGGAAAAGGTTTTATAGGGGTTCAAAATCTTCCAAAAATCAGCTATTTGCAATTTTTACCCTAAAATAAAAAATAAAAGAACACTCAATTTTGGTTTTGACCATTTTATAGAGCTTAAAAAAACAATTAATAAGCTATGGTATTTTGAATCATCAACCAGGTTAAGTGGTTGAGGAGAAAATGCAAAAAACCTCTTCATAAAATTTCCCATATTAATCTTATGGGCAAAAAGATTTTAGCTTTTCCTCAGTTTATTTTACTGAAAACTTCACAATTGTTTTTACAAATAAGTTCAGTTCTACAAAACAATAATTTTGAGTCTACGTCCAACCGTTGGAGAGATATTCTAAGTACTAAACACAGTACGGTACGTTGTCCAATGTTATCCTTATGAAGAATAAACAAAATTTGATAACTTATCTCGATTATGAATGTATTGTTGAAACTTGGTAAAGTATGTGGCTTCACCTAGTAAGTTACCGTACTGGTGTATTGATATTTGCACAAAAATTTATTTTTTGTTGATCGTCCTCGTAGCAGCAAACCTGCATACTCAGCCCTAACGTTATTCTTATGGAGAGTAATTAAAGTTTGAAATTTCCCTTAGTTATGAACATAAATTAACCCACTGGCGTAAACTTACGAGCTGGTCTCGTTCCTTACTTGGAATTTTTTTAACCTATGACTTGGAATAGAAAATTGATGTTTTTGAATGGATTAATAATTGCTTACCGGTACCGTATTTTAATTAAAATATTGTTTTTTTAGTTTAAAAAGTCGCATTGGCACACACAGAGACAGTATACATAAACTTAGGTAAAAATTAGCAAAATCATTGTTGACCATGTAACTCACAAAGAATTAACCGATCCCGTCAACTTCCAAGCAAGCCTGCCACCATTTATTTTACTTGGGACCTCCCACCAACGTTGCCAAAGACCGGTTAACTCATTGAGAGTTGCACGACTGGTCAGTTTTGGTCGTGTGTGGGAATCGAACCCACGAACTTCGTGTCAACACCTGGCTAAGGTGTTTCCACGAGTTAGCCAACTCAGGTACCACAACCAGTGGGCTAGTGGCGTTATTTCGGTTTATAGTCAATCCACGCTCCTAGCGGAGAGAACTAGTTTTCCACAGTCATTAGTTACAGATTTTGCTACTAGAGTGCAGCACCAATCAAATCCCACTGTAGGCCAATGCCAATAGAAGGTAATTACTACCTTAATGGGTTAATTAATACACCTTGGTATGATTATATACATCTGGTTGAGTTATATTGATAATTGGGAATATTTTAACTAGTTTTGTGAGAACCTTCGATAGATAGCCTCCCAACTAATCAAGGAACTAATATAGAAGGTAATTACTACCTTAATGGGTTAATACACCTTGGTATGATTATATACATCTGGTTGAGTTATATTGATAATTGGGAGTATTTTAACTAGTTTTGTGAGAACCTTCGATAGATAGCCTCCCAACTAATCAAGGAACTAATCAGTAAAATATTAAAATTTATCACTTAAATAATCTATATTTGGCCATTCCATGAAAAGTGAGCCTTTTTCCCACCCGTGACACAACAGTAATTATGAAATAACTACTATATTGAGCATAAAATATTAAATTTCAGAATGAAGAGACTGAAGTAGGCTAAGTAACTCTACACACAGCTAGGAAATTTTTAGTAGATTAAAATTATATTAAAGCAATTTTAATTACTTTGGAAATTACTTTAAATAGGGTCTGAATGTTCCACCCGTGAAAACAGATGACTGTAATTTTTACATGAATTTATACGATTGTAGTTTTGTCTCATTTTGTATTTACATTTAATAAACTTCAGTTAACAAATAATAAAATTTTTGTTTGAACTGCCACAGAGTTGTGAGATAAAGAGTGAAATGACCCAAGTTAAGTTTTCTTGGTGTCCCAACCATGACACAACAGTAAAATTATGAAATAACTACTATATTGAGCATAAAATATTAACTTTATGAATGAAGAGAACTGGAGTAAGTAACTATAAACACAGCTAGGTAATTTTTAGTAGATTAAAATTATATTACAGCAATTTTAATTACTTTGGAAGTTACTTAAACAGAATCTGAATGTCCCGCCTGTGACAACATTTCCCTCCGAGCGCCCTAATGGCAGAATCCGCCATTAACAGTTGGTGGTGCTCTTATGTCAGAAACTGCCATATTGCGTCATAGTTTTATTAAACAGCTGTAAAGTATTGACAACGAACGTAAAATTGGGTAATACTGATATCAATCAAACGATCACATTCTAAACTTTCATTTCCTTACATGACTGAACCTTCTAGCGGCAGCAGATCAATTTAATTGATAATAACATTTGAATGAAAATATCGCGCCAAGTCGATTCCACCTTGTTTTGGTTACGAAATGGCAAAAAGCATTGCGAGTCAAAAATTCATAACTAGGTAAGTTTTGGTTTTATCTGAAAAACAGGTGATAGCACTGTATTCAGCTTGAAATATACGTTTAGACGACATGCCTTCGGACAGAAATGGAGGAAAATAAAAAATTATAAATTTTGTAAGTGTATAAAAAATGTCCAATATGACGGAAAACGATGTCTAGTAAAATCATAATTTATGAATCTACAATTATTATTAAATATCAAATTACATAAGTGCAAATGTAAGAAAGCATAGTGTATTTTTAAGTAAAGATACTACTTAGGACTTTTTTCAGGCATACTAATGTACATACAAATACTACTAACTACTCGAACACATGGTAACACCCTTCTATAATCATTTTTACCTCCACATTAAACAAATTAAACCTGTTTGCGAGGGGGAAGGATGAGGGCTCGGGAAAGGATGAGGTGGAGAGGTTTCAGGCATAAATAAAAAGGCTATTGTTTATTGGAATGGTAACGCTCTCTGCTATCCTTTTTAACTCCACATTAAAAAAATTACCTGGTGGTGAGGTACTGTGAATTGTTAAAAAAACCTCTGCAAAATGGCATAATTGATAGGGCACCGAGCAATTTAGCATAAATCAGGCCAGGACAGTCGTAGGGTTAAATTATTATTTTTGTGGAATTCCTTTCTTGGGAAATTTCCCCGAAAAATGGAAATTGTCCCATACAGCGCTCTGCAGACTTAGGTTATGACAAATTTTCATAAATTATCTGTATCTGGTAATTAATGTGTGTATATTTATCATAACCTAACCTAACTCCGCAGAGAGCTGTATGGGAAATTTTCCCTTTTCTAGAAATTTTTCTCTTTTTAGGATATTTTTATTTCTGGGAAAATTTCCCAAAAAGGGAAAAATTCCCGGAAAAAGTAAAATGTTCCATACAGCACCACTCTGCAGAGTTAGGGTAGGTTCGGTTATAATAAATATGTACATTCATTAATTACCAGATACAGATAATTTGTGTATATTTTTCATAACCTGACCTAACCTAACTTAACCCCGCAGAGTTCTGTAAGGGACAATTTCCCAAAAAAATAAAAATTCCCGGAAAAGGGGAAAAATGTCATTTCCCAAATCAGTATAATAACTTATTTTGGTAATTGTTTACTATATGGTTAACTCTTGGATTTTCGTAAAAGTGGTTTTAAAATGTTCTTTTCATTATTCTATAACTAATTCAAGAGGAATTTAGCCGCGGAAAAGCCATTTTCCGCTATTTCCGATGACTTTAATATGTACGTGTACCATCCAGTATATCTAGGGGACCCAGTGAGATCGCGGGGTAATGGTTGGGGGGATTTCCCACAAGCAGGGTAAAAATGGTAATTTCCCTTAATTTGGGTAATTTCTATAATTCAAGGGTAATTTTAGCGAATTTCCCCTATAGGGAAGAAGCTATTACCGTAGGTGGCATGGTAAGACTTAAGCCCGAGACCATGATAACTTTTCGTTTTGAAGTCCCCAGATGCCAAAAACACTATTCGTTCAAATTTATATATGTATATATATATATATATATATATATATATATATATATATATATATATATATATATATATATATGTCCGTTACCGCGATAACTTTTGAAAGAAACACCCGATTTTGATGAAATTTGGCACAAATGTGGAGAGTAGCATTTATGACTTTAAGTTCGAAAACCAGATCGATCGCACTATGGGAAGGGGGTTTTATGGGGGTTTACAATTTTCCAAAAATTAGTTTTTTTTACTTTTTACCTTGAAATTAAAAAAAAACACAAGATTTTGGTTATAGCCATTTTATAGAGCTTAAAATAACTAATAATTTAGTATTTTGAATCATTAACCTAGGTTAAGTGGTTGCGGAGAAAATCCAAAAAAACATGTCCCATGTTAATCTTATGGGAAAAAGGTTTTTAGATTTTTCTCAGATAGTTTTACTAAAAACTTCACATTTCTGTTTATTAATGGGTTTAGCTCAACAAAACAAACATTTTGGTGTTTTAATCGTTGTTCTACGTCCATCCGTTGCAGAGATATTCAAAATGCCAAACACACTACGTTGTCCAATGTTATCCTTATGGAGAATAAATAAAATTCTATATCTCGATTATTTATGAATGTATATTGATGAAACTTGGTATGTGGCTTCAAATATTTGTGGTACAGTGGAGTCTCACAAACTCGACACAATGTGGACTAAGACCCTGTCGAGTTTGTGGAATGTCGAGTTATCCAGAATTATATTGGGAGGGGAGGAAAACACATTATTTAGCTGTAATTGTATACTGTATTAGATTTTACTTAAACACATTATAGTATAATGTATAATGATACTGTAACTTATTACAAACTTAAGAAAAATATAAAAATTAGATAAATACTTAAAAATTGAGAATTAATAACTAATTGTCCTCGTTTCCAAAATATATAGTCTTGTAATACATGTACTGCATAGTAAATGAGGTGTCGAGTTTCCCAGAGTGTCGAGTTATCGGGAGTCGAGTTTGTGAGACTCTACTGTATATTGATATTAGCACAAAAAACAAGTTTTTTGTTGATAGTCCCCGTAGCAGCAAACCTGCATACTCGGCCCCCATGTTATTCATATGGAGAATAAGTAAAGTTGTATATCTCCCTTAATTATGAACCTACATTAAGAGAACTTGGTATGTAGCCTGGTTCAGTTGTATTGATAATTGCAAAAAAAACACATTACTTATCTTCCTCGTTGCAGCAAACCTGCGTCCTCAACCCTAATGTTATTCTTATAGAGAATAAATAAAATGCTATATAAATATCACTTATTTATGGATGTATTTTTGTGAAACTTGGTAAATAGCTCTATGTAGTAGTGAGTCACATATATGTATATATGCATTGGAAATTCGCTGAGTACGCAGGTTTGTTGCGACGGGGGTATTAATTATTCTCCATAAGAATAAAATCGGGACCGAGTACCTAGGTTTGCTACGGGAACCATAATTTTCCGCAGCTAAATTCCTCTTGAACTAGTTATAGAATAATAAAAGGAACATTTTAAAACCACTTTTACAAAAATCCAAGAGTTTACCGGGTATTAAACAAATACCAAATAATGAAAGGAACAATTTAAAACCACTTTTACAAAAATCCAAGAGTTTACCGGATATTAAATAATTACCTTTATTTTATTCAAAATCTCCTTCCTTTTATGAACAAAACGAGTATAAGTTACATATGACTAGGTTATCAACAGTAGTTTAGGCACTGCGAATTGTTAAAAAAACCTCTGCAAAATGGCCAAAATTGCCAGGGCACCGAGCAATTAAGCATAAATCAGCCCAGGGCAGTCCTAGGGTTAATAAATTCCTGTTTTTGAGAAATTTCCGATGGGAAAAAATGTCATTTCCCAAATCAGTATAGTAGGTATATTTAGAACGTTTAGGGGAAAAAATCCAATTTAGGCCTACTTACAATTAAGTTATAACTTGCTTTTGAAATTTTGGAAAAAATGTATTCCAATTCTTCAATTTCTTCACTTTTCCAAAATAAAACCTTCTGAAATTGATTTATTTTACAATGTTCAGGTTCTTCTGTCTTCAGTCAAATGTGTACAATCAGAATAGAATATGCATATTGATAAGTTTCACCAAGTCTGCAAGTTACTGCGAATTTTGGAAATAATGTCTGCAAAATCGCAAAAATGACAAGGGCACTGAGCAATTCACCATTTGGAGGGTTAAGCCCTAACATGCTCAACCTGACTGGTCTTGAAGACTGCAGAGAAGAGGACGATGATAAATGATAGGCTAAATGTTAGATTAGGTCTAGGATTTTTTAAGAGTATATTGGCCCTTCACTGGATGAGCTAAAATATAAGTTGTTTTAAAAGTTTGTTTAAATGCCCTTAGGCTTTAAGCTAACTGAGGTATAACCCAGTGCGCCAAATTAAGCCTATAATGTTCTAATATCAATTTAGAAGAACTCATCTTACCTGAACTTCAAATGTGAAATACTTCTTTAAGTTTTTTATGATCATGACCAAGAATGGTAACTTTATACCCAATGTTTTTTTGGGGTCCGCTGGGCAAGTAATGAATGTTGTGCTCACATTGGTGCCTACAATTTCCAAAACAAGTGATTGAATATCATTGTCGGTAATCCGCTTGATGTGTCCATTGCGTACTTTCTTATCCCATATTTGTAAAGGTTTACTTCCAATACTATACAGAATTGATAGAAAACCACTTTGAAATGTGTTTTTAAACATGTCACATAAATTTACAAACGTATTTTTATGGACCAACACTTAACATAACTATTAACAGAGGTAGAGGTTAACTTCAATATGCGGCAAACTGGTTTAGTAGTACTTTTGCACAATTTAATTTAATTTATGTTTATTTTTTATTCAGAACCCCGTTGCCAATAGTTACCAAAAAATCAAACTTCTATACTACAAAAAAAAAATACTACAACAACTACAATACTAAAATACAAACAACATCAACATCAGTGTTGCCACCACGTCAGTTTGGTATTAAGTTAGTCTATGGTATTACCCACTGAGCTCTATGTTATATCTGGAGCCACTACTCTCTGCCTAAGTATTTTCCAAAAACGTGCCGTCAACCCTGACTTTGTGCTCAATTGTGTTATCACCTTACCGTTAACTGGACCAATCAAAATGCATTGGGTGGATGATGTCAAAATTTCAACCAATAGGAAATGAAATAACTATTACACCGAAACGTCAAAAACAAATCTGGCCAACATAACGACCATAAACACAGCGGCACGCTTTTTCACCACGGAGAGGTGACTCCAGATATAACACGGAGCTCAGTGGTATTACCATAGAATTTCGTCAGCTCTACCCTAAATTACGCTAGAATTTCTTAAATGCATAATAACTCTAATATTGATATTTAATCACTCCATCATAGATGACATCAGCAAAGAAGTCTTACGAGGGCGTCCAGCTGATTCATAAATCAACAACACACCATAAAGTGTTGCCAGCCTTAAGGGTATAATAATGGTGCAGCTATTTTTAAATTGTCACTGGACATGCAGAAAGAAAATTTAAACCCTTAATCCATTAATCTAAAAATACAAATAAATCAAAGCAATATATTAGTTTCATAAAATAACAGCTTAACATAGAATGTAAACAGTTAAATTATGTTAATTATAATTACACTGATGAGGAAAATATGGTACTCGTACGATAAATATCGTGTTTCTAGCAACACTGCAGATTGGATTGGTGATCACGTGACCTTCCAGCTGTTTTTACGAGGTCTCTTCCGGTTATGTAGAAAATCTTAAATATATCTACTCAGCACACCTGGTCTGAAAGCTCTACGAACCTTGCAGTCTGTGTACATCAGTGATAATTCTGAAATTTTGCAACAATAGAATATGACTTATTGTTTTTATGACTAACTAGCAGTTACCCGCGGGCTTAGCCCAGTTTGAATTTATACGATCAGATGCTGTTCCCTCTACACCAAAGCTCTGGAGTAAATGATCAACTCACACGCTGATCCGTAAGTTGATGGTTTCAACATCTCGCGACGGTAGGGTTCAGGCGAGATGTAATTATCCCCTTTAACATCATGAGTTAAAATTTAGAATTTTGCCCAATTAGTCGAAACATAGTTAACAATTACCTCTCTTACTTGATCGCTGTAGAAATTATTTCCGTAAACTGAATAGCATATAGAATGAAAGAGGCACGAACCATCTGGAGGCATGTGAATAACTCTAAACTGAGTCTGTTTGTCCAAATAGTGTTAATTTTGTATCCATATCAAAAATTCAAAAAAATATATATAAAAGAAACCAATAAATATTAAAATATTACTAAAATTGTGTATTCATGACAAAAACAATACCCCCGTCACAGCAAACCTGCGTACTCAGCTAATTTCAAATGCAAAATATGTCTTAATACCACATAAAGCCGCATACCAAGTTTCATAAAAATATATTCAAAATTAAGCTGTATATAAAATTTGAATTATTCTCTATAACAATAACATTGGGGGTGTGAGTACGCACGTTTTCTGCTACAAAAAACAACAAATATAGGGTTTCTTGTAAATATCAATATTACTCAACTAGGTGAAGCCACATACCAAGTTTCATCAATATAAGTTCATAAATAAGCGATATATGCCATTTTGATTATTCTCCATAAGAATAACATGGGAGATGGGTACGCAGGTTTGCTGCAATAAGGAACACAAAAAATGGGTTTTTATGCAAATATCAATAGAACTCAACTAGGTGAACCAACATTACAAGTTTTATTAATTTATGTCCATAATTAAGGGATACATTACACTTTACTTATTCTCATGGGGGCTGAGGACGCAGGTTTGCTGCTACGGGAATTATTGGTAAAAATCGGGTTTTTTGTGAAAATAACAATAGACCCCAACCAGATGAAACCATATACCAAGTTTTGTTAGAATACGTTCATAAATAAGCGAGCTATAATTTTTTTCTTATTCTCCATAAGAATAGCATTGGACAACGTACTGTGTTTAGCACTTTCAATATCTCTGTAACCATTTGACGTAGAGCAATGGTCAAAACACCAAATTGTGTGTCTTTTTAAGCTGATTCCAATGGAGGAAACTAAAATTTGACTTTTTCAAAAATTATATGTAGAAAACTCAAAAAACCCATTTTTGGGGTACAAAACCCCCCCAACATACCCCTTCGGATAGTCCGATCTGTCTGGTTTTCGAACTTAAAGTCATAAATGCTGCTTTACACGCTTATACCAAATTTCGTCAAAATCGGATTATTTTTACGAGAGTTATCGCACCCACGGACACACACACACACACATATATATATATATATATATATATATATATATATATATACAGTTTCGAACGAATGGTGTTTTTGGGGTCTGGGGACCTCAAAACGAAAAGTTATCATGGTCCTGGGCCTAGGTCTTACCATGCCGACTACGGTAATAGCTTCTTCCCTATAGGGGAAATTCGCTAAAAAAACTAAAATCTCTATATATCTCTATATATAATTCCGTAAGTCAAATTTTTGTAAAGAAATTGTGAGTGACTGGATGGCCGTAGAAGGATGGGAGGGGTATCATTTTAAAGGTCTTGACGTGAATTTTGAGGGAAAACTATTCATTTTTCTTATTTTTTTACCATAAATTCGCAACAGAATAAAACTTTTCCCATTAAAACAACATGGGGTTTAATTTGTTTACATCTTTTGAAATTAAAACAGCTGTGCCACAGAGTTAAATTAGCCTTTGATATTGATACCAGCTGTACTTATTCAGTTTGTTTACTTTTAAACTACAGCAATGTATAGTTGTTTAGGAATGGACATTTTATTAAAAACATAAGACAGTATAATAATATTATATTATAATGCTAGAAAATCAGTGCTTATTTATAAATGACCAATGAAGGTTGATACAAAATTTATGTATTTTGGTTTTTTAGGGGCTTTTGCCCCTACAAGCCACTAGTATAATAAAATTCAATAAATTAGCTTTTAACCAGCTGTCACACCACAACACAAAGATCATAAACATAAACAAATTCAATAAATTAGCTTTTAACCTGTCAAACTACAACACAAAATAAAAATCATAAACATAAACAAACCAATGAATAATAACAGCTGTTTGTAAAAATTTTTATAGAAACAGGTGGTAATGTAGAGTTTGCAAGACACTCGCCCATTTTTAACATTATTGGCTTACTCCAGTTCAAAAGAATTATAAATCAACGTTCTACCGTGGTTTTACTGTTTGTGTAGAATAGCAACAGCTGTTTACAATATTTTTAATTAGTCATCTGATATCATCAAAACAAATCTTTCTTCCATAAGAATAACATGGTAACTTTGAAGGTCTGTGGGGCGGAGCCCTGACATTAATAACAAACAACAAAATAATTATTCAATTTGGTGCTCTCATACAAGTTATGGAATTTAGAATTTAAAGTTTCTCAAGTTATGGAATTTCTGGACAAAGGGAAATAGGGATTAATTTTTATATACAGTATTAAGATATGGGGTTCAAAGGAAAGTTTAATATTTAATGAATTCCCAAAATTGTAATGCAATTTGAACTACCAAGTAAAAAGATATATCTCCTTAATTAAGCTGAATATAATATGGATTGAGTTTTGTTTTAATTTAATACAAATCTTTTGGCTCTCTAAATTACTTTGAACTATATAGTGTATCCTCTGCCATAGTTTAAACAATTCAATATCAGAGCTGTTGTGTACATAAATTATATAGTCAGCATATAAGGTTGTATATATATATATATATATATATATATATATATATATATATATATGTATTCACATAAAATGGCAAATCAATCATGAGAACAAAAGGTAAAGGCCCAACTATCAAACCTTGTGGCAAAATACACATGACATAAAAGCACATCAAATCTATGATATGACCAAATTGTGTGTATATAGCTATATACACACAATTTGCTTACCATGTTCTAAAAAATATCTAATAATTTAAGAAATTGTTTTGGATACCCAAAAACTTAGTTTATATAAAAGTAACTTATATGATCCACACAATCAAAGGCTTTACTCAGACTCAGGTCACAAAAAATTACCTGAGCAAACTATTTCTTTTCAAACACCTGAAGATCTTTTTTAACAAGAGAATCAGTGGCATTAGTAGCTAGTGGATCTATTTGTTTATAAACACAAAACTTCTCATTACAGAGATATAACTATGTTGATCTAAGAAGTTACACATTAGCTTATACAAAATAGTTTCCAATGCTTAGAAAAAACAGGAGTCAAATCAAATAGGCCGATAGCTGCATGGATGGAGATTTTGTGTATATCCTTTCTTATATACAGGCACTATACTTCGATAACTTTAGTACACTAAGAAAGATACCCTGAACCAAAAAATTATTTATAGCAAAATTAATAGGTTAACACGCTAATAACAGTTAATAACATTTTTGTCAATAAATTATAATAAATGGCATACATATCAACACTGATAGAATACTTTAACCTATTTACAATTTGTACAACCTCCTGCATTTGTTTTCAGAGAAAGAAAAACTACCTATCTACTAGTAGGTGACTAGAGCCTCAATTGCAATTTTGCTACATATCTGCAACAGTATCCTACAGGCTTTATAATGTTGTACCATAGACTAACTACAGTACTGTAGTTAGTCTATGGATGTACTAAGCATTCTGATCTGACTGTATGCAATAAGTGTTAAACTCATGTTGAGAAATACAGTAAAATTGCTAGCTGCTGCTTCTGTTTCACTATTTTTAATTTTTTTTTTATTTAGGCAACTTGTAATTTGTCAAGCCCCTTTGCATTTGTTTTTAGAAGGCTCAATACTTCTAATGTTGTAAGATTGTTTAGCTTTATTAAGAGCTAATTTATATTCATTCTTATATTTTATATAAACAGCATTGGATTGTTTAGAATTATTAAGCTTCTTCTTCAAATCCGAGCACAAAACATAACTTATTAGCGAATTTCCCCTATAGGGAAGAAGCTATTACCGTAGGTCTCATGGTAAGACTTAAGCCCGAGACCATGATAACTTTTCATTTTGAGGTCCCCAGATGCAAAAAACAACATTCGTTCAAATTTTTATATATATATGTATATATATATATATATATATATATATATATATATATATGTGTCCGTAAGCACGATAACTCTCGTAAAAGAGGTCCGATCTTAATGAAATTTGGTACAAACGTGTAAAGTACCATTTATTTGAACGAGTTCGAAAACCAGACATATTGCACCATCCGAAGGGGGGTTTTGGGGGGGTTTTGTACCCCAAAAATGGTTTTTTTGGGGTTTCCACATGTAATTTTTATTAACATCAAATTTTAATTTTCACCATTGAATTCAGCATAAAAAAACAAACAATTTGGTATCTTGATCATTGCTCTACGTCAATTGGTTACTGAGATATTGAAAGTGCTAAACACAGTACGTTGTCTAATGTTATTCTTATGGAGGAAAAGAAAAATTGTATATCTCGCTTATTTATGAACATAAACTGACGAAATTTGGGATATGGCTTCATCTGGTTGTGGTTTATTGTTGTTTGCACAAAAAAAAATTTTTTGCCTATGGGTCCTGTAGCAGCAAACCTAGGTACTCGGTCCCCATGTTATTCTTATGGAAAATAATTAAAATGTTATATATCGCTTATTTATGAATGTATATGGATGAAACTTGGTATGTGACTTCACATAGCTGAGTTCTATTGATATTTGCATGAAAACCCATTATTTTGTGTTCCTTGTTGCAGCATACCTGCGTACTCATCCCCAATGTTATTCTTATGGAGAATAATTAATATTTTAAATATCGCTTGTTTGTGAATATATTTCTTATGAATCCCTGTTAAGTGGCTTAATGTGTTATGTTATAATTCATTGGAAATTCGCTGAGTATGCAGGTTTGCTGCGACGGGGGTATTTTTTGTTTAGTTTGGCAAACTGGGGAGTATACCCCATTCCTTACCATTCTTGACTATTTTATATTAGATTGAAAACTACATTTTAATTGAGAGGAATGGGCATTGCAAAAATGCTTTTAAATATAGAAACAAATTCTCAAAGACAAAAGTCATTTAGTCATTAGCAGAGAGATGTTTAAATTTGGAAAACAAGTAAAACCACCTATAAATATTAAGCTGTGATCCAAATATAAACATCTAGTTATTATATATTGGCACAGTCATAACTATTTTACTATTTTAGCCTTTTGAGATGCACACAGGTGCATGAGTGAACATTTTCATTAGCTAGACCTACACAATCATGGCCTGAAATACACCCGTCGCAGCAAACCTGCATACTCAGCGAATTTCCAATGAATATATAACATAACACTTAACAGGATTCATAAGAAATGTATTCACAAACAAGCGATATTTAAAATATTAATTACTCTCCATAAGAATAACATTGGGGATGAGTACGCAGGTTTGCTGCAACAAGGCACGCAAAATAATGGGTTTTTATGCAAATATCAATAGAACTCATCTTAGTGAAGTCACATACCAAGTTTCATCCATATACATTCATAAATAAGCAATATATAACATTTTAAGTATTTTACATAAGAATAACATGGGGACCAAGTACCTAGGTTTGCTGCTACAGGAACCATAGGCGAACAAATTTTTTTTGTGCAAACAACAATAAACCATAACCATATCAAGCCATATACCAAATTTTGCCAGTTTATGTTCATAAATAAGTGAGATATACAATTTTTCTTTTTCTCCATAAGAATAACATTAGACAACGTACTGTGTTTAGCACTTTCAATATCTCGGTAACCAATTGACGTAGAGCAATGATCAAAATACCAAATTGTTTGTTTTTTTAAGCTGAATTTAATGGTATAAATTAAAATTTGATTTAAATTAAAATTACATGTGAAAACCCCAAAAAACACATTTTTGGGGTACAAAACCCCCCAAAAACCCCCCTTCGGATGGTGCGATTCATCTGGTTTTCGAACTCGTTCAAATAAATGGTACTTTACACATTTGTACCAAATTTCATTAAGATCGGACCTTTTTTACGAGAGTTATCGTGCTTACGGACACATATATATATATATATATATAAAAATACATATATATATACATATATACAAATTTGAACGAATGGTGTTTTTGGCATCTGGGGACCTCAAAATGAAAAGTTATCATGGTCTCGGGCTTAAGTCTTACCATGAGACCTACGGTAATAGCTTCTTCCCTATAGGGGAAATTCGCTAAAAGGAAAATTAATAAAGCTGCAATACTGAGTTAATCTAAAAGTATTTGTTAATATTGTCAAGGCAGGCCGAGCCTCTTGAAGCTTTAGTGTTACTGTAATCAAAATTAAACCACCTACGTAGATTTTTCAATCCATGTACACTAGGTTTATCTTCATCCACATCAAAATGTGCATTTAAGTTACCACCCGTTACTATGTTATATTTTTTCACCTGTGAACACTGAAAAATTCAAACAATCTTGCTGATTTAAAAAAAAATAGAGGAGGGTCCCCTTTATGATACCTGCACAAAGATATTATTATCAACTTCATTGTACATCTTTTAACTATCATGCACTATTTTTTCAAAACTGTTTATAAATCTTTTAGGCTATATGTATATTTAGAATAAAAATCTTGACGTTTGCCCATGCGCTGTTTTTTTTGGTTGATGACAAGAAATAATCTTGAATCTTGGATCATCAATACATATTCCTGTTACTTCAAAATTTAGTTCACTAGATCACTAGATGAAAAACTAATATATAATTTGCTGCTATAACATAAACCAGTGTACATAGCCTGCAATAACACCAACATGAATATGCTCATCTCTAAAGAAGGTTTTAATCATTTTAAAACCATGCAATTGTATAAAACTAATTTCATAATTTGTACACCAGTGCTCATTTAATACAAATGTCAAACAAGTAATCAACAGAAAAATTATTCGCTAATATTTCTTTGCCATTCAGTCATTGAAAACAAACGGGAAATTATTCAAACAGAGCTAGTCTCCTAAAGCTTTAAATTGCTTATTAATAGCAACTTCTTATTAAAAGTAAATAAATATTTCCCTTTAACCATAACAGGGAAAATGTAGGGGAAATATTTGCATACAGGGAAATTTTACATTTTACAGGGTGCCATACATGAACTGCCGGGGATTTTATTTTTCTCATATGTAGATTGCTGTATTGGCAGCCATGTTTCTACCAAGTGACAATCCAACCCAATTTTTTTTTTTTTAATTCTTTATTTTTCCGGATCAATACAAAACAAGTATTATACACAGAACGTATTAACTAGTATTTTCATAAAATAACATATAGTGGAACATTATTGGGATCGCTCCATTCGGAGACACCCTGAAACCAAAGTTCAACATCTAATCTAAAAGAAGATCTTGGACAAGTCTTGATTTTAACCGCCTGTTGGCAGTTGGTTCACCAATGTTAAAAAATTGCGCACCAGGAACAAGTCCAATGTTGTCGAGAAACTTAGTTGCGCTTTTCTTTATGAAATTGTAAATCGAGTCCACACCAAATTCTTCATGAATTTGCTTATTTCGAATAAACCATGGAGAGTTTGTACAGATCCTAAGGATTTTGTTTTGGAACACTTGAATTTTATTTAATTTACTTTTTGAGATTGATAATCCCCAGATAGGACAAGCGTACATCACTAAAGGTCTTAAAATACTTTTATATATTAAAATTCCATGTTTTGGTTTGAGTGAAGACTTCCTGTTGATCAGTGGAAAAAGGATTGATAACCGAGAATAAGCTTGTGTCAATTTTGAATTTACATGTAGATTCCAATTCAGCTTTTGATCGAGATGAATTCCTAGATATTTTATAGACTGGTCAGAGGGATTCCATTCAATTATAGTATTACCTATAGTAATATTAGGAGGAAGTTGAGGTTTCCTTAAAGTAAAGATTTTGGCTTCACATTTCGAAGCGTTTAACTTAAGCCTCCATTTGTCGAACCATTCCACCAGCGTGTCGACGGAAGTTTGCAGATTTTGTTGTGCTGTGTGAATTTCAGAGTGCTGAGTTATAATAGCAGTATCATCGGCATACAATGCAAGTGAAGTGTTCAGTGGAATGGGGATGTCTGTCATAAATATGTTAAATAGTATGGGCCCTAATATTGAGCCTTGGGGAACCCCAGCCATGACACCACGAGTTGTTGAACAAGAATGATTTACTTTTACGTGAAATTTTCTGTTAAAGAGAAAGGATTTAATCAAATTTTTCAAATAAAACGGGAAACCCAATGAATTAATTTTGAATATTAAGCCATTGTGCCAAACTTTATCAAATGCTTGGGCAACATCGAGAAAAACTGCCAGTGAATGCTCTTTTCTTTCAAACCCGTTGTAGATAACTTCGGTGATTCGCTGAACTTGATGAGTAGTGGAGTGTTTTGGACGGAAGCCAAATTGATGAGGGATGATAGTTTCAGATGACTCGACGAAGTGTAATAATCTCTTCTGGATGATTTTTTCCAGCAGCTTTGATATAGAGGATAGTAGACTTATTGGTCTGTAGCTAGAAGGAGAATTCTTCGGTTTATTTGGTTTGTGAATTACCATAATTTCTGCCTCCTTCCAAGCAGTTGGAAAATACCCACGAGAGATGCAGGCATTGAAGATGGACGAGAGAATCGCAAGACTCTTACGTGAAAGATTTTTCAAAACTATGTTCGGTATAAGATCGGGTCCTGGGGTCTTCTTTATTGGGAGCCTTTTTATTAATTCATATATTTCCGCAGGGGAAGAAAAGTGTATTGGCAATTCAACCGTCTGTGTTACGTTTTGAAGGGAGGCGTCAACAAGATCAGTGGTTTCTTGGTTAATTATATCATTAGGCGAAAAAGCTTTTTCAAAGAAGTCTGCAAAAACTTCACACTTTTCAGAATCACTTTGGAAGTACTGCCCGTCTTGTTGGAGTGGAGGAATTATCGTCGGTTGGCAAAGAACACGTTTGGTAGCCTGCCACAGGCTTGAGTCATTAGGATTAATACCATGTATATATAATTTATAAGAGTTAATTTTGAAGTTATCCAGCTCAAATTTAACTTGCCGAATGAGTTGATTTAACCTTCGCCGCATCCAAGGTTGTCTATACCTTTGCCACTGTCTTCTAGCTTTATGTTTTTCCTTAATAAGATTTAAAATCCTTAAAGGAGGATGCAGGAAGGAGTTTGATCGTTGGGCAAAGTGCTTCGTTATAGCACTTTTTGTGGCATTCTGGAGACAATCTGTAAAATGTGCTACTGCCAAATCAATCCGATCCTCCGAGGAAAGGTTTTGAGGAACAATGAGAAATTCATCGAGTTTAGATCTAAACATGGCCCAGTCAACACGACCAGTAATTAGTCTATTAGGCAATGGAGAGAATTGAGGTTGGAGAAAGAAACTTAAAACTACAGGTAGGTGGTCCGAAGCCAGCTCTGGCAACACCTGTTGGTGAATAGGAGCACTAAACTGTGTGTGCAAAGCAATATCTAGTATATCAGGTTGGCAATTTATTTGCCAAGGATGGAACGTGGCTTTATCAGGAGCAGAAATATTGATGTTAAAATCAGGCATGATTCGAAGCAGACGTTCGCCATTGGGGTTGGAAATCCTGCAACCCCAGAACCGGTGTTTACAATTCAGATCGCCAACAAGAAGGGTAGGAGTGTTTAGCGAAAACAGGATGTTGATGTCGTTTTCTTGAAGTCGCTTGTTTGGAGATTTATATGCGGAAATAATAGATAAACTTTCGTTATTAGATAAATTTATTTTAATGGAGACAGCTTCAATATTCATCAATCTAGGCAAAAATAAAGAATGGTGACTGATTGACCTTTTAATAAAAATGGCAACTCCTCCCGAAGCAATTGGGGCCGTCCTGTCCTCTCTATATATAGCGTATCCAGGTATCTTAAAAGGCTCAGCATTAATGAAATGAGTTTCAGTCACGCAAGCTATATCAATATTGTGTCGAACTAAAAATGATGAAAATGTCGATTTTTGGGATTTTAGACCATTTGCATTCCAATTAAGGACTTTTAAGTTTTGAAGTGTTAAATGATTAGGCTGAGGCATGTGACAACATTGAGGTGAGAATATTGGAAAGAAACTCCTTTATTACCGGGATGATTGACTTCACTAATTTCATAATTAACCCATCAAGGTCAAGTGATAAGTCCTGACTAGATGAAGCAGATTCAGGGTTTGGCCCATGAAGAGGAACCGGAGATGATTGTTTTTGTACGTTGCCTTTAGTAATAGCAGCATAGCTTCCTCTTACACCTGTGGTCATAGAAGGCGCGCTAGGAGAATGTTGAGGTTGGGCATTAACCAAAGGTTCTATGGTTACATTGACAAAAGGCTTCCTTACAGGTTTGTCTTTATTATAGGTTGTTTGTAGCACTTTACTTTTTAAATCTTGATAATGTTTGCACCCCCTGTAGTTAGCAGTATGCTTTTCACCACAGTTAACACACTTAGGTTCAACCGTTTTCGCCAGAGTACAATCAGAATACAAATGTTGACCTGTACACCGGACACATCTCGGATCAAGACGGCAAAAGTTTTTAGTGTGGCCAAAGCGTTGGCATCTTACGCACTGAGGAATGTCCTTACTCTTACGTTTTGCTTCAACTTGAATTATTGAGTGATAGAGTTTTTCAAGATTAAAAATTTCTAGTCCTTTCTCATTGTTTTCAAGTAAAACTGAACATAAGGGAAGGAAAGACTTATTTTTGTTTATTAATCTAACAACTTTTATAACAGGAAAACCCGAATCTAGTAGTTCAGTTTTAATTTCTTCATCAGTTAAGGAAAGAGGGACGTTCCTAAGGATAACTTCCAGCTTTTTATCCTGGGGTGATTGGAAAGTGTGAAATTTCACGTTAGAATTGTCATAGAAGCGTGTTAGGTTTCTATAATCATCAACATCTTCAAGATTAATTTTAAGAGAAGAACCTCTAAGGGCAGTAGTAAATTCATGTTTCACAATTGATTTAATGTCAGAAACGATCGCTTGATGATTATTAACATTATGCAAAAATATTGGAGGGAGTTTGATCTTTTTAACAGAATTCTCGGGCGAATCAGTGTGCATTTCGTCAGAGTTTATTGCATAGTCATGATCAATAAGACTGTTAAACCTGTTCCCTAAGGACAATTGAGAAGGATTAAGAACATAGCGATCTTGCTGAGATAAATCAGATGATTGTAGTTTTGCAACTTTACGCTTAGGAGGGAAGATGAACGGACAATCTTCTTGATTTGCACTTGAATTTTCTGATTGCTCAGAATTATTAGTGATAGAACTGACATTGTTTACATTTGTGTTGACATTTGTGGACATCATCCGAATTTTAGGGTTATGTACCTTCTTTTTGAACAAGGATTTTGCTTTAAATTTCGGAGAAATCACAAACAATGAAGAATGAAACAAAAAGTACAAACAAAAACCTACTTACAGAACACCAACACGGCTTAAAATCAAATAAAAACTTGTAACTAAAAGTAAAAATTATCGCACTGAAAATTGATACGTAATAAACAGAACCATGTGGTTTCCTGACTCAATCCAACCCAAGACATTATACCCCAAAGTTCGTAGAGCTTTCAGACCAGGTGTGCTAATTTACATAAGACATTTGTTACATTTGTTC
Source organism: Allygus modestus (assembly GCA_963675035.1). Classification (NCBI taxonomy): domain Eukaryota; kingdom Metazoa; phylum Arthropoda; class Insecta; order Hemiptera; family Cicadellidae; genus Allygus; species Allygus modestus. Next base: position 235,620,103 of record OY776112.1, read on the forward strand.
GCAGCAAAGATGTCTTACGAGGGCGTCCAGCTGATTCATAAATCAACAACATACTATAAAGTGTTGCCAACCTTAAGGGTATAATAATGGTACAGCTATTAGCGAATTTCCCCTATAGGGAAGAAGCTATTACCGTAGGTCTCATGGTAAGACTTAAGCCCGAGACCATGATAACTTTTCATTTTGAGGTCCCCAGATGCCAAAAACACCATTCGTTCAAATTTTTATATATGTATATATATATATATATATATATGTGTCCGTAAGCACGATAACTCTCGTAAAAAAGGTCCGATCTTAATGAAATTTGGTACAAATGTGTAAAGTACCATTTATTTGAACGAGTTCGAAAACCAGATGAATCGCACCATCCGAAGGGGGGTTTTTGGGGGGTTTTGTACCCCAAAAATGTGTTTTTTGGGGTTTTCACATGTAATTTTAATTTAAATCAAATTTTAATTTATACCATTAAATTCAGCTTAAAAAAACAAACAATTTGGTATTTTGATCATTGCTCTACGTCAATTGGTTACCGAGATATTGAAAGTGCTAAACACAGTACGTTGTCTAATGTTATTCTTATGGAGAAAAAGAAAAATTGTATATCTCGCTTATTTATGAACGTAAACTGGCAAAATTTGGTATATGGCTTTATTTGGTTGTGGTCTATTGATATTTGCACAAAAATACATTTTTTGCCCGATAGTTCCCGTAGCAGCAAACCTGCATACTCAGCCCCATGTTATTCTTATGGAGAATAATTAACGTGTTATCTCCTTTAATTATGAACATAAATTAATAGAACTTGGTATGTGGCTTTACCTAGTTGAGTCATAATGATATTTGTATAAAAGCCCATTTTTAGTGTTCCTTATCTCAGCAAACCTGCATACTCAGCCGCCATGTTATTCTTATGGAGAATAATTAAAATGTCTTAAATCGTTTATTTATGAATGTATATTGATGAAACTTGGTATGTGGCTTTATGTGGTATTAAGATAAATTAATATGCACTGGAAATTCGCTGAGTATGCAGGTTTGCTGCTACGGGGGTATTTTTAAATTGTCACTGGACATGCATAAAGAAAATTTAAACCCTTAATCCATTAACCTAATAATACAAATAAATCAAAACAATAACATAAAATAAACAGTATCATAAAATAACAGCTGGTCATAGAATGTAAGCAGTTAAACAATATGTTAATTTTAATTACAATGATGTAGAAAATATGGTACGCGAACGATAAATATCGTGTTTCCAGCAGCACTGCTGATTGGATTGGTGATCACGTGACCTTACAGCTACTTTTACCATGGACTACTAGGTCTTTTCTGGTTAACTAGAAAACCTTAAATAAATCGACTCAGCAAACCTGAAGAAATAAAGTATCTATGGATCTTGATTGAGGAATGGTATTGAAAAACGTGCACTTGAGTGGTTAATTTAATTATTTATTATACTTACACATAAAAATAATAACATTAATAAATAATGGATATTCCAATGTCGACGTTATAACTGTTGACAGTAAACACTACAGTAGACAACCGGTCAGTGAATTTTAATTTTGACAGCGTCCGCTCAATAAATTTTGATTGGTCCAGCTAACTCCAAGGTGACAATACAACGAAGCAAAAAGCTGAACTGGACGGCACGCTTTTGGGATATATTTAGTCAAAGAGTAGTGACTCCAGATATAACATAGAGCTCAATGTAACTTACCTTCCTAACCCGTGCGAAGAACGGGTACATTCTACTAGTAAGGAACTAAGGGAGCTCTGCAGGCTATTCGGAATCACAGAAGACTGGAGGCCCCCAATCGCCAACCTGGATGCAGAAGAACTTCGACAGTGAGCAGCCACGTAGTTGACGGGAGACCGTCACGTCATTTCTAACTCTAATATCCATGTTTTGCTGGATTACCCAATACCTGATCGTCAATTCGGCAGTCACGGGCGTCAAGCGGATCACCCGCTCATGCTGTTGTCGCCCTCAAGACGCCCTTCTACCTCATCCATTTTTGAGGGGGAAATGGGTTTAGTGGGTGGGTAGTCTTCTTTTGCAGGAGCGGGGGTGTGTGTAAAGCATTCCCACCCAGCGTTGGGAATTCGAGGGTAAAAAAGGGTAATTTAATTCAAGATTTTATTGCATTTTAATTACATGTTATATAACTTTTTTTCACTTTTACTTTAAGACTTAAGCACATTTGTTCATATTATTAACCATTTAATAAATATAGCTTAAACACATTGGGCCTGTAAACAAATTGTTCTATGTTCTATAGCTAGCCATAGATTAAATTAAGCATACTCCTTGTGGTATTCTTATCTATGCCATAGCCTAACAACATTACAAATATACTGGGTAACGGGGTAACGTAGTGGTTTCCTGGTTACCATCGTGCTATCGTGATCACCTCATAATCTGAAATTAGCCAGATAATCCTACCAAAGTCTGAAAATGTTGTAAAGGTTCGATACTGGACCCAGTTGTCTTGTTATTTGCCATTCAGCTACAAAGGGTTGACGTTAGATAGTAACAAGATCGGTGTTTGGACCGTTTTCTATCGATACGTAAAACATTTCACTAGCGTTAAAAAGCGAAACAAAATAATTGCATGGTTAGGACTATTGTAAGTTAGATGATATAAATCTCAATATAACTTAAGTCTTAATATTTTTATTTTTGATATGTCAAATATTTTTATTTCTGATATGTCAACGTTCCAATTAATTTAATGTGCGTACATAAATTTTAATATTACTTTCTTATTTAAATTATATTTTATAAATACAATTAATAATGCACAATTTTTCGGTCAAACAATTTTTCGAGGGTAATTTATGACGAAAAAGGGTAATTTTGTTGGTGGTCGAGGATAATTTTCAAATAGTGGTCGAACAACACTGTCCCAGTGTTCACAGCTTCCAAATTTCCAATGACAAAAACATAACCTCAACTCAGACAAACCATAAAATCCTGTAATCTGACTTTAACTTAGTGATTACTGTTCTTTTATTTTTTCATTATGATTCCAGTTTATGAACAAATAGAGAAATTGAAGGGCGAGATAAGGAAATTAAAACATACCTTAAGTGAAAAAGAAAGTGAATTATTACAGTTACAGAGAGAATCAGTGAGTTTATAGGCATAGCTTAGGCCTAACTTATATATTTTAAAATTTATTAATTAAACTGTACAAAAACTAACATCGACTAGACCCTAGTATACGGTGACCAAACGTCCTGTAAAAACGGGATTGTCCCTTTTACTTTCTCCCCCTATACATAGTATATGGAGAAAGTATTGTTTTCGTAAAAAATTTCGAATTTGAGTTGTTAGTGGAAATATTCGTTTTGGTGCTCCCTGAACCCAAAAAAGTGGTTTTTACGTGATGTCTGTCTGTGTGTGTGTGTGTGTCCGTGTGGATGTGTATAGAGCTAGATCCCTAACCAATGGGCCGATTTTTATGAAATTTGGTATGTAGGTACTAATCCACGATATCTTCAGGTATTTTTTTCATTTTTGAATTTTTGATTTTTAAGGGTAATTATCTCCCAAAAACCGCCAAAAAACATGAAAAATCCAAATTTCTCAAAAACGGCTCTAACAATTTTGATTAAACTTTAGTCGTTTGAAGAACTTTAGTCCTCCAACAAAATGACACCACCCGCATTTCTGTAAAAATTCGGGTTCAGAAATTACAGGACTTAAAACATAAAAAATTCAGTTTTTTGGATTTTTCATAAAAAGACACAAATATAAAAAAATATTGCTATTCACCACTAAAAAGAGCTAAAAAAACTAAATAATTTAGTATTTTGAATTACTATTCTACGATTGCTGGTTTCGGATAAAATTGAAATTTTTATTTTGCGATAAACGCAGTACGTTGACCAATTTTATTCTTATGGGGAATACAAAAATTATTATTTCTCTCTTATTTACTGATAAATTTCATTCAAACTTGATATGCTTGTCAATTTAGCATTGGCCAACAGAGGAAATTTGAAATATGTTGCCCCTTAATGTTGCCTTATGTTGCCCTGTGGGGGGAATAGGGGGCATTTCCCCTCTTAAAACCACGAGTGTAGCAATGGATTCTGTAGGGCCTCCAAAGCAGGGATTTGGGTGGTTGTTTTTTAAAACAACTTGTTTACAAGATTTTCTGTACATTTGACTGTGCTTTGTATTCTATATTTAGTAAATAAAAAGTAATAAAAGGGAGAAAGTATGTGTCAGTTTCCTGATACCCTTTATTTTTAAGTTAGTACTCGGAGTCCTGAAAAAGTCTCCTGGAACGCCTAAATGCCCCGTATTTACGTTGGGTACTAAACCCACTTTAAAATCACTAAAATTTCCTAATTTATAGTATGACATAAAGTAATATTTTTATTTTTGGTAGTTATGAGTCGTGTATGGTAGGTAGCCAGCGCCAGTAGCTGAGTAGCCAGAAACGAGTACTCTACAATTACAAAATGGTCTGTTATAGTTTTTACAACTTCATAATGGATAAGAATGAGGTTTTAAAAATGGCTCAAACAATAGCAAAATATCCCCAATTCATATCCTAGATATTTTTAACATAAAGTTTGACTAACGATTTCAGTGGTAATTGTAATATAACCATTACTCCTATAGAAATTGAAATTTTTTTTCAAAATCATCTAAATAACGTACTGATTTTGAAAATAATAATTTTTTCCCGCGGAAAAGTTGGGAAAATAGGAAAAATGGGAAAAAATGTTTTTTCCCGGAATATAACGATGTGGGTACTCAAATTTTGTGGAATTTTACCCTGAACACGAATATGAAACCCGTTTCACGATTTAATATTTTATAAGCGAGTTATCGTAAAAACGTGTAAAATCTACACAATCTAGGGGGCCCGGTGGGATTTTGGGGTAGTTGGGTGGGGAATTATCATCAGACTAGGTTAAATGTAATAATAGAAAAATTTCCCCTAAAATGGAAAATTTTCCCAAAATAGGGAAAAATTCCCTAAATGGGAAATTTTCCTAAAAATGGGAAATGTTTTGTAGAACGGGAATTTTTCCCTTAAACGGGAATGCCTCTATACAGCGCTCTGCGGAGTTAGGTTAGGTTAGGTTGTGATAAATAAATACAAATTTGCTGTATTATGTAAATAATTTAGGTATGTATACAGGGTGTCACAAAAATCCGGAACTGGCTATACATCACCATATTCTACATACAAAAATAAATCGAAGATGTCCTGTAAAATTTTTTCGATTTCAACTTCGTTTAGCCGCTATCCGCCATTTTGTTTTTTCACTTAAACATTTCTATTTCCGTAATGGATTAATGTATTGCAACATTTCATAGATTTGATATATTTAAGTTTACCATATAATAAATAAACCCCACATTAATGTATAATAGGCCTATCTAGGTAATAAGAAGGCTCACTAATTCATTCATGTAAACTGCTTCAAATTATTTAATTTTATTTATTTTTCAAAATTGATCTCATTCTAAATTTAATTTGATATAGTACAAGTGTTTAAAACAAGTGACAGTGTCTACAAGAACTTCAGGAACATATGGCAGTGACTAACATTATTGAGAACCATGTGGTACAATTTAAAAAAGAATTGTTTTTCCAAAAGTATAATGGCCAAGTGTTAGCTTTTTGTGGGTATCTACCCAAAATTAACATTTTTCCCTATAAAAAGTGTAGTGGAATACACCATCCACTCTTTTATTATGTAAGAAGAGTCACTGGCAAAGTTTTATCCCATTTTGCAAGGCCAAGAAGAAATGCCAGTGATGAACAATATAAAACTATGGTGAGACCCTTCCAACTTACCTTGTAGATTGCAGCAACATATAATTGATGTCCAATTTTCAAGTCTAACATCATTTCTAACATTTTGGAATACTTTAAAGTAAACTAAACACATCAACCTCAAGATTAATTCTCTGGACTTATACTTTTTATTAATTAATTTTTCAACAGACTAAAGTTTCAAGGCTTAGCCTATTTATTTCCTCAAGACTGAAAGAAGCCAATAACAGTGTATTACAAACTTTTGATTTCTGAGATCCTCATTGGCAAATACTTACAATGTGTCAAAATTCATATCATAACTAAACATTCAATTAAAATAAAAGATATTTTACTAAGACAAGAACAGACAGTCATTCTTGCCGCACGAGTTCCCCCCCCTGCAGATCCTATAAACATTGTGTAAACCCTGAGCACTTCATGCATCAAATAATAATTATCTTATAGTAAAGTTAATCCTCTATATTTATGTGCCATAATTTGTGAATCCCTATTTTGTAACCTGAAATGTCTACTTCATTAATAAATCCATTCATTGTATTGTAAACCAGTTTTATTATTTGTAGTATAAACAGCCATTAATTATTGTCATGATCACGAAATGGAAGAATTAATTAAGCAAGAACAGCTGTTAGGTTATCTATGTAGCGAAACCTGGAACTGAAATAAAATGCAGTAAAATAGGAAAGTCAAAGTAAAAAGGTAAACAAATAAATATCTCTCTATCTATCTATTGTTTATACATATGTTCACACTTATATTAAGCAAACAAGGTGTGTGTTTTGCAATTGGCGCTTCCAACGTAAGGCTTGAATGAGTGTCTGTTCTTAAATTTGAAGCAGTTAATTTAAGTAGGCATATTTGTTTAGAATAAGGAAAAATCAAGTAGGCTACTAAGAATTATTGTAAAGATAAGATTTATTCCCATACTCCATTTTCCCCCCACTACAATTGACAAACTTTATAGTGAAGTAAGATTATGCCCAAACATTATAACTTAAGACCTAATATCAACCCACCCCGTCGTTTAATCGAGTCACCAACAACAACAACTATGAGTTCCCCAAGTAACGAATCTACGGAATCACAGACGTCCGAAACACTTACTGCTTCTGACATTACGACATTACACGAAGAACACACTACTACAGTAAACATTCCCACGCAATTTAACTTCAACGACGACACAAACACGCCATTCCTTGGTTTCGACTTGAGTAATGACGCAGACGACGTAAACAGTACAGACGCTTTACACGATAGTCCTGCCACGAACGCCATGACACCTGGCACAACCGGTGAAACCCCCACTCCCGCGGTTTCCATGACGACCACCGTTTCCCTGGCAACCACCCCTCCCCACCTCTCTATGTCATCACTACAGTCCCAGAATATACCGCTTGCGACTACACTAAACCCACTAAGCCCGCAGTCGACAACTAATATAAATCCCGCTGATATGTTGTCCCAAATCAGTATTATGTTTCAACAATTAGACATTAAGCTAAGCACAGTCCAAACTGAAATAGACACTAAACTAAACACAGTCCAAACTGAAATAAAATCCGAATTAGACACTAAACTAAACACAGTCCAAACCAAAATAGACACTAAACTAAACGCTGCTGACGCTAAACTTGACACGAAATTTAATGCTGTTCATGCTGAATTACATAATCTAGGCCGCGCTCAAGTTAAATTTCAAGACGAAATAAACCAAATCCGACAAAGACAGAGTGAACAATCCATTAGAATCGAAGGAATTGAAACCAAATTATCCGCTGAGATCACCAAACAAACGTCTGATTTAAAAGAACATTTCGAAATCGAATTTGAACGACAAAGAAACGAGACTAACAATCTAATCTATTCTACTAACAATCAAATCCGTACCGAACTAATCACTAAAATGAACGAAGACGTAGGTGACGTAAACAATCAGATCAGAGAACTTAAAGATGAAACATTACAACGAATAGACGACACCATTGACCGTCACACCAAAACCATTCAAGACGTGTTTTTACCACTAATTCAACAAAATCAAATCAAAATCGAGCAGACCAAAAACGAATTTAGCCAACTAAACGAAATTGTAAACACGGAAATTAAACTCCTGAAAAACGAAATCGTACAGAAGTCAACTATCGTCCCTTCAACCATAAATGTTGTTTGCGGAAACAATGGCAATGCTGTCGACCAAACCATACCCAAATTTTATGGACGCGCATACAATCCTCAAGAATACTTGATTAAATTAAAAAAATACTACGAACGGAATAGTCACAGAAACAATTGTACTGATCTGAGAGAAAATCTGATTGACACAATCGAAGCCAGCTTCGAAGGTCATGCGTCGCGTTGGTTCTCTTTGATAAAAGACGATATCAAAGATTGGAATGAGTTTGAAAATGCATTTTTGGCTAAGTTTTGGAATCGTTCAGTTCAGAGAGGAATACGACAAAAATTGGAGGTAGAAAAATTCCGGACGAATGGTAAACTGTCACGCTCCGAATACTTTATAGAACGTGTCATCACACTGAGATCTTTAACACCACCATTAAGCGACGATGAAATTGTATCCTGTCTCGCTGAACACTTCAGTGAAATAGTACAAGACGCAAGAAGAGTCCAAAACGCTAATACTATTCATGAATTCGAGTCACTACTACAAAGAGAGGACCTAAAGGACGCACAGAAGAGAGACAGACACAACTATTCAGCACATAACAACCGACCGACTTCACCCCAAAATCAACGTCAACCGAATTACCAAAACAATCAGAACGACAAGAGACCAAATAACAACAACAACTTCCAATACAACAACGGACATCAACATGGTAACCAGTACCGAAACCACAACATAAACCCACACTCCTACCAGCCTATAGATAACCGTGCACAGTATCACCCCTACAACAACGGTTACAGAAACAACAACAACTACAACAACAACAACAGTCACTACTATCGACCTCAACAACATGACAGGAATCCCCCGAACAACAACAACATACACAACTACCATTTCCCATCCCCACGACCAGGAACATCAAGTAATGAGAGAAAATATCCGTCACGTGAACAGCATAATGTCTGTACGACAATCCTAGAGAGGACTGACCCCAACCAAAAACCCCCATCACCCAACCCCACTGATACAGCGCTACCTTTAAACGGGTAAGCACTGAAGTAATCGAAGGCTGTCTTACGGATTTGTCACTCCCCTCCCGTTTGATGATGTTTTCAGTGCCCACACAACATATCGGACATAACAGGCCTAATAATACTAATGATACTAATATTATATATAATCCCATAAATAACGAGTATACTGTAAGTACGATCTGCTGCGACAGAGAATTTTTAATGAGAGAAGAATCTGATGTAAATAATAAATCCACTGATAAACAAAATTTTAACTGTCCAGAACTTAAAGTAAAAATTAACGATATATATGTAAATGCGTTAATTGATACCGGCTCTAACATCACGTGCATGTCAGAAAAATGGTTTGAAGAGAATAAACATAAGTTTAATAAATTTGAAGAACTGCCCGTAACCAATACATTCATTAAGACTGCAACAGGTGAACGATCGAAACGTATAGCGAAGATAATATTATTATCCATACAGATAGAGAAGCAACAAACTAATGTACAAGTTTTATTGGTTCCCAACCTAGTTAGACCATTCATTATAGGGATTGATTTGTTAAGTTACTGGGAGATGGAAATAAACTTTGAACATGAAACGATTATGTTGAAAATAAACAATAATGTTATCAATTTGAAGTTTGGAGAAGCGTATATTGAAGGTATATCATGTTACATCGTAAGAGATGAAAGCCACAGGCAAAATAATATTGACAATAATACTCATATAAATAATCATACTAATCAGTCTAATTATGATACCAATAATCCCACAACTTGTAGTATCTCTTATAATATCGTTCAGCAATCACCAAATAACAATGAATTATTAAACCATCAACAACAGAAGCAGTTAACCGATTTGTTAAAGTTACCAGAATGTATTCTCTGATGGTCCCGGAACACGTAACAGCATAAATTCAGACTATACTACATTAATGCATTGAAAAAGTATATTAGCAGACCTGTGAACACCTGAATACATCATCATCGTGAACCCCACCAATTCCCTTCCCTTTGTTATGTTATAAATAGTTATGTTAGCATATAATATTCATTATGTTGTCATTTCAAAGTGTTATGTAATTTCCCCTATCAAGTGTTTTCCCCATTTAATGTATGTGTTTTCCCACTGTGTTTATATAACCCTTTACAAGTGTCTCCCTATTGCATGTGTCTCCCTTCCCTTCTTTCCTCCCCAAGACTCCCAAGTGACAAACCCGTTAGGATATGGACCAGAATAACAGTTTCCTCCCCCCCCTTGAATAAACAATTATTATAATATTTCTTCCAGTGAGTTAGTTTAAAAAAAAAAAAAAAAAATGTATTAATGTTAAGGAATAATAATGTCAAGTGGATATTCTCCCTACCAACCCCACTATGGACAGAGAAACCCATGAACATTTCACCCTTTTTGTAACTTATGTCATAATATTCCATATTTGTGTTTAATGTTTAATTGATGTTATTTAATCCCAACTGTCATTCATCCAACGTTATAATTTTGTTATGTGTTAACCTTCATGTATTTTCAATGTTATCCAATTGTTATGTGTGTTCATGTTATCATAAATATTCATATTATGTGTACCATCAAATCCATTCATGTTGTTTCGAAATCTCAGCTTCATTTCATTCACTTCGACTTCTGCGGGGATCATTGCAACATTTCATAGATTTGATATATTTAAGTTTACCATATAATAAATAAACCCCACATTAATGTATAATAGGCCTATCTAGGTAATAAGAAGGCTCACTAATTCATTCATGTAAACTGCTTCAAATTATTTAATTTTATTTATTTTTCAAAATTGATCTCATTCTAAATTTAATTTGATATAGTACAAGTGTTTAAAACAAGTGACAGTGTCTACAAGAACTTCAGGAACATATGGCAGTGACTAACATTATTGAGAACCATGTGGTACAATTTAAAAAAGAATTGTTTTTCCAAAAGTATAATGGCCAAGTGTTAGCTTTTTGTGGGTATCTACCCAAAATTAACATTTTTCCCTATAAAAAGTGTAGTGGAATACACCATCCACTCTTTTATTATGTAAGAAGAGTCACTGGCAAAGTTTTATCCCATTTTGCAAGGCCAAGAAGAAATGCCAGTGATGAACAATATAAAACTATGGTGAGACCCTTCCAACTTACCTTGTAGATTGCAGCAACATATAATTGATGTCCAATTTTCAAGTCTAACATCATTTCTAACATTTTGGAATACTTTAAAGTAAACTAAACACATCAACCTCAAGATTAATTCTCTGGACTTATACTTTTTATTAATTAATTTTTCAACAGACTAAAGTTTCAAGGCTTAGCCTATTTATTTCCTCAAGACTGAAAGAAGCCAATAACAGTGTATTACAAACTTTTGATTTCTGAGATCCTCATTGGCAAATACTTACAATGTGTCAAAATTCATATCATAACTAAACATTCAATTAAAATAAAAGATATTTTACTAAGACAAGAACAGACAGTCATTCTTGCCGCACGAGTTCCCCCCCTGCAGATCCTATAAACATTGTGTAAACCCTGAGCACTTCATGCATCAAATAATAATTATCTTATAGTAAAGTTAATCCTCTATATTTATGTGCCATAATTTGTGAATCCCTATTTTGTAACCTGAAATGTCTACTTCATTAATAAATCCATTCATTGTAGTATAAACAGCCATTAATTATTGTCATGATCACGAAATGGAAGAATTAATTAAGCAAGAACAGCTGTTAGGTTATCTATGTAGCGAAACCTGGAACTGAAATAAAATGCAGTAAAATAGGAAAGTCAAAGTAAAAAGGTAAACAAATAAATATCTCTCTATCTATCTATTGTTTATACATATGTTCACACTTATATTAAGCAAACAAGGTGTGTGTTTTGCAGTATCAAGTAAAAATTTGGTATGGAGCTTCAAATCAAATCAAATCAAAATATTCTTTATTCAGAGTCAATACATATACAGTATTTGAATAGAGTCAAAGTTCTAGTCTAAAACTAAAAATTACATTCTTATCAGGTTATATGGAGAGAAAATAAAATATTAATCATAAACATAAATTTAAGTTATTTTGACTGCAAATTTAACAATAAAGAAAAAAAAAAATATATATATATATATATCAGTTATAATCAGTTACTTAGACAATACATATTTATTTCATTGTAATGAAATACATTTTATTTCATTACATTATTTATTATAACTGAACTCAGGCAATCAGTAGTAGGTCCTAAGGAAATTATGAAAAAGAATAAAGTGCCTTATTAGTCAAATATTCTTTGAGTAAGCTTTTAAATTTATTGTAATTTTGTTCTTTTTTGATTGAACCTGGAAGTTGTGTAAAAAATTTTTTCCCCATGTACCTTGTTTTGTTTTTATAGAAATTTAGATTGTGTGTATCTAAAATAATTTGATTACGTGTATTATAAGGATGATTAGCTTCAAGCGAAAAAACACTGTCATGCTCTTTAACATATTTAATTGTTTCAAGGACGTAAAGACTGTAAACTGTTAAGATTTTAAGATCTATAAAAAAGGTTTTTACACTTTCTGTGTTTTTTAAACCTAGCATGATTCGTATTGCTTTTTTTTGTTTTATTAGAATTTTGTCCAAATTATGTTTTGATGTAGCTCCATAGATACAAATTCTATAAGACAGATGTGAGTGTAATAAAGAATAATATATTGTTTTCAGTAGTGTGAGGTCAGATATTTTAGACATTTTCCATAGTGCATATATTCCTGATGACATTTTGTTGACTACATTATCAACATGTTCATCCCACGAGAGATTTCCATCAACCGCAAGTCCTAAAAATTTAGTTTGATTTGTTTTATTTATTAAGTCATTGCCAACTTTGATTTTTGGATCTAGTGCTGTTTTATTTTGTTTTGTGGAAAAAGATAAAATCATTGATTTGTTTGCATTTAATAAGAGGTTGTTTTGATTTAGAAAATTGTTAAATACTCATTAAGTCCGAATTTGCTGAGACCTCTATATCAAAACAGGAATTTCCTTTAACAATCAAATTAGTGTCATCCGCATACAAACACATGGAGCTGGAGCCAACTCTTTGTGGCAGACCATCCAGGTAACATAAAAATAGTAATGGCCCTAAAATGGATCCTTGAGGAACTCCATACTTAATCACCTGAGGTTCACAGACATATTTTCTTAGGTAACTACAATAATTTCCCCTTTCCAAATATTTTACTTCAACCCTTTGCTGTCTCCCACTGAGGTAAGAGGAAAACCAAGCACACTCTTTCCCTTGTATGCCTAAGGATTTAAGTTTTTCTATCAAAACAGGATGCGCCACACTATCAAAAGCACGGGAGAGGTCAAGAAAAATACCCACTACCTTCTCACCATTATCAACTGCATCAATTATATTTTCAATAAACTCAACCCCAGCAGTTACGGTTGACCTCCCCTGCCGAAAGCCATGTTGCTCTTTGTCTAATAGATGATTTGATTCCAAATAATTTATTAATTGGATGTATACAATCCTTTCAAAAATTTTTGAAAAAGATGAGAGAAGTGAAACAGGCCTGTAACAGGTTATATCTTTACAATTACCTTTCTTAAAAATGGGAATAATTTTTGAAATTTTTAACTTATCCAGAAAATATTCTGAAATGAATGAAGAGTTAATTAAATGGGCCAGCGGTTTAAGTAAGAAAGCTGACGATTTCTTTATAAGTGTCATTGGAAAATCGTCCATGCCAGTGGAATATTTATTTTCAAATGAAAAGATTACCTTTAGTAGATCTTGTTCTGAAATTGGAGTGAATCTAAATTTTGCATTAGTTTTCGGAGTGGGAACCACTAATTGTAATGGGGGGATATTTGGGACTACAAGCCTCTCCACTGCGTTAACAAAGAAATCATTAAAGACTTCACTCACCTCCAATGGCTTATTAATTAACCTACCATTGTGGAGCAGATTAATGTTATTTTTTTGACTCTCTTGTCTCCCTAATTTAGAATTTATTATACTCCAAGTAGCTTTAACCTTGTTTGAAGAATTTTTAATTTTGTCACTAATTTGATTTTTTTTAGTGTTCAATAAAGTCTGATTAAGTATTATTTTGTTCTGTTTTATTTGTTCTTTAATTGCCTGATTTTTTGTTTCCCTAAATAACCTTTCCAATTCTACTATTTCAAGTTTCAACTCTCTCAATTCAGTTGTCATCCATTTTTTCTTGGGTTCAGCTTTCTCAGAAAAAAAACACTCTTGGAAAACACAAATTAAAATAATATCCAAACAGTGAATTAAAAACCTCATACTTGTTTTCAACTGGTGCTTGGTATACCTCAATCCAACTCTCTTTTAAAATTTGCTGAGTAAAATTCTCAAAATTAGCTAAACTGAAAACCCTACCTTCTTTTTTGATATTGTTTCTGTGTTTTTTATCTATATTAAATATATCGAGGCGTTGTGCATCATGATCAGATACAGCCGTTATCACACCTCTTGCTTCTAATCTATGAGTATTTATATTTGTAATAAAGTTATCTATGGCAGTCTTTGATGTTTTAGTGACCCTGGTTGGAAAATCTATCTTATATTCTAAATTACACATTTCCAGTATGTTTTTAAACTTTTTATAAGTATTATCTTTGTTTAAAACATTTATATTAATGTCTCCAGTTAAAATTACATTTTCATATCTTTTACAGAGCTCATAAGTAAGGATTTCTAACTTATCCAAAAAAGGATGGGTATAACAATACACAGGAGTACGGTAGAGACAACCCAGAACAAAAGTAAAATCCCCTACCTTAAACTCAGTCATAGAGCATTCAAACTCCCTTTCAACCAGTAACTCTGACACAGCTGGAATATTAACTAGTTTACTTTTAAGATTGTTAAGTCCCAAAATTATTACTCCTCCCCCTGAAGTTTCTTTCCGTAAAAAGCATGATCTAATGGTATATCCCTCAATATTGAAATATTTTATTTTTGTTTCATTTAAATTAACTTCACTTAAAGCAATGTCTAAATCACTTCACTTTACAGGATAAATGTCTAAATCCACAAAAAAAATTATTTTTTTCCGACGTTTATTTTCAAAATGGCGGCCACTTTAAATTTTTAAAGTCAAATTCCATGAAAACTAACAACTGAAACAAAATTTTATAAGATATACAATTTAAAGCACTTTGTAATCCAAATCTAATGACATTTTTACTATAAAAATCGGTTAATAAATAAAAAAGTTATGGCAATTTTTTATAATAAATTTCAAAATGGCGGCCATATAACATTTTCCAAGTCAAATTCCCTAGTGCATTTGACCAAGTCCTTTAAATTTTATGTCTCGTAAAATTTTGTTTTAGTTGCTAGTTTTCCAGGAATTTGACTTTGAAATTTGTATATGGCCGCCATTTTGAAATTTATTATAAAAAAATTACCATAACTTTTTTATTTATTAACCGATTTTTACAATAAAAATGTCATTAGATTTGGATTACAAAGTGCTTTAAATTGTATATCTTGTAAAATTTTGTTTCAGTTGCTAGTTTTCATGGAATTTGACTTTAAAAATTTAAAGTGGCCGCCATTTTGAAAATAAACGTCGGAAAAAATGATTTTTTTTGTGGATTTAGACATTTATCCTGTAAAGCTCCATACAAAATTTTTACTTGATAAATTAATCCATTACGGAAATAGAAATGTTTAAGTGAAAAAAACAAAATGGCAGATAGCGGGTAAACAAAGTTGAAATCGACAAAATTTTACTGAACATTTTCGATTTATTTTTGTATGTAGAATATGGTTATGTATAGCCAGTTCCGGAATTTTGTAACACCCTGTATATATATCATAACCTAATCTAACCTAACTCTGCAGAGCGCTGTATAGTGGGATTATCGTTTAAGGGGAAATTTCCCAATTTAGAGAAAATTCCTGTTTTAGAGGAAGTTTCCAGAAAAAAGGAAAATTTCCCATTCAGCGCTCTGCGGAGTTAGGTTAGGTTGTATTTTATATATATATATATATATATATATATATATATACACAAATTATTTACCTAATACAGCCAATTTGTATTTATTTATCATAACCTAACCAACCTAACTCCGCAGAGCGCTGTATGGGACATTTTCACTTTTTCGTGAAAATTCCCCTAAAACGGGAATTTCCCCCAAAACTTGGGAAATTTCTCCTTAAACGGGAATCCCGCTATACAGAGCTCTGCGGAGTTAGGTTAGGCTAGTTTATAATATATATACATACACAAATTATTTACATAATACAGAAAATTTGTGTATTTATCATAACCTTACCTAACTCCGCAGAGCGCTGTATAGAGGGATTCCCTTTTAAAGGAAAAATTCCCGTTCTAGAGAAAATTTCCCGTTTTAGGGAAAATAATCCTTTTATTAAATTTGACCTAGTCTGATAATTACCCACCCAATTCTGATGAAGATAATTACCCACCCAACTACCCCGGAATCCCACCGAGCCCCCTAGATAATGTAAATTGTACACGTTTTTTAACGATAACTCGCTTATAAAATATTAAATCGTGAAACGGGTTACATATTCGTGTTCAGGGTGAAATTCCACACAATTTGAGTACCCACATCGTAATATTCCGGAAAAAATATTTTTCCCCATTGCCCCGGTTTTCCCGACTTTTCCGCGGGAAAAATTATTATTTTCAAAATCAGTACGTTATTTAGAACGTTTTGAAAAAAAATTTCAATTTCCATAGGAGTAATGGTTATATTACAATTACCAATTTATTATATGCCTTGGAATTTAAATTAATTTCTAAAAGCAAAGGTAAATTGAAAAATATTTATAGGCCTAGGTCTCAACATAGCTAAATACCCCCGTAGCAGCAAACCTGCATACTCAGCGAATTTTCAATGCATATTAATTTATCTTAATACCACATAAAGCCACATACCAAGTTTCATCAATATACATTCATAAATAAACGATTTATGACATTTTAATTATTCTCCATAAGAATAACATGGCGGCTGAGTATGCAGGTTTGCTGAAATAAGGAACACTAAAAATGGGCTTTTATACAAATATCAATATAACCCAACTAGGTAAAGCCACGTACCAAGTTCTATTAATTTATGTTCATAATTAAAGGAGATAACACGTTAATTATTCTCCATAAGAATAACATGGGGCTGAGTATGCAGGTTTGCTGCTACGGGAACTATCGGGCAAAAAAGGGGTTTTTGTGCAAATATCAAAAGACCACAATGAAATGAAGCAATATACCAAGTTTCGTCAGGATAAGTTGATAAATAAGTGAGATATACAATTTTTATTATCCTCCGTAAGAATAACATTGGACAACGTACTGTGTTTAGCACTTTCAATATCTCAGTAACCAATTGACGTAGAGCAATGATTAAAACATCAAATTGTGCGTCTTTTTAAGCTGATTCAAATGGGAAAAATAAAATTTTACTTTTGCCAAAATTGTATGTAAATAACTCAAAAACCCCATTTTTGGGGAACAAAACCCCCCCAAAATACCCCTTCGGATAGGTTGATCCGTCTGGTTTTCGAACTTAAAGTCATAAATGCTGCTTTACACGTTTGTACCAAATTTCATCAAAATCGGACCTTTTTTACGAGAGTTATCGCACCAACGGACATATATATATATATATGTCCGTTGGTGCGATAACTCTCGTAAAAAAGGTCCGATTTTGATGAAATTTGGTACAAACGTGTAAAGCAGCATTTATGACTTTACACTTTATATATTATATATATATATATTATATTATATATATATATATATATATATACAGTTTCGAACGAATGGTGTTTTTGGGGTCTGGGGACCTCAAAACGAAAAGTTATCATGGTCCCGGGCCTAGGTCTTACCATGCCGACTACGGTAATAGCTTCTTCCCTATAGGGGAAATTCGCTAAAAGTCCATGTTGCAATGATTACGTCCTGAGGGAGGCCCCTCGGACGCTCGAACCCCCCTTTAGCTGGAGGGTGTCGCCCCCAAGCCTTCCTTGTGTGTCTTCTGTTTTTTCAAGTTTATGATTTGGTCACCCTACCCTAGTAGAAGTTTAATGGTTTTGTTTAAAGGAATGACGTAATAAGAGCCGACCAGTTAATTTATCTGCTTCCAACGTAACAATCTTTTATATTAATACGATATCCAAATGAGCCTAAATAACTTATAAATGTAAGGGGTTGGTATCTGTCTGCAGATTGATATAGTTACCCCTTCCGCGCCTGCAGTTTAGTTTACGGCCCACTTTCATTCGATTGAAATCTTCAATTAAAAATATAGATATATCGAACTACTGGCGGTTGAAAATATTGATATTAAGAAGTATCGGTCATTATCAGCTGTTTTTATATCACACAAACTATAAACCCAAGTTATATTTATAAATAAAAATGTTGTGACTAACAAAAGATAATATTTAATAAAATTAAACCAAATTAAACAAAACAGATGAATAAATAAACCAAACAATTTAACGAGAACAAAATTAAACATTTTTGTAGCAAGAACCTTTTTTTTGCATCCATTCAAAGCAAGTTTCAGTTTTTATTAATACATTTTAGCAAAGTTTACGGTAGTTCATATAGCAATAATCTACTTAACTTTTGCCAAAAAATACATTAATATAAACAAAAACTAATGAATAACAATGCAATTATTTCTTGAACAATCGAATGAGATAACCTAATCGATATATCAATATTTTTAATCAAAATTTCAATCGAATGAATGTGGGCCGTAAACTAAACTGCAGCCCATTCCGCTACTGAGCCGTCAGCTCCCAATAAGGATATAATACTGCTTGTGCCATTTTATGAGGACTTGTGGGTGCAGTACGATAAGCGTCCACCAAAATAATTGAATATAAAACCGCTATTATACATCGATATTACAAATGAGAATATTGAAACAACCAAACCATGACTAACGCAATGCTCTGCGGGGTTACGTTATTACAATTTATGTTAATTTAAGCTAACCTATCACCACAGAGTAAAGTACTGTAAGTCAAATACATTGTGACTGTGTATTAAAAACTATAACAATCGAGTGGGAATATAGTTATCAGTGTATCAATCATGGCAGTCCGATATTTTATATTCGACTGTTTTGGTGGACGCTTATTGTACTGAGCTATGGATATTCTATTGCCAGTTTCACGATGATAACACATTTTAAGTACCCCATATTTTAGGTATTTGTAAAAGTCGTGCCCTTATTAATTAGCTGTGATTCTTATGATTACAATATTAATACCCCCGTAGCAGCAAACCTGCGTACTCAGCGAATTTCCAATGCATATATATGTATATTAATACCACATAAAGCCACATACCAAGTTTTATCAATATACATTCATAAATAAACGATTTATGACATTTTAATTATTCTCCATAAGAATAACATGGCAGCTGAGTATGCAGGTTTGCTGAAGCAAGGAACACAAAAATGGGGTTTTATACAAATATCAATACAACTCATCTAGGTAAAGCGACATACCAAATTTGATTAATTTATTTTCATAATGAAGGCAGATAACACGTTACTTATTCTCCATAAGAATAACATGGGGCTGAGTACGCAGGTTTGCTGCTACAGGAGCCTTGGGTAAAAAATTGTCTTTTTGAGCAAATATCAATGGTCCACAACCAGATGAAGCCGTATACCAAGTTTCGTCAGTATACGTTGATAAATAGGCGAGATATAAAATTTTTCTTTTCCTCCATAAGAATAACATTAGACAACGTACTGTGTTTAGCACTTTCAATATCTCGGTAACCAATTGACGTAGAGAAATGATCAAAATACCAAATTGTGTGTTTTTTTAAGCTGAATCCAATGGTGAAAACTAAAATTTGAATATTTCAAAAATTATATGTGAAAAATTCGAAAAACCCGTTTTTGGGGTACAAAACCCCCCCAAAATACCCCTTCGGGTAGAGCGATCTGGCTGGTTTTCGAACTTAAAGTCATAAATGTTGCTTTACACGTTTATACCAAATTTCATCAAAATCGGATCATTTTTACGAGAGTTATCGTGCTCACGGACACATATATATATATATATATATATATATAGATATATATATATATATATATATACAGTATCGAACGAATGGTGTTTTTGGGGTCTGGGGACCTCAAAACGAAAAGTTATCATGGTCCCGGGCCTAGGTCTTATCATGCCGACTACGGTAATAGCTTCTTCCCTATAGGGGAAATTCGCTAATAACATAGCCTAAAATTACATTTGTGACTGTATTACCGTATGTGTTGTAAGACATTTACTGACCAATTTAAAAGTAGCAATGATAATCACTCGTATAACATAAGAAATGAGCATGATAAAATATTAGGTACTACAACATAGTAGGCCTTTATTAAAGTTTTTACCAATAAACCTCCTACGCTGGTATTAGTTTTTTAAAATTGTGTCCCAAAGGAAATAAAATCAATTAACACATTGAGTGGGAATCACTTTGTGGTGGTGGCTACCTTAAGGTACCTGGAATGCTCTTTGTTTTCATCGCTGTGGCATAAGTTAGTCACACGATATTTCAAGCTGATATTTTGTAGGCTAGCCATTTGTGAGGACAGTGTAGAATAGATACAGTGACCTTGGTTTCTGTTTTGGAAGAGTGGTGGGACGGGGGACGGGAGGAAAAAGGAGCGCGGGGAGGTAGCTTGCAGATATTTATAGAAGTTTTTTGAAATTTAACATTTCTCGTATGTCTGCTATCAGCGTTTTTGAAACCTGGTGTGTGTTCTTGCTTTTCTAAGGGGACCCGAGTTAGGGCGCGCGGTCAGTGTTACTATGAAGAGTATCCACAGGTGGCGGTGAGTACCATAAGGCACCCAAACTTGAAGGCGGCCAATTTTAAAGAAAACGAGGTAGAATCCAACTTTTTATCACCAATCTAGACTTCTACCACCAGAACAAAATTT
Source organism: Allygus modestus (assembly GCA_963675035.1). Taxonomy (NCBI): domain Eukaryota; kingdom Metazoa; phylum Arthropoda; class Insecta; order Hemiptera; family Cicadellidae; genus Allygus; species Allygus modestus. The sequence goes on from OY776112.1 coordinate 235,641,052, forward strand.
TGTATGCAATAAAATTGTGATTACTATCGATTTTCTTGCCGCACTCTATGTGTTAAAAGACCAGCGAATTAAAAAGTCAATAAAGTACTTCCTGATACAGAAAGGACTGTAGGCCTACTCCAAAATTAATTTTGCAATTCTCTCTTAGTTCCTGGCTATCAGTTTCGTCTTTAAAGCGTCCCAATAAAACTATCAGACAAAACATATGAATGAAATAAAAAACAGAGTCGCTTAACAGTGACGGACACTCCTAAGTAGAGAAATTTTGTGTTCCCACCCGTCAGTGTCTGCATTGAACGTGTTAAGACTGACAAAATTCTCTTAACCAGCGCACTATTAAGCCTGACCCAAAAACAAATCAACTGTGGTTGTAATCTAATAATCGTCATTAAAAATTTAAAAAAATGGGGATTAAAAAATCATTAAATTTTCTAAAATATGATAATTTAGAATTCCCGTAATCTACTTCAAGATCACCAAAACCGACTTGGTACTTTGGTATTATACGGATGCCACCCTTGTACAGCGCGCTGCGGCAGTTATGTTAGGATGGGTTATCATAAAAATGATTGTATGACTTTTCTTGTTTCGTTACGAATCGAATGATACCTGATGAGTCATACTTCAGGCCGCTAAACCCCCTCCAAATAGGCCAAGGTCAGGTCGTTGACCGGAGCGCGCGCATCACCTGTCACCGCCTGTATCTGGGTCAGTGTCATGAGTGATTTATTGCCGTGACTACGTTACATTTGTTTTCATAATGAGTGACGTTCTTTTGGTGTGGGATTTACCTCAAAATGAAGAGGAAACCGTACGTATTTTTATGATAACCCATCCTAACATAACTGCCGCAGCGCGCTGTATATTTGGCGGAGTACAAGTGGCGATCGGGTGTGGCTGCTAGCGGCGGCGACGCATTCAACACGATCCTAGCGGACATCGCTGTCTTTTGGGAGGCACAACACAAAGACCGCTCATCAGAATGATGTAAAATTTGTACAGTAAGTCAATAAAAGTACGTTTTTTCGAATTATGTAGTTATCATTTGTATCCGGTAAAAATTTAACCTCCAAAAATAGTGGCATCCGTATAATACCAAAGTACCACCGACTTGGCTACACAGATATTTAGTATAGCCTGATTTGGGCTACTAGATTCTAGATTTTTATTTGTCCATAAAGATATTGCATATTGTCAGTAATATTAACAAAAATACATAATGCATCATGTACTACAAAATAAATCAAGCATCACTAGACTAAGGTGATGTGTAATCTAGGCTAAAATAACAATTCTTGTTTATCTATAGAAAAGTTTGAAAAAAACACAAGAAAACAAAACTGAAGAAATAGGCTACCTGATTTGTGGTGGACTGAGGGATGCGGTGGTTAGTTTGTTAGTGTAGCTTGTGGTGCAAGTACCAAGATTGTGCCAGCTGGAGTTATTTCTAGGCAGTGAATGGTTGTCAGTGTATGGCAACAGCAGTCGTATACAATTCCACAGCCAATAAATATAGTCAGGTTGAATTCACCTTGCTGATTAATGTAATATATTTTATTTTAAATAAATTGATTGTTTGACTTCTATTTTAGGAACCAGAGATTAAGCTTCCAAATCGCCAACTTTCAAACAAAGATATTATTCGGTACTCAAGACAGATAATCATTCCTCAGATCGGAGTCAGTGGTAACTATAACCTAATATTTCTTTTTATCCCTTGATTTCATTAACTTTGTGACATAATCTTCTTCCAATATTTTAACCCTAGCAGTGGCCTAATGTTGAAGTGGGAAATGGCCGAGCAGATTTTGCGATTTTGCAGACCTTTCTTTTAAAATTCGTATAAATTCAACCTTAGAAGTAAACCTAGCCAACCTCATCTTCATTTTGATCGGAAAGAACAGGAGAATCTAGAAATACAAAAATACCCCCGTAGCAGCAAACCTGCGTACTCAGCGAATTTCCAATGCATATATATGTATCTTAATACTATATAAAGCCATATACCAAGTTTCATAAATATACATTCATTAATAAACGATTAACGACATTTTAATTATTCTCTATAAGAATAACATGGCGGCTGAGTATGCAGGTTTGCTGAAGCAAGGAACACAAAAATGGGTTTTTATACAAACATCAATATTAATCAAATAGGTAAAGCCACATACCAAGTTTTATTAATTTATGTTCATAATTAAGGGAGATAACACGTTACTTATTCTCCATAAGAATAATATGGGGGCCGAGTACGCAGGTTTGCTGCTACGGGAACTATCAGCCAAAAAATGATTTTTTGTGCAAATATCAATAGACCACAACAATATGAAGCAATATACCAAGTTTCATCTGGATAAGTTGATAAATAAGCAAGATATGCAATTTTTCTTATTCTCTACAAGAATAACATTGGACAACGTACTGTGCTTAGCACGTTCAGTATCTCTGTAACCAATTATTGACGTAGAGCAATGATCATAACACAAAATTGTGCATCTTTTTAAACTGATTCCAATGAAAAAACTAAAGTTTGACTTTTTCAAAAATTATATTTAAAAAAGTAAAAAAAAAATATTTTTGGGGTACAAAACCCCCCAAATACTCCTTCGGATAGGACAATCTGTCTGGTTTACAAACTTAAAGTCATAAATGCTGCTTTACACGTTTATACCAAATTTGGTCAAAATCGGATAATTTTTACGAGAGTTATCGTGCTCACTGACACATATATATAGTTTTGAACTAATGGTGTTTTTGGCATCTGGGAACCTCAAAACGAAAAGTTATTATGGTCCCAGGCCTAGGTCTTACCATGCCGACTACGGTAATAGCTTCTTCACTATGGGGGAAATTCGCTAATAAAAAATATCGTGAAAAATATTTTTTCGGTAAAGTAAAAAAAATAAAAAAATAGATTTTTTTTAGAAATTTCAAAAACAGCCTCGATGAAATTTTTTCTACAGATTTTTTATGGAAAATTCATTATATTTTGTAAACAATCTAACTTGCTACATAGAATTATATAACATGTTGTGGAAAGAATTTTTTTTGTAAGTTTTAGGGGTGTAATATAATAATAAACGGCAACCCGAAACATGTGTAAACTGTACAGTGATAGTTTGTGTTGTAAATAAGTCATGTAATATATTTATATACTAATAATGATATACACATATTTGTAAAGCTAATGAAGTAAGGAATACAAAAAAAGTCATAAAGTTTATGGTAAACAATTTTTATCACTTATAAATAAATGTAAATAAAAGAATGTTTTGCTATTTTTGCGTATTTGAAAAAAAAAGATTTCACAGTATTTAGTATATAGCTTTTTGGCTAAATGTTTTACCCACAAATCAATATAAACATGTTTTAGTACATTCAATTCCCTACATAGAAATATATAACATGTTATACATAGAATACATAGAAATATACATATAAATATATAACTCACCACTAGGCCTACCAGATAAATAATCCAATTAGCTTATGATACATCATCAGGAAAGTTGTTCACTTCAATTCACTCCTATATCACGCTCTAAATCGTCATCAATGTTACTACTGTAATACCATTGACTATAAATACTGAAGTAGACTTCTCATTGCCATTATAAAATGTGTCCCTAGTTTTGTGTATGCCAGGATTGAAAGAGGTCGTAGTTTACACCAATCACCGACAGAGTGTACTGCTGTCAACTATTACTTATCCTCTCAAGGAGGGGATAATACAACAGTTGGTGTGTCAGGAAGCAAACATAAGTTGATTATCACTTGCTTTTTGGGGTGGAGATATTTTAAAAGTTAACGTAAATAACTAAAATAAAAAGTTGACAGCAGCACAATCTGTCGGTGACCCAATCGAACTACTTCAATTTCAAATTCTAGCATACATTAAAAGTGGGACAGCTGGGCCATATGGATGGGATGTCTCCTTCAGTATTTATAGTCAATGGTAATACTTTCTTCAATAGCACCCCGAATGTCACTACAATCCATTTTTGCGTAAATTCGGCTAAATAAATAACTAAAACACAACTGAATATGGTCAAACAATAAATAACATAGCGCGCCATTTTGGACTGACTGGACATTGCATATTTCAGATGTCATGTCATATTGTCAACAAAAACACAAAACATCAAGACAGACATAGGAAGAAAGCCTAAAATCTCCTGTTTATAGTGATACCAAATATAATACAGTTTGGAATGAGCCAAACAAACTGACTGAGACTTAGTAAACAGCTGTGCAGTTTATTATTAGGCAAATATGTGACATAATGAAACATTCCCTTGGAAATGAAGCCAAGGGCAAACAGTGCTGCCAACGGCAAAACTAAATTCCTCTACATTTCTTTCTCTTAAAAATAACATATTATTTGACTAGTAACTATAACATACACTGCATATAAACGTGATTTTCAGATCCGACCAATTTGGTCGGGCTGGCCATTCCAAAAAAAACCAGAAACACCTGTTTTCATAAAATCATATAACCTATCCAATCACAATTTAATTCTAAAAATCAATACCAACATAAAACGCTACTCTTTAGCTGTGCATTGGTACCAACCGCATCTTCCTGCGAGAAAAATTACCCGAGCTGGGTAATTTCAAACATATTGTGTTTTGCCATTGTCAGAGCGCTGGCTGAGTTTCGTTGCGCCAAAAATTCATTCGATTTATAATCGTTGTAACATTATTATACAGCTGCTACACGGTTCATTTATGTAATAAAATGAAAGTTCAGAATGTGATCTTCCGAATGATATATTGATCACTTTTGAGTTTATTATTGTTGGTTTTTTTAACATTACAAAATGTTCAGTCATATCCGACCAATTTGGTCAGTGGCCACTCTAGGCGACATAAAAACCCGACCAAATTGGTCGGATGGCCACGGCTAGGGTTAATTGACGACAGAACGAAGTGAAGGAATCTATGTATTAGCAGAGACAATGATTCGTCGTCCGTCAGTATGTGGTCGTGTGTGTTCGGAACGCAATAACATGAAAACAGCTTCACATATCGTTTTCAGATTTTACACAGCCGTTTTCCAGTACATTTCACACTTCCAATTCAAAAATTTAACACATTTTTGTTAATTTTTTTTATTAACTAGCAAACCATATATTTGTATCTTTAATCCCAGCTGTTCTGCTTCTTTTGTTTTGATTTGCTGTCCAATGTTACTTAAATGGGCCAAAACTGTACTTTGGGGTCTTCCCAAGGGTTTCTGGTTCCACACACTCACTTGAGACCCCCTAAAGGCACATCTAGACGTTAAGGGCTTTCAAACGACACATAAATCATCAAAATCAACCGAGTAGTTTGGCCATAATCTTCTGCACAAAAATCTCATTATTCTTTTAATATAATGATTAACATTTAAAAGTTGTAAAATTGTCATAAGGTTCTAAGCATTGGACAAAAATTACTGGTTTTAAAGTGTTTGATACTAATACAATATTGTTTCGTAATTATAAGAAACTACTAAAATATGATTTTATTCATATGTTTTATGATTAAATAAAGTACTCTCCGTTTAACATGGTTTAGCCTAATTTATCAAAGGATTTTAACCCTTTGCGCTCGGATAGGTTCTTTAGAAATGGTCCCCTGGGGTCGTCTGTCCACACTCTGTGGCCGCAGCCATTTTCCCGCCAGCCAGGATTTTTTTCTGTCACACTTATGCTTAGCGCTCACATGTCCACACCCATTGGACAGAGTTAAATGGCGCATGTGATCGCGAACGCTCGCATGTCCACTGTGTGTGGACAGTGACAACGCATACTTTTACAATATTTAATATTCTTTATACTGTATTGTGCTGAAAGTATTGTGCATGACAGTGGATTTCGAAACTAGATCAATCCCAGAATGCAACGGGCATAAATGTCAGCTGATGCATTCTAATGTAAACAGTAAACAACAACAGTTAGTCAAGCGCTTTTGTCTTACGCTGTGTAGTCTTCAGCTTATATGCCTGATAATTATTATTAGGTATACGTAATATTTCAAGAATCCTTATTTTTAATGTGGAGGAAACATTACGTTCCGACGAAATTCGTAACGCCCTTGAAGGTAAAAGTGAGTGTGGCAGTGATTCGGACGATGAAAGTGACATCGACATCTTGTTCTATTTATGTTATAAGCAGTTTTTTAAATTATATCTTAAAATTTTCTTAAATATAATTAACAATGAGTAAATTATGTGATTTTCAATGGTAAATAAATAAGTTTCAAAGTATACAACGAGTTTTCCTTAGACCTTGAATGTATGCTTCAACTTGACGTTTCAGTCTAGAATGAAGAAAATAATTCCGAGCTGGCAGAAGCAGACGACTGACAATGTTGCCGAGCTGGCGACGAAATCTAGTGCGGCCATTGAGTGTGGACATGCGAGCTCTGGGCGCCGAGCGTCAGAAAATAATTCCCAGCTGACGCAGACTCCATACTGTCCACTGAGTGTGGACATATGAGCGCAAAGGGTTAAAATTGTTATATTAAAAAATTAAGTTTTTACAAATAAAGGTAACGTTCTCCCATAATGTGAGTAATGTGAGTGAGTTAATAGTTTATCCGCTAGATTGCAGCAGCCATTTATTTCGTATTTACTTCTACCAGCTGTGTTCTTTTGTCAGTTTATGATAAGGAATACCCCCGTCATAGCAAACCTGCGTACTCAGCTAATTTCCAAATGTACCCCTCTGCATAGGCAACTTACCGTGTTATTTTTTGTTGAAGAATTTGCACCTCTAATAATATAATATAATTAATAGCAATTTATCCTATGACCTAAAATTAACCAAAAGAAAAGTAGATATTTTCCTACAGAGTCCCCAGGGCTATTTATTTAATATTTTGTGATGAAATTTTGGTTAGAACTTACATTATCAGCAGAAACTTTTATCAACCATTTCTGAGTTCGGTCATCCCATTACGCAAATATTTGAGCGTACTCCTAGTGATACCGGTATTGAATTTTTGCGGGTATTTTGGAAGGGGGTGGATCCCAACCCTAGGTCTTGTTACTATTTAAGTTTGACCTGTTCTTATAAAGTACTATTACGGTACGGTTTGCATTATTGTGTTGTAGGATAGTTCTTTCTTTTTACCTTATTACAGGATGTATGATTGAATAACTTTCAAACTCGACAAACAGTTTTTTTTCCAGTTTTTGAATGACTAATCACTTGAAGCAGCAGGTATAAAAATTAAGTTAAGAAATGAAGAATTTGTTATTTTGAATGTTTATAGACCATCTGGTTCCAGCATTAATACATTCTTTGACAGATTGTTTCCATTGGTTGAATCCATTGGTCTCTAAATTTAGTTAGCAACTTAGTTCTTGCTGGGGATTTTAATATAAATATTTTGGATTGTAATTCAAATGCTTGTGTTCGCTTTAAGGAATTTTTTAATGAATTTAACTTAACAAACTTAATTGATGTACCTACCAGAATCACTGAATTTTCTCAATCATGTCTGGATAATTTCCTTGTTAACCGACAAATGTTATCAAAAAAACTAAGATCAGGTGTTATAATTATGGGCATATCGGATCACCTAGGAATTGAGTTAGTTATACCACTAGATGCTGTGCCATTACAATATAATTGTTCACAAAATGTCATAAGAGTTATTAATGAGGATAACTTAATTTTAATGACTGAATTACTAGGAAAAGAGACTTGGCCAGAAAACAATGATAACGCTACTGAAGAAAATGTTCAAAGTTTCTTTAACATAATAAATTATTATTTTAATTTATGCTGTCCTTTGAGAAAAATGCTAAGTCACAATCTGAAAAGAAATAAAAAATTACCTTGGATAACAACTCAAGTCACTAACACAAAGAACCAATTAATATTTATAGAATCTATATGGATTGAAAACAAAAATAACACTCTGTTAAAATAAAAGCTTGTTAAACTAAAAACTTACTATAAATCTCTAATTGAGCAGACAAAAAAAGATTATTTTAGTGACAAAATTAGCAAGTCTAAAAACATAATGAAAGATACCTGGGGGATAGTTAATGGAGATCTTGGGAGGATTCGTAGAACACATCATAAAATTTTATTACAAATCAATGGCAAGCTGGTAACAGAACCACTTGAAGTTTCAAATCAATTTAATAGCTTTTTTAAAAATGTACCGGAATCCTTAGCATCTAAATATAAGCTAAATTACACTTTTAAAGGAACAAGAGTTTTGAACACACTTTTTTTGCACCCAACTAGTGAAAAAGAAATTTTGAAAATAGTTAGCGATATGAAAAATAGCAATTCGTCTGGCTGGGATGGACTTGACAATAAAACACTAAAATCGATCATCAAATCATTTGCTAAACCTTTGTCAAACCTTATTAATAATTCTTTTGAGACTGGTCACTACCCAAACCATTTAAAAATTGCCAAAATAATCCCAGTTTATAAGAAAAAAGGAGATAAAAAATTGATGGAAAATTACAGGCCAATAGCATTATTACCAACAATAAACAAAGTATTCGAAAAGGTTATTAGTAATCGAATTTTGGTATTCCTGGAAAATAATAGTATTTTATTTACTGACCAATTTGGGTTTAGGAAAAAGAGTTCAACAACAACTGCGGTACACAAATTTATTAAAGAAGTCCTGGTAGGAATTGAGAACGGTGATTATGTCTCGGGAATTTTTCTTGACCTGCAGAAGGCTTTTGATTGTGTACATGTTGATATTTTACTGAATAAATTAGAAAACTATGGACTTTCTGGACATGCATTTAACCTGATGAAATCTTATCTAAGCAACCGTAAACAATTCACTCGTGTTAAACATGATGGATGTGAGTACTTTTCTGACAGGGTCGAGATAACCTGGGGAGTGCCACAAGGTTCCGTTCTTGGGCCTTTACTCTTTTTGTTATACATAAATGACGTTGGTGAAATTGGCATTCCAAACCAAACCATTCTTTTTGCCGATGACACTTCTCTAGTTTGCAAACAATCAAATATAGTCAACTTTGAAATTATTACAAACATACAAGTTAATAATATAGTTCAGTTTTATAATGCAAATTGTCTTACCGTAAATGTAAATAAATCAGTTGTTTTAGATTTTACTTCTTTAAAAAAGTCACCCTTTGAATGTACAATAAGCATTGATGATCAGTTGATGCCAAAAACTGATTCTGTAAAATTTTTGGGTCTTATTGTTGACAAATATTTATGTTGGAATGACCATGTGGGTGATCTGTGTTTAAAATTATCACAGTCTGTTTTTATTCTCAGGAAATTAAGTAAAATGTGCAACATTGACACTTTAAGGATGGCTTATTTTGCTTTTTTTTATTCAAAAGTGACGTATGGGATAGAAATTTGGGGTAACACATCAAAAAAAAATATTGACAAATTATTTAAAATTCAAAAAAGAGCTATTCGTTGTATAGCTGGTTTAGGATATCTTGACTCCTGTAAGGGAAAATTTATAGAACTTAGAATAATGACTTTGCCCAGTATTATTGTTTATAAAGTATTACTCCAAATGGCACTAGGCCTATCTGGACTAAAAAACACCAGGACTTTCATTCCTATGACACTCGAGGCGCTAATAACTTAGTTATAGAAAAACATAGCTCTAAAGTGTACGCATTGGCAACTCAAAAATTCGGACCTAAATTATGGAACGCCCTTCCCCAGAATTTAAAAATATTGGCCTATCCAAAATTAAAAAAATCAATTGAACTCTTTCTCCTAAACAATCCCTTGTATAAAACTGAAGACTTTTTTGCCTTAATTAGCTAAGGCATTCCTCTTGTATCTTTTAATCTAGTTTTAGAAATTATTTTATTTGAGTTTAATTCTTTTTTTTGATAATGATATGTTTCAATTGTATTACTTATGTTATGTGACGAGCTGGAAGATGTAATTCACACATTGTATTACTTACTGGCAATAAATTGAGTATTGAGTACTGAGTATTGAGTATTGAGTATTGACTATCATATATATTTTAAAAAATTAGAAAACTGGCCGGTCCTTCAGACCATTCTATTGGACCGATTTTCATGATTCTTTTGTTAACTGATAGATAATTATGTCAGATATGTCATCACTCTTCCAAATTAACATATAATCAATGAGCTTCGCCCCAGTGGCTCTTAAAGTTCCCATGTTAATCAATAATTTCTAACCGATTGAAGTTTAAAGCTTTCTTTAAAAAAATATGCATGATCACTCAATTCACTACTTGCCTTAATGAACCCTTTCTACAAAATGGTATTTTCTTTTAAGTTCCTAATATGTTTCTGAATTCTCTCTGAAAACGTTATAAAAATATTTACCATATAAGCCTTTGGTTTTACTCGATGTGGAGTTTCAGTATGTGTATTTGTACGTGTGCGTATGTGAGTAGAAGTGTATTTGTATTTAGCTATTGATTTTAAACCTGAAAATTTTTAGCACTCTGGAATGACTTCCTTAAGTCCTACATTGAACCCCAAAACGAGGGCAACTTTGACAGGTCATCACAAAACGAGTGTCAATGCCAAAATAAACCATAGGGGCTTTATTGGTTTAAAAAAAATTGGGGTAGCTTTTATAAGTTTTGTTGTTACATTGTTTTCAATTAATTAGTTTTATCTATAGGTAGTTTTCATAAAATTAAAGCCATTAGTGCTCAGTGCTTTACTTAAAACAAGAAAATAACTCTCCATCACACTTTACCATTAGTTCACACAAAGAGAAAAATCCTAATTGATGATAAAATATTTGCCTTTTTAGCGAATTTCTCCCAAAGGGAATAAGCTATTGCCGTAGTCGGGTACATATAGCTAAGACCTATATAGGCCGGGGACGATGATGACTTTGCACGTTGACGTCTCAAGATGCCAACACCATTCGTTCAAATTTGTATATATATTTTATCGTGTATATTGTAATGGGATGAGCTTACAAACAACATTATGACGAAAGTATGCATTTTCTTAAAGACACAGTGTGGCTAGGAATGAATACTCAGTCAGTCAGCATTGGGATAGAAATCCTAAGAACATTATTCTTAAACTATTTTTATATACGTATGAATAATATAGTCACTGTTTTATTTTAAAACAACCATCGTAGTATGGTCATAGATTATCTCCCAATAACTGTTTTAAGCAGATAAACTGGCCATATAAATCACAGCTGTTAAATGAAATAAAAACCCTGCTGCTGAACTCTAGCGGGAAAAATATTAGGTCTAACGAGTTCAAGGATAAAGAGAACATTACCTTTATTTATAGTTAAACTGGTTAGTGTTTTCAGTGCTAAAATTATAAATATTTTTACTAAATATTTATATAACTTAAATAATTACTGCTAATAAAAATATTTTTAGATCTTACCATCAAACACATGCATTATTTTAGCATGATTAGCCTTTATACATAAACGTAAGGTGCGACATTGACTGATGCTGCAGAGCAGGACGGGTCCTCTAATAAAAATATTAAATCACACTCTGATTCTGAACTGGATTATTTCATATGTAAGGTGCCAATAACAATTATTTTATATTTCCCAAAAATAATGCTATAACAGTAGCAATTGTAGGTAATGTGTTGAACAATAATTCCTTTAACCCTTATAGTGCTGCGGGGTCTTTAGCCCTGCATATGCGAAAAGTGCCGTGGTCTACATAGGGAAAATATAAAGTTTTAAGAAAAAATTCACCACTAGATTATTTATAGGTCTATCTTCATAAAGTTTGTTTTATATTGTAGGTATTATAACAGGGAAAACAACAATGTTATGTTATAAACAAAACTATGAACACTTTTTAGTGATAACAGTTTTACCAAAATGAGGTTAAAATTGTTACTTGAAATCTTAGCGCAAGTCCCAAAATTTATTCACTAAGCTCATGTTTTGCGAATTAAAAATGAATGAATGCACACACGATATACCTAAAATTATAAATTTCAACTGGTCATGTTCTATAACACGATAAAACAAACCAAAACACAACCAAGCATCACAACAATCAACAATGACTGCAACAGTGAGCATCAGCTGATAATAGATTAGCGCCACTGTGCTCTATGTTATATCTGGAGTCACTACTCTGACTAAATATTTTCCAAAAACGAGCCGTCAACTCTAACTTTTTGCTTTGTTGTGTTGTCACCTTGACGTTAACTGGTCCAATCAAAATACATTGGATGGACGATGTCAAAATTTCAACCAATAGGAAATAAAATAACTATACCACCAAAACGCTTTTTCGCCATGGAGTGGTGACTCCAAAAATAACATTGAGCTCAGTGGTTTATGTTTATGTTTATGTGTTGTTGAAGGGACGGATTCAAAAATCCAAAGATTCAAAGATCCTCACACGTCAACCGAAGCTTATTGTGTGTCCCTAGTCCGTTAGTTTGGCAAACCAATGCCCGTACCCTTTACGAGATCCAGGAGTTTTTTACCAATACTAACGTCCTTTTAAGAGCTCAGTGGTTAGCGTTCACCACAGAATACAAATAACACAGTAAAAGTCAGTCCATGAGCAAATAAATGTTATAGTTTAACAGTTTAAAACCTCTGGATCTAAAAAATGCTCTTTGCAAGCCAGGAAGTAAAATTTGGATCCATTTTATATATGAAAAACAGAGTCTCCTATATAGATGCTGGCACTTTTAGCAATAGTACCAGCGTCTATATAGTTGACTCCATGACACTATAAGGGTTAAGAACATTTTAATCAACAATTAAACGTGATTGCTAAACTATATGTATATCCCACACAATCATACTTACAGGCAGGGCCGTGGAGAGAAACCAAGGGCCTCAGGGACAGTTTTTTCCGGGCCCCCGGGTAATATTAAATTCACAACTGAAACACAATTTGATACACAATTACACAATTTGATTCCCTTCACTACACCAAACGTCGTGCTGCTGTAGATTTGTTATACTAGTGGTGAGGGACAGGTTCCTGATCTCGGTAGTCAACCTTTTAAGCTTATAATGTAGGTATGCAATGAAAAGGTTATGTAAGGATTATAAAATATGTGTAATGTTATTTAAGTACTCTATTATCTGAATAGGTATGATATGTTTTTTAATCATTAAAAAATTTAGCAAAATGTTTGCAAAAAATTAAAACTAGGTAAGTTTTAATGCTTTTTAGTGGTGCTCCTGAGAGGTAATAATAATACTTTTTTTGCAGAATGTTTGATTAAATTATAGATCCACTTATGCAAGACCTGGCCTCTTTATATTAGTAAATTTGAAAGGTAAAAATAAAACCAGGTCGACTGGGCCGGGCCCTCTTCGAGGCCCGGGCCCTGGGGCTACAGCCCCGGCTGCCCCCCCTCTCGTCGGGCCTGCTTACAGGTTAGGATCTAATTTAAATCAAATTTAAAACATAATGTAGTGTCCCTTCTCTTTCTAGTGTTTTAGTATTGAGCTATAAAATTCGTTTTAAAATTGAAAACAAACCAAACACGACTGGGAATGACTAAATTTTATATAATACTTTTTTATTACGTTTTTTAAAGACCTACTCAAATGCACTGTTTATCAGGTCAGGTGAGGCTGAAGCATTGGTCGGTGCTGATTGTGGGAGTGGGAGGCTTGGGGTGTCCCTCTGCTCTTTACTTAGCTGGAGCAGGAATTGGTAAGTTTTTACTACGGCTTAAGTATCAGGGAGGAAAGCTCTTTTAAGAGGATGTCAGTCATTATGTGCAAAAGTCATAATTTAACCCTTATAAAGTTCGGCCGGAAACGATTTAACCCTGTTTGTAGCCCTGCTACTGTTTGTAGCAGCCTAGCCTGAAGCCATGTGATAAACAGTTCCCAGGTGAGAGTCTGAAAGAACAGATGAGGTTTTTTAGTGTGTAAAATACATCTTGTAAGAGTACACTTGGATGGCCACCTGTAGGCATAAAGAATTTTTCACCTCTCCTTGAAAACAAAAAACAAACTTTTAGTGCTGAGCACGTCACTAACAGCAACGCACAATGTACATCGCTTTACATGCTATGTGTAAATCTCATCACTTCTGAAGTTCCATCCTCTGATTATTATTTGATAATATGCCTAAAATTCAGGGAGACATAAAATTCGTTATTATCTTTGACTTGTACAATATTCATACCTTAGTGAATACTATACTGACGTTGTCTATTATACTTGTATGCGTTTAATGGCAATAAAGGCTTTCTTATTCTTACTAGGGCTTTTGGGCAAACCGTATCTGGGGCAGCCAAACAAACAAAAACCAACTTACGGGACCTCACTGCCCTATAAACCTCACCTAACCCAGGCTACTTAACTTAACAAGCACCCATGCCAACTTCTGTGGTCAAAGATAAACTATGCAAAATTGAGGTTATACGTACCCTACTTCACTCTAATCAGTTCAGAGTTATAACCCTTCAAAAAAGTGTTCTCATAAAAAAGTAAGGGATGGTTTTCATTTGAATAAAAACAAATATTGTGAACAATGAAGGCAAGTGAATTTAAAGTAGAGAAGTGCTTCTAGGATACAAACTTTAAGGATGTTCATGTTATAATTTTAGGTCGTATTGGGCTGGTAGATTATGATGGTGTTGAAGAAAACAATCTTCATCGTCAACTTCTACATAATGAGGACTCATTAGGAAAACCGAAAGTAGAATCAGCTGCAGTAGCTTTAAAGAAGTAAGTATTGCAAAACACACACCTTGTTTGCTTAATATAAGTGTGAACATATGTATAAACAATAGATAGATAGAGAGATATTTATTTGTTTACCTTTTTACTTTGACTTTCCTATTTTACTGCATTTTATTTCAGTTCCAGGTTTCGCTACATAGATAACCTAACAGCTGTTCTTGGCTTAATTAATTCTTCCATTTCGTGATCATGACAATAATTAATGGCTGTTTATACTACAAATAATAAAACTGTTTTACAATACAATGGATGGATTTATTAATGAAGTTGACATTTCAGGTTACAAGATAGGGATTTACAAATTATGGCACATAAATATAGAGGATTAACTTTACTATAAGATAATTATTATTTGATACATGAAGTGCTCAGGGTTTACACAATGTTTATAGGATCTGCAGGGGGGGAACTCGTGCGGCAAGAATGACTGTCTGTTCTTGTCTTAGTAAAATATCTTTTATTTTAATTGAATGTTTAGTTATGATATGAATTTTGACACATTGTAGGTTTTGCCAATGAGGATCTCAGAAATCAAAAGTTTGTAATACACTGTTATTGACTTCTTTCAGTCTTGAGGAAATAAATAGGCTAAGCCTTGAAACTTTAGTCTGTTGAAAAATTAATTAATAAAAAGTATAAGTCCAGAGAATTAATCTTGAGGTTGATGTGTTTAGTTTACTTTAAAGTATTCCAAAATGCTAGAAATGATGTTAGACTTGAAAATTGGACATCAATTATATGTTGCTGCAATCTACAAGGTAAGTTGGAAGGGTCTCACCATAGTTTTATATTGTTCATCACTGGCATTTCTTCTTGGCCTTGCAAAATGGGATAAAACTTTGCCAGTGACTCTTCTTACATAATAAAAGAGTGGATGGTGTATTCCACTACACTTTTTATAGGGAAAAATGTTAATTTTGGATAGATACCCACAAAAAGCTAACACTTGGCCATTATATTTTTTGGAAAACTCAATTCTTTTTTTTAAATTGTACCACATGGTTCTCAATAATGTTAGTCACTGCCATATGTTCCTGAAGTTCTTGTAGACACTGTCACTTGTTTTAAACACTTGTACTATATCAAATTAAATTTGGAATGAGATCAATTTTGAAAAATAAATAAAATTAAATAATTTGAAGCAGTTTACATGAATGAATTAGTGAGCCTTCTTATTACCTAGATAGGCCTATTATACATTAATGTGGGGTTTATTTATTATATGGTAAACTTAAATATATCAAATCTATGAAATGTTGCAATGATCCCCGCAGAAGTCGAAGTGAATGAAATGAAGCTGAGATTTCGAAACAACATGAATGGATTTGATGGTACACATAATATGAATATTTATGATAACATGAACACACATAACAATTGGATAACATTGAAAATACATGAAGGTTAACACATAATAAAATTATAACGTTGGATGAATGACAGTTGGGATTAAATAACATCAATTAAACATTAAACACAAATATGGAATATCATGACATAAGTTACAAAAAGGGTGAAATGTTCATGGGTTTCTCTGTCCATAGTGGGGTTGGTAGGGAGAATATCCACTTGACATTATTATTCCTTAACATTAATACATTTTTTTTTTTTTTTTAAACTAACTCACTGGAAGAAATATTATAATAATTGTTTATTCAAGGGGGGGGAGGAAACTGTTATTCTGGTCCATATCCTAACGGGTTTGTCACTTGGGAGTCTTGGGGAGGAAAGAAGGGGAGGGAGACACATGCAATAGGGAGACACTTGTAAAGGGTTATATAAACACAGTGGGAAAACACATACATTAAATGGGGAAAACACTTGATAGGGGAAATTACATAACACTTTGAAATGACAACATAATGAATATTATATGCTAACATAACTATTTATAACATAACAAAGGGAAGGGAATTGGTGGGGTTCACGATGATGATGTATTCAGGTGTTCACAGGTCTGCTAATATACTTTTTCAATGCATTAATGTAGTATAGTCTGAATTTATGCTGTTACGTGTTCCGGGACCATCAGAGAATACATTCTGGTAACTTTAACAAATCGGTTAACTGCTCCCGTTGTTGTTGTTTTAGTAATTCATTGTTATTTAGTGATTGCTGAACGATATTATAAGAGATACTACAAGTTGTGGGATTATTGGTATCATAATTAGACTGATTAGTATGATTATTTATATGAGTATTATTGTTAATGTTATTTTGCCTGTGGCTTTCATCTCTTACGATGTAACATGATATACCTTCAATATACGCTTCTCCAAACTTCAAATTGATAACATTATTGTTTATTTTCAACATAATCGTTTCATGTTCAAAGTTTATTTCCATCTCCCAGTAACTTAACAAATCAATCCCTATAATGAATGGTCTAACTAGGTTGGGAACCAATAAAACTTGTACATTAGTTTGTTGCTTCTCTATCTGTATGGGTAATAATATTATTTTCGCTATACGTTTCGATCGTTCACCTGTTGCAGTCTTAATGAATGTATTGGTTACGGGCAGTTCTTCAAATTTATTAAACTTATGTTTATTCTCTTCAAACCATTTTTCTGACATGCACGTGATGTTAGAGCCGGTATCAATTAACGCATTTACATATATATCGTTAATTTTTACTTTAAGTTCTGGACAGTTAAAATTTTGTTTATCAGTGGATTTATTATTTACATCAGATTCTTCTCTCATTAAAAATTCTCTGTCGCAGCAGATCGTACTTACAGTATACTCGTTATTTATGGGATTATATATAATATTAGTATCATTAGTATTGTTAGGCCTGTTATGTCCGATATGTTGTGTGGGCACTGAAGACATCATCAAACGGGAGGGGAGTGACAAATCCGTAAGACAGCCTTCGATTACTTCAGTGCTTACCCGTTTAAAGGTAGCGCTGTATCAGTGGGGTTGGGTGATGGGGGTTTTTGGTTGGGGTCAGTCCTCTCTAGGATTGTTGTACAGACATTATGCTGTTCACGTGACGGATATTTTCTCTCATTACTTGATGTTCCTGGTCGTGGGGATGAGAAATGGTAGTTGTGTATGTTGTTGTTGTTCGGGGGATTCCTGTCATGTTGTTGAGGTCGATAGTAGTGACTGTTGTTGTTGTTGTAGTTGTTGTTGTTTCTGTAACCGTTGTTGTAGGGGTGATACTGTGCACGGTTATCTCTAGGCTGGTAGGAGTGTGGGTTTATGTTGTGGTTTCGGTACTGGTTACCATGTTGATGTCCGTTGTTGTATTGGAAGTTGTTGTTGTTATTTGGTCTCTTGTCGTTCTGATTGTTTTGGTAATTCGGTTGACGTTGATTTTGGGGTGAAGTCGGTCGGTTGTTATGTGCTGAATAGTTGTGTCTGTCTCTCTTCTGTGCGTCCTTTAGGTCCTCTCTTTGTAGTAGTGACTCGAATTCATGAATAGTATTAGCGTTTTGGACTCTTCTTGCGTCTTGTACTATTTCACTGAAGTGTTCAGCGAGACAGGATACAATTTCATCGTCGCTTAATGGTGGTGTTAAAGATCTCAGTGTGATGACACGTTCTATAAAGTATTCGGAGCGTGACAGTTTACCATTCGTCCGGAATTTTTCTACCTCCAATTTTTGTCGTATTCCTCTCTGAACTGAACGATTCCAAAACTTAGCCAAAAATGCATTTTCAAACTCATTCCAATCTTTGATATCGTCTTTTATCAAAGAGAACCAACGCGACGCATGACCTTCGAAGCTGGCTTCGATTGTGTCAATCAGATTTTCTCTCAGATCAGTACAATTGTTTCTGTGACTATTCCGTTCGTAGTATTTTTTTAATTTAATCAAGTATTCTTGAGGATTGTATGCGCGTCCATAAAATTTGGGTATGGTTTGGTCGACAGCATTGCCATTGTTTCCGCAAACAACATTTATGGTTGAAGGGACGATAGTTGACTTCTGTACGATTTCGTTTTTCAGGAGTTTAATTTCCGTGTTTACAATTTCGTTTAGTTGGCTAAATTCGTTTTTGGTCTGCTCGATTTTGATTTGATTTTGTTGAATTAGTGGTAAAAACACGTCTTGAGTGGTTTTGGTGTGACGGTCAATGGTGTCGTCTATTCGTTGTAATGTTTCATCTTTAAGTTCTCTGATCTGATTGTTTACGTCACCTACGTCTTCGTTCATTTTAGTGATTAGTTCGGTACGGATTTGATTGTTAGTAGAATAGATTAGATTGTTAGTCTCGTTTCTTTGTCGTTCAAATTCGATTTCGAAATGTTCTTTTAAATCAGCCGTTTGTTTGGTGATCTCAGCGGATAATTTGGTTTCAATTCCTTCGATTCTAATGGATTGTTCACTCTGTCTTTGTCGGATTTGGTTTATTTCGTCTTGAAATTTAACTTGAGCGCGGCCTAGATTATGTAATTCAGCATGAACAGCATTAAATTTCGTGTCAAGTTTAGCGTCAGCAGCGTTTAGTTTAGCATCAGCGGCGTTTAGTTTATCGTCAACGGCGTTTAGTTTAGTGTCTATTTTGGTTTGGACTGTGTTTAGTTTAGTGTCTATTTCAGTTTGGACTGTGCTTAGCTTAATGTCTAATTGTTGAAACATAATACTGATTTGGGACAACATGTCAGCGGGATTTATATTAGTTGTCGACTGCGGACTGAGTGGGTTTAGTGTAGTCGCAGGCGGTATATTCTGGGACTGTAGTGATGACATAGAGAGGTGGGGAGGGGTGGTTGCCAGGGAAACGGTGGTCGTCATGGAAACCGCGGGAGTGGGGGTTTCACCGGTTGTGTCAGGTGTCATGGCGTTCGTGGCAGGACTATCGTGTAAAGCGTCTGTACTGTTTACGTCGTCTGCGTCATTACTCAAGTCGAAACCAAGGAATGGCGTGTTTGTGTCGTCGTTGAAGTTAAATTGCGTGGGAATGTTTACTGTAGTAGTGTGTTCTTCGTGTAATGTCGTAATGTCAGAAGCAGTAAGTGTTTCGGACGTCTGTGATTCCGTAGATTCGTTACTTGGGGAACTCATAGTTGTTGTTGTTGGTGACTCGATTAAACGACGGGGTGGGTTGATATTAGGTCTTAAGTTATAATGTTTGGGCATAATCTTACTTCACTATAAAGTTTGTCAATTGTAGTGGGGGGAAATGGAGTATGGGAATAAATCTTATCTTTACAATAATTCTTAGTAGCCTACTTGATTTTTCCTTATTCTAAACAAATATGCCTACTTAAATTAACTGCTTCAAATTTAAGAACAGACACTCATTCAAGCCTTACGTTGGAAGCGCCAATTGCAAAACACACACCTTGTTTGCTTAATATAAGTGTGAACATATGTATAAACAATAGATAGATAGAGAGATATTTATTTGTTTACCTTTTTACTTTGACTTTCCTATTTTACTGCATTTTATTTCAGTTCCAGGTTTCGCTACATAGATAACCTAACAGCTGTTCTTGGCTTAATTAATTCTTCCATTTCGTGATCATGACAATAATTAATGGCTGTTTATACTACAAATAATAAAACTGTTTTACAATACAATGGATGGATTTATTAATGAAGTTGACATTTCAGGTTACAAGATAGGGATTTACAAATTATGGCACATAAATATAGAGGATTAACTTTACTATAAGATAATTATTATTTGATACATGAAGTGCTCAGGGTTTACACAATGTTTATAGGATCTGCAGGGGGGGAACTCGTGCGGCAAGAATGACTGTCTGTTCTTGTCTTAGTAAAATATCTTTTATTTTAATTGAATGTTTAGTTATGATATGAATTTTGACACATTGTAGGTTTTGCCAATGAGGATCTCAGAAATCAAAAGTTTGTAATACACTGTTATTGACTTCTTTCAGTCTTGAGGAAATAAATAGGCTAAGCCTTGAAACTTTAGTCTGTTGAAAAATTAATTAATAAAAAGTATAAGTCCAGAGAATTAATCTTGAGGTTGATGTGTTTAGTTTACTTTAAAGTATTCCAAAATGCTAGAAATGATGTTAGACTTGAAAATTGGACATCAATTATATGTTGCTGCAATCTACAAGGTAAGTTGGAAGGGTCTCACCATAGTTTTATATTGTTCATCACTGGCATTTCTTCTTGGCCTTGCAAAATGGGATAAAACTTTGCCAGTGACTCTTCTTACATAATAAAAGAGTGGATGGTGTATTCCACTACACTTTTTATAGGGAAAAATGTTAATTTTGGGTAGATACCCACAAAAAGCTAACACTTGGCCATTATATTTTTTGGAAAACTCAATTCTTTTTTTTAAATTGTACCACATGGTTCTCAATAATGTTAGTCACTGCCATATGTTCCTGAAGTTCTTGTAGACACTGTCACTTGTTTTAAACACTTGTACTATATCAAATTAAATTTGGAATGAGATCAATTTTGAAAAATAAATAAAATTAAATAATTTGAAGCAGTTTACATGAATGAATTAGTGAGCCTTCTTATTACCTAGATAGGCCTATTATACATTAATGTGGGGTTTATTTATTATATGGTAAACTTAAATATATCAAATCTATGAAATGTTGCAGTATTGTCCAAATAAAGTTTGTAACGTGCTATTTTTATCTTTATAAATTGTGTTTATGTTTTATAAATACTAAACATTTTAAAGCAAATTAAATTTCCAGGCAGTGGTAAAAAACAGTGATATAAAAATTGTGTCTGATTATTTGTAGGATAAACAAGGAGATTGTTGTGGATCAACATCGGGTGCAACTAAGCAGCAGCAATGCCCTCGAGATAATAGGAGGATATGACGTAGTTGTCGACGCCTGTGACAATGTGGCGACTAGGTGAGTCTTGTGTATTACGCTAAAATAAGTATGTTCAATTGATTAGGTAGAGTCAACAAGCTACCATATAATGGAGAACTTGCTGTGGACTCACAATATCGGAAACGTTTTAATATTGTTTTGTTACATGATAATGTAGAGAGATTGAAAAAGATGAGTTTTCACTGTGGCTTAAAGTTCAAGCCGTTTCCAAGGTGCAACTTTAACCCTTTCCACTCTCATTTTTAGACTTGCCTATCCCTATCCAGCTGCATTTCAAAACACAGCTGGTTGCTTAGTTTTTTTTTTTTTTTTTTTTTGTAAAAACAAACTGGACTTTTGTGTTTGTATTTTGATACAGTTGATTTAGGGACCAAAAGAACAAATAAAAAGTGCATGGCGGGTCAGGCTCCTCGACATGCGGCAGCGTACAGTAGCTCAATGCAGCGGGCGGGGCTGCCCCAACATACAAGTGGAAAGGGTTAAAAACTAAATTGATTATAGTCAGTAATAATATTAATATAATTATTTTTTAACACATTTTACAATTGTTAATAAATAAATAATAAATAAGAATTTTACTGTCGTTGAGCTTCACATAAAAGCAATAGATGGAATAGAATAGAATAGGTCAACAGGACCATACTTATACATAAAGTTTAAAGTTTGGCCAGCATTGATAAATCTAACATTTAAAATTTCTAACCTAATATCACAGAAATTGTTTAAAATGACACTTAAATAAAGAATAACATTAAATAAAGGTTGACATTGCCTAAAGTAAATCACAATTATCCATCACATTGCCAGTTCCCTGGCTTCAAATAATTTTTGAATTGAATAGAAATATGAATTAATCAAGAGCCAATTAGATGCATAACAATTTTATCAACCTCTGACTATGAATGTTTAATTATTAAGGGTATGGTTTACACAATATTTAACTGTCATCTGGTACCCATCTCAGTTGAAAGTAGGTTGTAGAGTAAGCAGCGGATTATGTTACAACAAACTCTCTGGCATTCTTTTCCACTATGTCTTTACTATATACTAACCTACACTTGCACTTTATACTATATCATACAGGGCCTTAATACACTTGTATTTGATACATCAACTATCTGGGGCTGAAATGATTTTAAACATTTGTTTTACTATTCCTAAGGTTATTGGTAGAAAAAGCTAGTGATAGCAAGTATATAAGTATGAATAAGTTACGACCTGACCTATTGTCAATGCTATATAGGCTATAGTCCACTACAATAAATGATGTGATTTGGTTATATAACCTATGGCTCATCAAAAAGTTAACATATAGTGAATAGTAGTAAAATATAGTGATTAGTGGGTTAAAATCTAAATCTAAACCTATTTAATTCTTGTACAATTTGTTTAAAGCCTAACATACCGTAGCCTAGTTTATTCTTTTCTGTTACGTTTATGTTTATGTGTTGTTGAAGGGACAGATTCAGAGATCCAAAGATTCAAGGACATGTCAACCGAAGCTTATTGTGTGTCCCTAGTATGTTAGTTGGGCAAACCAATGCCTGTACCCTTTACGAGATTCAGGAGTTTTTTCCCAATACTAACATGCAACCAAACAGAGCCCTTCTCTTTGCCCCGAGTCTCTCGCAATCCAGTATGATGTGCTTGGCAGTCTCTTCAGACTGATTGCAAAGCCTACACTTCTGTCTTTCTTTTTTAAGTCCAAGAGTGTGGAGATGTTTCCTGAAGTGGCCGTGTCCAGTTATTAAGGTGACCTGCTTAATCCGACCTCTGCCCAACCTCACCAACCGGTTAGTGAAGTGAGAGCTAGTGTCTGCTAGCAGCTTTTTACCAAGTGCTTGAACAGAGGATTTCTGCCATTGCTGGTGATGTAAGTCCCTAGACCATTTGTTGATCGTATGAAAAGCAGTTGTTTTGCTTATGCCACAGCTTGGCTCTGGATCAAAGACTGACATACCTGAACCTCTTTTAGCAAGCTTATCTGCACACTCATTGCCACCTATGCCTACATGGTCAGGTACTCAACCAAGATGCACAGAGTTATGTGATGCGAGTTTGCTGAGTGTGTTGTAACACTCCCACACTAATTTTGATTTGATTTTGTTGGAGTCAAAAGCCTTGAAGGTAGCCTGACAATCTGACAAGATTTCTATATGCTTGTCGCAATAGCGTCTGGCAGGGCCCAGATTGGCACAAACCTTGATGCCACAAATTTTCACTTGGAAAATAGTACAGTGCTGTCCCAGACTTGCACAGAGTTCTTTTCTGGGTGATTCACTGTACACCCCAGCTCGATTTTCCTTCAATGAGAGAGCCATCCGTGTACCAGACAAGGCTTCCTTTCCTGAAATAGGACCCTTCCTCAGATTTCCACTCTTCTCTGGAGCAGAATTCAACAGAAAAGGGTTTAGTGAAAACCATCTTCAGACTCATGACATCTGAAATCATTTCAAGCACAGGGATGTGAGCAACAGCTTTGGTGATGGTGCAATGGCCTGTTCCAGACAGGCCTTCCCTCCACTGGCCTGCGACTTTTAAACGATAGGCTGATTTTCGTGCTTCTGCCTGGATGAAGATATCCAGAGACAATAATCCAAGAGCAACTTCGAGAGTTGCTGACGGGCTGCTCCTGAAAGCTCAAGTGACTAGAAGTGTGGACCAGCCTTTGTAAACTTGTGAATTTGTCTATGGCTGTGGTCTGGTTCATCTTTGTCCACCAAACTAGTGATCCACACGTGACTTGAGGCCTTATTACTGCCTTATACAGCCTCAGCGCTATGTGAGGCTTGATCTCCCACGTGGAGGTTGAAACAAAACTAACACTATTACAGCTCTCTTGAATAATTTTGGTTAATAACAATCAACTGTTCGACTAAGAGTTTATGGTAAATACAGTAATAATTCCCTTTCAACTATTCGTAACTTGATCCTTGATTAGATGACTAAATTCACAGGTTTACTATTTAGGCCTAACAGCTGTTTTATCTAAATTAAAATGAAAACTCATAAATACAATTAACAAAGTAATGGTGGACATTTATTCATTATTTTACATTTATAGATTGCAGACAAATTATGGTTAAATGAATAAGGGTTACAATAGATGTACAATGTTGGGGAGAGAAAATAAAATTATAAGAATGTAATCTTCAATTTAGATGATATCAAAGTCCAAAGTATTATACACAGCTATATTTCATAAAGATGGTAATTTATAACATGAGTCATTTATAATACAGGGTCGGGGTGATCGTGCTGAAGCTTAAAGGTCAGAATAACTTTGTTTCATATGAATAAAAATCATTAGAAATTTAAAAAAGGTCCAATTTATGTGAATTTAAACTATTCGATAAAAATTTACTATTGATCTATAATTATGGTTATGGGATCTTGAGGTGTATAATTTAAAGTTCAAAATGGCAGCTTCTTCTTGAAATTTAGGCTGAGGGCCTAGTTAAGTTTTTGAAGTTATTTTTGTCCAAATAAATAAAGTATCTTCTTGATTAACTTAGGTTGAGAACTTGTATTAAATTTTGATTAAACAAATCGTTGATAAAGAGGAATTGATTTTTTTGTTTTGTTTAAAGTCCTAGGGATTGTAAGTTGCTATATAGGTTGTAAGTGGTTCCAGATAGGTAGTTTAAAAAAATGGAAAGATCTCACCACACAGACAATTTCTTCACTCAAGAGTCTGCTCTTCACGAATCTTGATGGGCTAAATAAGGGTTGCTCTGAGTTTCGCAGGTTACAGAAAAAAAACTTTTTAAAAGGGGAAATTTATTTGAATGAGACAATGCTCAATCAAAGCATCTAACACCAGCCATTTTTTTTTATCAGCAGACCTCTTCTTTCTTCAGAAAACTCCAGATGATGCTATGGGGTTCACATGATCACTTTCAAAACACAATTTTCCAATAATCTTGGAACCAAAATACATTAGTCACAAAACACTTCAGCTGGGGGAAAGTTTGAGATCAATTTTGAATTTAGTTATATTATATTAAGTTAATTATGAGGTAATTTTGTACATGTAGGCTTAAATTATGAAATATGACTTTAAATATTTTATTAAATCACAAAATAATGAATAATTATTTAAAATTTAAATTTTCTGAGGGGTGATAATGAAATAAATAACTAAAATAAGCAAAATAATAACATTTAACTAAAGGGGAAAACATATGTGACAAAATATTTGATAGGCCTATATGCTTGAAACTTTAATTATTCTATTTATGCTATATCATATTGCGTGAAATGAATGAGTGATTATTGTTGAATGTTTATGAGTTGTCTCAATATCCCCTCAGAAATAATGATGGAATGAATGAAAATCATTATTTCGGTATGACAGTGAATAAACATGAAACACAAATATATGAATATTTATTAAATCTAAATGAATATAAACATATGGAATGAAACTTAGAATGAAACATAACAAAACATGGGAAGAGAACACACAAGTAAACAATTAATTAAGACAACACATATTGAATAAGTAAGGGAATATTGGTCATTTATATTTGTGATGGTTGGGGTCCGAAATGTTTTGCACTGTTCAAAATTCGCGGCACTGCACTGAGAAAAGAGGAAAAAGTGTTCATGCGTGACACCTTGCTGTACAATTTTCACAGTCACTTTATCCCCTCCTATCGTCTAATATCACTGAATATTAAAATTCACTTAAAAGTTTATCTAGCAGTTTATTTAAGGGTAGAATTCATATATTTATTTATTTTATGGAGAATGTTTTACAAGGGATTAAAACTTACTATGGAGTATGTACACTGATGTGATGATGTTACTGAAGTCGGTTCTTTTAATGATGTAAAGTTAATCGATGATGTGGATGTCCTCAGGGGTTCAAAGGTTGTATGTATCTTTTCATAGACGAAACGTGGAATGGGCCGAAAGTATGCTGGTCGTCCAAACTGCTGATGTGATAAGTGGACAGGACATGTATTGTGTTTAAAATTGTGTGGGTTCTCAGAGAATGTTGATATACATTACACAAGCCAGGTTTATCAGAAAATAAATAGCTATATTTAAACAATAAATCACTTAATTGTTGCTTCTGTTCATCATTAATAATACCATTATTATTATTTAAGGATTCCATTACTATGTTTGGAGAAATTTCACTAACCACTCGATTTATACTATTGGTAGACCCGTATTGATTACTATTATTTATATTATCATGATTATTATTTTGCCTATGGCCATTATTAGTCATTAAATAACATAAAATTCCAACTTCGTTTACCTTGCCGAACTTCAATATGACATTATTGTTATTAATGTTAAATTTAATTTGTTCATTATTAAAGTCCATAACCATTTCCCATTCGCTAAGCACATCTGTTCCGAGTATGAGAGGTCTAATTAAATTCGGTATTAATAAAATCTGAACATGAGTAGTGTAGTCTTGTATAGTTAGAGGAATCATTACTATGTGTGATACTCTTCGTGATTTATCATTGGTGGCTGTCTTGATATATGTGTTAGTTACTGGTAATTGTTCATGCTTACCTATTTTGATTTGATATTCTGTATACCATTGCTCTGACATACATGATACGTTGGATCCTGTGTCAACTAAAGCTTTTAAATGTATTTGATTAATTTGGATGGGAATTTCTGGGCATGCTATGAATTGCTTCTCTTCTTGATTTGGGGTAGTTTCAGTTTCCTCAGATAATAAAAATTCATGATCACAATAAATATTACTAACAATTAATTCATTTGTTAATGGTGGGGAAATGTTTTTGTTATTACTATTATTATTATTCTGATTAATATGATTATTAATGCAGTTTTGGTTAGGCCTTTGACATCCGAGATTCGTAGGTAGCACTGAAAATACTGAATTTAAATCACTATTTACATCATTAAAAGAAAGCCTCTGAGTAAGTCCAGTGCTTACGGGTTTAAAGATGGTTTTGATTGGTCTGGCGGATATTGACTTAAAGGCATGCTGCGCTCTGCGAGTGTGCTACACACTTGAGCCTGATCTCGAGTCGGATATTTTTTCTCTGCTGAATTAGGGTTATTATGGGGGTAATTCTTATTAGGGAATGGTGGGCTGTTTCTTTCGTTCCTGTAATTGTTGTTTTGGTTGTGGTTATATTGTTGTTGTTGGTTAGTTGATCTATTATTTGTGTATGAGTTTTGGTTTCCGGAGTTGTTGTGGTATTGGTGTGGGTTATTTCCTGGTTGGTATGCCCGATAGTCGAAATTGTGTCTCGGATTGTATGAGTTAAATCCTTGGTACTGGTGATTGTTACGGTGGTCATAGTTTTGTGAATTATCACGGCTAAAGTGTCGTTTATCTCGGTTTGACGAGTTTGGGACATTTTGATGGGAATTTTCTTTTGGTTTCCTCAGGTCTTCTCGTTGGAGTAACTCCGCAAAATCACCGATTGTGGTTATGTTCTGAACTCTACGAGCATCTTGTATAAGATCATTGAAATGTTCCGCGAGACATGTGACTATTTCTTCTTCGTTTAGTGAGGGTGTGAAGGATTGTAAAGTAATAACACGTTCGATAAAATATTCTGAACGAGTCAGTGTCCCATTAGGTCGGTATTTTTCACTTTCAAGGCGTTGCCTAATGTGTTTCTGAACTTCCCGATTCCAATACTTATTTTCGAACGCGATTTGAAAATCCTCCCAAGACTTAATGTCGTCCTTGATAAGGCAAAACCAACGTGAAGCGTGTTGTTCTAAGCTGTTACCAATTAGATCGATTAGATACTCGTGTTTACTTTGTTGGGGTGGGAGTTGTAGCGATCCTCGGTCATAATATTTTCTTAGTTTAGCTAAATATTCTTTCGGGTTGTGTGATCTACCATGAAATTTAGGTAATGTCATGTCCGGTACAAGGCCAGAGTTCCCATTGCAAGTAATATAAATGTTTGACGGGTATGTGGCATGATGTGTGCTAATACGGTGTTCTAAATCTTCGATCTTCGATTCATGAGTTTGTATTAATTGATTTAATTCATGAAGTTTAGATGTGTTCTCATTAATTAGGGCATGGTTTGCTTTTATGTTAGGCATTAGTGCTTCTTGTACTTTATTTGTTTGGGATTGAACGCTGTGATTAATGTATTGTATGTTTTCATTTTGAATTTGTTTGATTTGGGTGCTGGTATTGTAGCAGTGTTCTTGCAATTTAGATGTAAGTTGATTTTCGATTTTACATGTTTTCTGATTAATTTGTTCTGTTAGGGATTTTTCTTGTTTAGTTACATCGAGAATTAAGTGTTGTCGAATTTCAGTTTCACAGTTTTCAAACTTAGTTTCGATTTCTTGTTTAATTTTCTTGAGCTTGTTAGTATGTTCTTGTTGAGTGTCACGGATCTGTGTTAATTCTGTTTGAACAGTTTCTTGATTTTGGCGTAAATTTTTAATTTGGTCTTCAAAGATGTGGATTATTTCAGATTTTAATTCCGTTTTGAGGGATTCACAATGTGATTTTAGTTCAGATTTAAATAAGGCACGGTTAGTTTCTATTTTGATTTCAAGGGCAGATTTTAGCGATGCGTTGTTACTTTCTATTTTAGCCTCAAGGGACGCACTGTTAATTTCTAAAAGCGCAGCAATTTGTCGTAATAGGTCATTATTTTGTCTGTTTTGAGACGTTCCGTGTTCCGAGGCAGCCGTGGAAATGGGCGATTCAAGTGTAGGTGTTGTGTTGTCGGTAGTTCCGTTGTCCACCGTTACGTGTTGTGCAGCGCTAGTTGCTGGGAGAGAGGGATCTGAGCGAATGTGTGAGTCAGCCGAATCCGAGATGTTTACGTTTTCGCTAATGTCAGTGCTGTCTGCTAAAGGGCCTACTTGTGTTATTAACATCACAAAATCATTTGGGGTTTCATCGTCACTTAGGGGCTCATTAAATAACGCAAAACTGTCGTGGGAGCTATTGTCCGAAGTATCATTGGTTGATGAATGTTCGATATGTGGTATGGGTGTTGTGTTGTCAGATTTAAGGTTAAGTTCACTTTCACCGCCTACACTTTGAGATTCTAATGTTACATTTGCTCGTCGTAGGGACCTAACATTTGGGTTATTTTCTAAGTTCTTTGCTGATGGTTTGGGGTTGGGACGTAAATTATAACCTTCAGACATGGTGGATAACTTAGCTTAACAAGGTAGGTAAACAAATATAGGTTAAATCTATACTATTTCTAGTTAAAATTACCTCATCAAAGTTATTCTGATTACTTTAAGCCTCACGAATTGGGCGCCATTGAAACAAAACTAACACTATTACAGCTCTCTTGAATAATTTTGGTTAATAACAATCAACTGTTCGACTAAGAGTTTATGGTAAATACAGTAATAATTCCCTTTCAACTATTCGTAACTTGATCCTTGATTAGATGACTAAATTCACAGGTTTACTATTTAGGCCTAACAGCTGTTTTATCTAAATTAAAATGAAAACTCATAAATACAATTAACAAAGTAATGGTGGACATTTATTCATTATTTTACATTTATAGATTGCAGACAAATTATGGTTAAATGAATAAGGGTTACAATAGATGTACAATGTTGGGGAGAGAAAATAAAATTATAAGAATGTAATCTTCAATTTAGATGATATCAAAGTCCAAAGTATTATACACAGCTATATTTCATAAAGATGGTAATTTATAACATGAGTCATTTATAATACAGGGTCGGGGTGATCGTGCTGAAGCTTAAAGGTCAGAATAACTTTGTTTCATATGAATAAAAATCATTAGAAATTTAAAAAAGGTCCAATTTATGTGAATTTAAACTATTCGATAAAAATTTACTATTGATCTATAATTATGGTTATGGGATCTTGAGGTGTATAATTTAAAGTTCAAAATGGCAGCTTCTTCTTGAAATTTAGGCTGAGGGCCTAGTTAAGTTTTTGAAGTTATTTTTGTCCAAATAAATAAAGTATCTTCTTGATTAACTTAGGTTGAGAACTTGTATTAAATTTTGATTAAACAAATCGTTGATAAAGAGGAATTGATTTTTTTGTTTTGTTTAAAGTCCTAGGGATTGTAAGTTGCTATATAGGTTGTAAGTGGTTCCAGATAGGTAGTTTAAAAAAATGGAAAGATCTCACCACACAGACAATTTCTTCACTCAAGAGTCTGCTCTTCACGAATCTTGATGGGCTAAATAAGGGTTGCTCTGAGTTTCGCAGGTTACAGAAAAAAAACTTTTTAAAAGGGGAAATTTATTTGAATGAGACAATGCTCAATCAAAGCATCTAACACCAGCCATTTTTTTTTATCAGCAGACCTCTTCTTTCTTCAGAAAACTCCAGATGATGCTATGGGGTTCACATGATCACTTTCAAAACACAATTTTCCAATAATCTTGGAACCAAAATACATTAGTCACAAAACACTTCAGCTGGGGGAAAGTTTGAGATCAATTTTGAATTTAGTTATATTATATTAAGTTAATTATGAGGTAATTTTGTACATGTAGGCTTAAATTATGAAATATGACTTTAAATATTTTATTAAATCACAAAATAATGAATAATTATTTAAAATTTAAATTTTCTGAGGGGTGATAATGAAATAAATAACTAAAATAAGCAAAATAATAACATTTAACTAAAGGGGAAAACATATGTGACAAAATATTTGATAGGCCTATATGCTTGAAACTTTAATTATTCTATTTATGCTATATCATATTGCGTGAAATGAATGAGTGATTATTGTTGAATGTTTATGAGTTGTCTCAAGGTTGCAAATCTCCTGGACGTCATGAGCGCCCATTTCGCCTTATGCAGTGTATTATTCAAATGATCATTCTAAGTCAGCTTAGAGTCAATTGTCAGCCCTGGGTATTTGACTGTACAGTACCTGATACGTCAAGCCGTGTTCGTCCAAGTCTCAGCCGGGAAAGAGACTCCAGGTTCTTTTTCCTGGTGAACGGAACAACTACTGTCTTTGAGGGGTTTATGCTTAGTCCCTCTCTAATACGCCAGACATTGACATATTGAAGATTGATTGACATTCATGACATAAGCAACAATATTCGTGAACCTTCCCTGTAGCATGAGAACTATGACATCTGCATAGCCCGGGACAAAGATGCCTCTGCTAGTGAGCTCACGAAGGAGACCGTCCACCTCAAGGTTCCACAGGAGAGGCGAAAGCACACCTCCCTGCGGACAACCTTTCGTGGGTGCGATCACTATCGATTCACCTTGAAGATCGGCTCTAATCTGTCTGGAGCAGAGCATGGTCTCAATCCACCTACATATAGCAGACTCAAGACCATGCCCACGCAACGCACGGACCATGGCCGTGTGAGTAACATTTATTCATGCTATTTGCCTCCTGGATTGATTGTATGACTTAAAAAATAAGGTTACATACCTTGTCGTCATCAATCCACTAGTTTATAAGATTACTAGTTTCGGGACTTGAGTTTAAAAACATTTCAACACTAAACACAAACTTGTATACTGACACATAGAAACATTAAACATTTAAAAATTTACAATAAGTTTACACTTTATTTCCAATGTGTGGCCGGCCAAGGACAAGAGCTGACTGACCAGTCTGCTCTTGTCCTTGGCCGGCCACACATTGAAAATAAAGTGTAAACTTATTGTAAATTTTTAAATGTTTAATGTTTCTGTGTGTCAGTATACAAGTTTGTGTTTAGTGTTGAAATGTTTTTAAACTCAAGACGATGACAGTATTTATTCTGTGATACAGCAAGATTTGATAATAGGACAAAACTAGTCTTGAAACTAGTAATCTTATAAACTAGTGGATTGATGACGACAAGGTATGTAACGTTATTTTTTAAGTTAAGTAACATTGTCAAAAGCACCTTCAATGTCCATAAACGTGCATAGAGTGATTTCCTTAGCAGCAAGGCTGTCAAGTTGGTGCAGGGCTGTTTCGCAGGACTTACCAGGCTGATAGGCATGCTGGTTTCAATGAAGAGGAGTACCTGAAAGCACTCCCTTTCTTAGATGTCTTTCCAGTGTCTTCAAGCAAAACTATGAGGACTAATAGGACGAAACGATTTCACAGTTGAGTAGTCTGCTCTTCCTTTCTTGGGAATGAAGACCACCCTACTAAGGCACCAGGCTTGAGGAATGTACCCATAAGCCAGACTTGCTCTGAAGAGTTTGCACAGGAGGACCAAGAGAGCTTTCGGTCCTTACTGTATCATTGCTGGTATGATACCGTCTCCCCCAGGAGATTTTAATGGGCCAAACTTGCTGATGGCCCATTTAACTTTGGAAAGTGTGACAATTCGTCTGGTTTAAGCCCAGCTTCCGCGGTCAGCTCTTG
Organism: Allygus modestus; assembly: GCA_963675035.1. NCBI lineage: Eukaryota > Metazoa > Arthropoda > Insecta > Hemiptera > Cicadellidae > Allygus > Allygus modestus. The sequence goes on from OY776112.1 coordinate 235,673,864, forward strand.
GTCATGAGCCCGTTTCGCTGTTGCCTGACATGCCTGAACCATCTCTCTCAAAAATGCAATCCGGAAAGTGAGTCTCAATGCAATCCGGAAAGTGAGTCTCAGGGAGAAGTTTGAGACTTCCACCAATTCCAGTGGTCCCCTGGTGACCTCAGGGATCCCAGGAGGCCAATAGGGCTTGAAGCTAAAACACGCTGCAGTCTTGCTACTGCGCTGAGACTGTTTACCCTCCTGTGTAAACCGTCTCCAAGAGTTCTCTTTGGCTTTTTTATTGCAAGGCTATTTTCTGTGAGTGCCCTATGGTATGGCTCCCAGATATGGCTCCGTTTGCAATGGTTATAACGCTTTCTGACATCCGTCCTTTTGCAGTTAAGGTCAGCAGTCCACCACTGCTATTAGTGCGCCTCTTTCCCCGCCGCAATGGACAGTTGTCCTGAAAGCAGCTTACGATGGCATTCTGAAGATCAGAAGAAATCTGATCTATGTCTGCACAGCTGCTGACCCTCCTACCTAATGATCCCAGTTGAGATAGGAGGTCAGACTTATAGAGTGACCAGTTTGTTCTCCTGGGATTTTGATAGCAGGGCGTGTTACCTTCACTTTGCAAGTTAAAATAGATGTACCTGTGGTCAGGCAAGGAGGTCTCATGGCTTACGTGCCACTTGTCAATGACTCTAAGGACTTCTTCTGAGCAAAAAGTAATGTCATTAACCTCACTTCGATTTCGTGTAACAATAGTCGGACGGTTTCCAAAATTACAGACATAAAGGTCCTTAGATATGAGAAACTGAAGAAGAGCTTTACCTCTTGAATTTGTGTCGGTGCTTCTCATCAAATTGTGTGATGGGCGTTGGCGTCACAACCTAAGAGGAGTTGTTGTTGTCCGCCAGCGCAGGATGACTCCACCAAAAGTTTGAGTTCTCTCGATGGAGGAAGGTCCCCGGAGTCATAGAGCAAGTAAACCGAGCCTGCAGTTGTGCTCCATTCCTTGCCTTCATTACTCCAGGTTATAGACAACGCAGCGAGATCTCTAAAACAGAATTCAGTGAGGGTTAGGCAATCCATACCTTTCTTTACAAGTATGCATGTTCTGACATTTTTGAGAGAGGTGCAGTGAATCAACCTACCCTTGGTATCGCCCAGGCCTGCAACCCTTCCTTGGTGAAGCCATGGTTCTTGAATCAGCGCCAGGTCAAATCCCTCTCTGAGGAAGAACTGGCAAAAAGCAGCCGAGGCTGCTTTACTATGATGTAGGTTGATCTGGAGAGGACCCTGGGCCTGGTTCCTTGACTGACGTTGAGACATTTGAAACGTACCAGAGTCCTAGGTTGGCTCTTGAGTTGGCTGATCTAACAGCGTTGAAGCAGGCCTCATCCAGGAAACAGACAAATCCGTAACCTTTTGGGTCTGGCTTAGCTGGTAGGACCTTCCATTCCTTCACCTTCAGGTTAGGGTTTTGCTTGCTGAGCACCTCGAGAACCTTTTCTGGAGTTTTCTTCAGAAGCTTTGGATGAGCTCTAATGAATACCCTCGTTGACCTCAAGATGTCTTTCCTCCGACCAACAATAAGTTTCTTCTCCCCAAGTGGTTTGAGGCTGGGGATGAGTGTCTCCAGCCAACGCTTAGTTGCTTCGTTGATGCAGGATGTTATAACGGCACCTTTTTCCATGTAAGTGCCTGCAAATGAAGGAGCGGAGCCATCCTCTAGGGGTTGGAGCTCATCCATGATGGCGTCTTTGATGACTTCTCCTTGCTCTGCTGAAAGCTTAGCCTCAGGATAGCCTTCCAATTCAATGACCATTTTGATGGCAGAAATGTCCCTGTAAGAGACTCCATAGCTAGAAGTCCCTGAATTGTGATTGGGCTCACATCATCCATGTTGAAGTCTTCAGAAGCTGTCTCATTGTTGATAGCCTCGTCATGAGATTGCATTGGAACCTCCTGTGTTCCTGATGCACTCATTTCAGGTTGAGGAACATGTCCTGATTGGACAGATCCTGGTGGAATTGAAGACAAGGCAACTTCTGGAGTTGCCTCAAGGTTTGGTTTTGATTGGTTTGTCGAAAAAAGGTCCATGTGATTCACACAAGTAGCTAGGGAAGTGAAGTCGACCCGGACAAAGCCCCGCATGCCAGAGCAGGCTGGTTACTGCAAGAGGGCGCCTGGTATCCTGCAGGTCAAGACCCCATACAAAAGGCCTGGTGCCATCCACCCCTCGGCACGGTCCACATCACACCTTGGGTTGGCCTGTAACAGAGATAGGGGAAGAGGGAGGGAAGAATTGGGGCGAATTGGTGAAGAGCAGGTTGGGGATAGCAAGATGAAGAAAGCTGATCCGTGTGAACATAAATGGCAAGAACATGGACCAGTAGGAAAGTTTCTGACCCAGATAAAGAGTAGGGAGCCAGAAAGGCTAGATGCAATGGACAAGCCACCGGGCGGTGGGTTCGCCACATCCCCTACGCCACATCTTTTCTGTTATCTGTTAACATTTAATTGTATCCTAAAATGTGAGCAATGGTTTAGTGCAAAATGCCTATATTGGTATACCATGGATGAATTTTGCTTAAACTTTGAGAATAAGGGTGTTTATGCCTCGATTGGCAGAAAATACTTAACAAATTTAATATTGGGTTTTAAAGTTTACAATCAAAACAAAAGATTGCTAATTCAAAATAACAATTCAACTTTAAAATTAACAGTCACATGATAACATAAATAAGTGATTTTACATTGACAAATACTAAATTCAGAACAAACTAGGGGTCTGCGGTGAACCGAAAAAAACGGTACTGGTACGGTACAAAACTAATTACTGTCATCGGTTCGGTACAGAACATAACCCCGGTACAGATTCGGTACAGTACAGTCAAACAATAACAGAGGGAATCTAAACAATGTCCAACAAAATAAGTGGTTGAAATGAGACTCCTGTTCATAAATAGTAATTTCCTTTAAGGAAAAAGCCTCAAAACTACTCTCAACTCAGATGAAAATATATGTTTGACAGGTGTTATTTATAGCTATATGAGAATGGAGATAAGAAAGGTGGATGAGGGGAACGGGGAGGGGCTAGGCCGAGTGGGGCAAAAAGTCTGACCTTGAAGAAAAAGGTTTGGATTAGGAAAGCGTGATGGGTGAGGGGGGAGGGGTCCATTCATTAGCAAAGAATCAGTTGTTTGTCCAACATCATTCCTTGAGTGAGAAAAGGAGTACTATCTTTTAATCATGTTCTTTCTCCATTATGAATTCAAATTAAACTGATTTTTATTTTATTTATGTATTATTATTATTGTTGTTTTTGGAATATACAATATAACAAAGTTGAAAACAAATTAAAAATGAGTTTGCACGCAGCACGCTGACGTGAGGGAAGTGAATTTCCACATAAAAACTTTTAAAACTCAAAATCAGTGTACAAAAAAACATTTGTCTAATTGTTATTGAAATCTGAAAACATTGATTTCTTGGCTGTTCTGATACTCCTGGTTTCATTTACTTGCAAAGCTAGGAATACAATTTTGCGCATTATAAGGTTAGGAGAAGGTCCAGACAGGCTTGAAAGTAGGCGTGAGGTTGCTGGGGATAATAAAAGTACTCTAACAAAGGAATAACAGGCTTTTCTAGTGTAAAACCCCCATAAGACAACGTACTGTGTTTAGCCGATAAACATTTTCTTTAATAACTCGGTAAATATTTATGCTAGAATGACGAGAGAGGGCTTAAAAGTTTCGCCTCACTAATTTCCATCTTTTTACATGCATTAATTTTACATCTGGGGCTTTTCTGACCCTTTTTGGGCCCAAAAACTCGAAATTTGAAAGATTAATCCCCAAAAAATGGGTTTAGAGTTTTCCGATTGTTTTGCCCAACGAACTTGTCCAATAGATTATAGAAAGGAACGTTCCTACCGAATTTGAAGTAAATCAGACAAAAAATGTGACCGCTAGAGTGCATACACATATATATATATATATATATATATATATATATATATATATATATGTCTATATATATATATATAATGCATATATATATAACATTTTGAACAACCCCCCAAAACGTGTTCAGGGGGTCACGTTAGGAACTTCTATGGTGGTCCCGGGCTTAAGTTTCACCGTGCGGGTCATGCTAATAGTTTACTTTCCAAAGGAAATTCACTAACAACCCCTAATGTGAATTTTAAATGGCAGCATGAATTTGTAATTGTTTTATTGTGTTGTGAAATTGTTACATACATATATCTGTTATATGTTAGATTATCTTATATGGTTTTGGAAAATTCTAAAAATGATTGACTACAAACGAAATTGATTTTTTATGAGGTTAATAGTTAATTAATTTAAATATGAGTTAGCCATATTAACATGATATTACTGTACAGGGTCTCCGAAAAAGAATGACGGTATTTTGGACGGCCGTTGCTTGGGGACTGTTCAAGATAACTAAACGATTTAAATGTCAAATAGAAGAGAAAAGAACTAAGTTTTTTTTCATACCTTAATATGTTTCGATGTGAGCTCCATTTGTTGCTCAGCATACATCGAAGCGATATTCGATTTCTCGCCAAGTGTTGTGAAGCATCTCTGGTGTCACAGTTGCGATCGCTTCCGAAATTCGCCCACATAGATGTGGCAAATCACGAATGTTCTCAGCATAAACAATGTTCTTTACGTAACCCCACAGAAAAAAGTCCAAAGGGGTCAAATCAGGACTCCTGGGAGGCCAGGGAATAGGCGCACCCCTGCCTATCCAACTATTCGGAAACTTGTTAAGTGTGTCGCGCACGTAGGGCCTTTATTTTTCGCCGAAAAAACAATAAATGGCATCATTTATTTAGATATGCTAGAACAATTTTTGTTTCCTCAAATTGAAGAAATTGAAGAACAAGCCGGTGAACGAGTCATTTTGAAGCAGGACGGCGCACCGCCTCATTACCTTCGGGACACACTTAACAACAAGTTTCCAAATGGTTGGATAGGCAAGGGTGCGCCTATTCCCTGGCCTCCCAGGAGTCCTGATTTGACCCCTTTGGACTTTTTTCTGTGGGGTTACGTAAAGAACATTGTTTATGCTGAGAACATTCGTGATTTGCCACATCTATGTGGGCGAATTTCGGAAGCGATCGCAACTGTGACACCAGAGATGCTTCACAACACTTGGCGAGAAATCAAATATCGCTTCGATGTATGCAGAGCAACAAATGGAGCTCACATCAAATCATATTAAGGAATAAAAAAAAAACTTAGTTCTTTTCTCTTCTATTTGACATTTAAATCGTTTAGTTATCTTGAATAGTCCCCAAGCAACGGCCGTTCGAAATCCCGTCATTCTTTTTCGGAAACCCTGTACTTTAATTGCTTTCTTTCTTTATCTTCCAGATTTACATGGCACTTACGTTTAAATAAATGTAATGTAATATGTACAGTACCTAGTTTTTTAATTTATCTTATTTTACTTTGTATCATTGATACAATAATCTCCTAACACACCAAAGAATTTGGTACTCATACAGTTTTAGTTTTTGCTATTCTTGTAAGTTTTAAATCAATAGTTTGTATTTATATTTAAAGCAATGAAATTAAACAGTTAGGCAACTTATGCTATTAACTGATTCTCAAGTAGTTTTTGAATTAATTTATCATGAATATTTCAAGAACTATAATTCTTGACTACGCCTATAATCAGTGTTTTTTCAAGTCCCAATTTTTAAAGGCATTTTAACTTTCGTGTGGTTAAACTATTGTTATTACAGTATTTTAATTTAGAACAAATATTTTTGAAGTGTAAGTGGCATTAATTTTTCATTTTAAGTAAATAATAAACTCAACAAATTCAAGAACTCTGATGTGATAATCACACACCATATTTTCTAGTAACTCACCTTACAGTCTTTTATCCATTACACACATCATGTAATAAACATTTATCTATTGAAAACCCAGTTTTGAACATTGTAATTGTTAACCATACAAATGCAGTATTATTTATTGGAGGATTAAAACAAACTTTTTATTATAAATAGCATCAAGAAGCATCAATCAAACATGTTAAAACAGTGAACATTGCTGATACGGAGGCTAAGGAAAACTCCAACACAGCTTAGCCAACACAGTTATTGCAACCTTGACCGACACTACTATTTGATTACCGGTTTACTTATTATCTCACGCTAATGCTCAAATACTGATAGTGAGATCCACATTAACTAGTAGCTGATTCTGAAGGATAAAAACAGAAAATAATTTACATTATTGACTTTGAGCTTATTAGAAATAAGCTTTATTTAGAAATTAGTTATACATAGTATACTGCTGTAACTATTAATTAATTATTATTTTTATAATTCTCCTCAGCTAAGTTCAATAAAGATTATACTGTATATTTAATTTTCTGGTCAAGGCCTGATGAAAGTTAAGGATCAAGGCTTATATTATTATTATTATAAATATATATATTTTTTTTTATTGCACACACATTAAACCATGTCTAAATTACCCTGTGGTACATGTGGAAAAAATATAAGATCTCGAGCAATCCTCTGTAATGGAGCTTGTAACTTAATGTACCACATTAGATGTATAAATATGAAAAATTCAGAGCTTAACAAAATTTTCAAGGAGAAAACAATAGACTGGAAATGTGATGTGTGTTGTACTTCAGATCACAATGATTCTCTGGCTAATCTCAAAGAGAAAATATTAAACATTGACAATGAGTTAGACCCATCAAATGCGTCTTTTGCAATTGCTGCAGAGGCAGGCACACTACTACTGGAATAAAATGAAGTTTAAAGCAATAAATATATGACCTAAAAAATTACAAAATTAAATTTTAATTTAAAATTGAAGATAAAATCAAAGAATTAGAGGAATAAGTGAATATGTTATTGGAAGAGAAGATGAAGATGGCGAATGAATGCTCGGTTAAACTTCAAACTGTACATGATCAAACACAAAAAGAAATAGAACATTGGAATAACGTAATATCTCAACTTGAAGATGATAAATCAAAATGCTTAATTCAACTTAAGGAATATTTTCAAGAAATAGAGAAACTAAAGTTGCTACTGAAAAAAGTTTTGGAAAGGGAAATACCCCCGCCGCAGCAAACCTGCGTACTCAGCGAATTTCCAATGCATTTATTTGTTTCTCACTCCTACATAAAGCCACTTACCAAGTTTCACAAAAATACATTTATAAATGAGTGATTTATAATGTTTTATTTATTCTCCATAAGAATAACATTAGGACTGAGTACGCAGGTTTGCTGCAACGAGGAAGATAAGAAATGAGTTTTTATGCAATTATCAATATAACTGAACCAGGTGAAGCTACATTACCAAGTTTTATTAATTTATGTTCATAATTAAGGGAGATATACAACTTTACATATTCTCCATAAGAATAACATTAGGGCTGAGTATGCAGGTTAGCTGCTACGGGGATAATCAACAACAAATTTATTTTTTGTGCAAATATCAATATACCAGTACAACATGAAGCCATATACCAAGTTTCATTAATATACATTCATAAATAATTGAGATATTAAATTTTATTTATTCTCCATAAGGATAACATTGGACAACGTACTGTGTTTAGCACTTTGAATATCTCTGCAACGGTTGGACGTAGAATCACAATTTAAACACCAAAATGATTGTTTAGTGGAGTTGAACTGATTGGTAAAAGCAAATGTTAAGATTAAAGTAAAATTAACTGAGGAAAAGCCAAAACCCTTTTTCCCATAAGATTAACATGGGAGATTTTATGAGCAGGTTTTTTGGATTTTTTCCGCAACCACTTAACCTAGGTTAATAATTCAAAATACTATTTTATTTGTTTTTTAAGCTCTATAACATGGTCAAAACCAAAATTAAGTGTTTTAAAAATTGTAGGGTGAAAAATGCAAAAAACTGATTTTTGGAAAATTTAAAACCCCCATAAACCCCCTTCCAATGGTCTGATTTTTCTGGTTTTTGAACTAAAGTCATAAATGTCACTTTACACATTTGAGCCAAATTTCATCAAAATCAAACGTTTTTTACTCAAGTTATCACATTCACGGACATATATATATATATATATATATATATATATATATATATATATATATATATATATATATATATATATATATACATATATATAAATTTGAACGAATAGTGTTTTTGGCTTCTGGGGACCTCAAAACAAAAAGTTATCATGGTCTCGGGCTTAAGTCTCACCATGAGACCTACGGTAATAGCTTCTTCCCTAGAGGGGAATTTCGCTAAAATAAGAAAAATTAACAGCTGAGATAAGACTAAGGGAAAATGAAAGTTTGAAAGGAAAGATAATGCATTTAGCACATAAAAATCCGGCTTCGAGAAGAAACTTAAGAACTAGAGACTACAAAAGGGAAGAGGGAAATTGAGTATGCGGCAAAAGTATCCAAACTGCTAAGATCTGATGATGTAGTATGGGCCAAAGCATGCTGGGTTGATGACACTATTCTTCAGTCCTACTTTAACTCATTCAGTAATGATGACAAGTCATCTGTTCTCTTTCTTGGCCCTGTGACGACCCGTTTCCTTAAGCACTGCAGTGAGAAAGATGCTCAAACCGAGATGGATAGTTTGCTGTTTGACAAATTTAAATTTGTGTTATGCTGTTTGAATGCTGTTATGCTGTTTAAGCTGTTTGTCTTAACCCTACCAATGAAGACTCTGGCTCCCATTGGAGTCTTTTAGCATTTGACAATAATAGGAAGTTAGCGTATCCCCTGGACCTAAATTTAAATGAGCCCAGAGCACTTATTCTCATGGCCAAACTTAATATCAATAACAGACAGCTTGTAAATATTCTCTCTGCTCAATAGAAAAATATTTTTGAGTGTGGGATAAATGTATTGGTTAACACAAAACTGGTTGCTGAATGTTTTTGCAAAAGCTCTGTTAATAAGGACATGTCTTTGCATGAATGGTTTAACAGGTTTTTTTTGTGAGAAGGGGGTTGTTACTGATAATCTGACTCCCCATTTGTAAATAAACAGTATTGAGGATGTTCAAGCTAAGGTTGGGCTCAACATTGAGCATAGTGTAAAATCTACTGGAACTCACAATACTACTGCGCGAGGTGACCGCTACTGTGGAGTACTGTGAGCCAAAATAAAGGAAAAAAGGCAGGGAAAATCAAGAAAAAGATTTCATCAATTAGTATACCTGAAATCAAGAACAAATTTAGTGTTCTTGATGGACTACTCTTATATGTTGTGGAGCAGTTAGAAATATAGCGAGACAGCTTTACAGAAAATGACCGTATTGTCCTTATCGGAGGAACGAATAGAACAGATTCGACACACTTTAAGCCTGTAATTTCTAAGAATAAAATAATGTTCAAGACTTCTAAAGCTGAAATTATACTGACCGAACTACCCTTTTTATATCAGCAACCCGAAAATAGGATACAGTTCTTTGAGATTGAACAGTGTAATTCCTGGTTATTGGCACTGTCCATGGAACTAGAATATTAAGTACTTGATATTTAGTCACCTACTGAACTAAAAAATACATTACACAAAGAATGGACTTCATTTAAATCAGGCAGGAAAATTTATAGTATCCAGGAGTATATCAAATTGGCTGTCCAAGTCCTTAAACATTAAGTCCAAACAAGGTCCCATGACATCACCACCTCTTTCTTCAATTTATGCCCGCCTAACTAATCAAGATTTGTTAACATTTAACATCAATAAAAGTATTCAGATAATCAATTCAAACATGTCGTAAATAATAAGAACGTTCTCCAACCAACCAAATACAGCGTTTGCACACACATTTCTGCTGATATCGAGCACAACAAAAGTATGTCTGCAGGTGTAGTTTACCAGTAGTTTACCAGAGATTTATTGGTAAACCAGCACCAGTAAATTTCATTTATCAGCACCTGACATGTCAAAAAGTTAGAGAAAGAGCCACCATCTACGGCCTAGTTTAGTTACTATGCCGTATTACTTTACAAAACCTACCGACTTTGAGTACGAGATGTCATTCAAGGCGTTAACAGAAGATTTTAGACATAAGAACCTAAAACAACTGATTTGCTCACCATTTGTCTATGTGAGGGATAAAATCTCGCCTGTTCTTTTTATTGACAACTTAATAAGGTTTCAAGAGCATACGGGTGCGAGTATCAAAATAGTTATAACTTATGACCAACCTGCTCCAACTAGAAGAAGTAAATCCCATAATGTGGCAATAAGACTAAAGGACCTGTTGAGATTGAGACAACCAGATACCACCGTAGACTTGACTTCTCCTACAGCAGCTGACAACTCACTTCAAGGTGGTTCCAAGGTGGCAGCATCTTCAATGGAAAAACTACAAACCATGACCAATCTGAAGTGCAACAATCCAGTCTTCATAACACCTGCGTGTCAGTATCTAGTGAAGTGATGGAGCAGTTTGTGGGTGAAAGTGCTGGTGATATAGTGAAAATCTCACCAAATATCGTTCCCGGCCCCCTCTCATTCTCAGAGATGGTAAAGGGAACAGATGGTATCCTCTCTAATCCCCCTTTGTCTCATTGTGCAGTATTAACAGCAAAAGTGACTCAGAAATGTAGTTTTTTAGGATGAGTCAGGCAAAGTTCGCAGAGGATTAACTACTGTCAATAAAAGTAAAGCTGGCAAAACTTTTAAAGAGATAATATTCATTCGAAATATTAATGTTCATAGAATTTAATTCCATGATAGCCTAGGCTATTGAAACAATATATTGAAATCTCATTTTGTAAAATACAACTGTTGTAAAATACTTTAAACACATTAGCAGGAATTTTGTAGGGAACCAAAACAAAAGCTTTTAACTATTCTAACCAAACTAAGTCTTTTATACAGGTTATCTGAAATGATTTGACATATCCTAGTTTTGGATTATAATGAGCTGTTTTCATCATAAACTTGGACCTATAGCTATAAAATGTAGGCATATACACTTTGGCTACTTACCATTTTAGAAGTTTCATGTACGGACTTGGACCAACCCAACTTTATAGCATTTAATTTCATGATAGCCTAGGCTATTGAAACAATATATTGAAATCTCATTTTGTCATCTAAATAACTGGACCTGACGACTTATTGTTAATCTTTAAGGGTATTTTGAATTGGCCTATAGAAATTGTTAACATTTGTTCATTTAGGAAACTCGCTGTTCTCTTAAAAGTTAAATTAACCACACTGCTAAAGTCACTGCTTAGCTCAAAATTCTCTGTTTGTTCTAAGATAACGCACCCATGCCAATCCTAACAACAAACCATGCCTGAAATCTTCAATTTAAAAAAAAAATAAATTTACGTATTTATACAACATTTTCTTTAATATAAACAAGTGATAAATGTATGAATGTTTTATACGGATAAAATGTTAGGTCGGCGACGGGATCCGAACCTGCGACCTTATGCTCTAAGAGTCAGTGCGATACCCAATCAGCTACCGCGATAAGTGGTTTGTAGGGGAGAAGTGACTAAAGCTATAGCTATATAGACATAAAACCCAGATTCTGGCGGCACTTAAATGATAACGGAATGTATTCTGATGATGTTACTCAAATCAATAGGTATTGAATTTTTTATGAGACTCAATTTAAGTTTGATCATGTGTTTCAATTATCCTTATACGCGAGGAATGAGCTGAAATAATACTGACTGAACTACCCTTTTTATATCAGCAACCCGAAAATAGGATACAGTTCATAAGAACCTACCACATCTTAATCAAATCTTAAGCATGCAACAGAAACTTAGTAAATCTCTTTTTGCCATTCGGACAGTAGCAAATATTACAGATACAAATTCAGTATGTGGAATTGTCTGTGTCCTGTCCAAGGCTTTCGATTCTGTCAACTATGCACTGCTACTTGCAAAGTTGAACTGTTATGGTTTCAAAGGAACATCATTTGAGTTATTTAGGTCTTATTTTGAAAAGAGGTTTCAAAGAGTCAAAATTGTTAGTGATGATGGTTTCACCCATTTCTCATTTAATCTTTTAACTTTTAACTATGTATGTGGTAGGGCATACCTAGTTTTAAATATTAATATTCAAGGTCTGGGGTGCTCAAAACAAAATTTGCTAGGGGTGATGTAATGGAGTTGGGTCTGTCTGATCATACAGCTCAATTATTGTTTTTTACTGCTGGAAACTTAAGTACAAAAGGCAAAATTGTATCATCTAGGTTAATAAATTCAAAAGTTAGAGTTAGTAAATTATCACAACTGTTAAATCAAGAGGACTGGTCATTGTGTTTGTCTTTTAGGGATAGCAATAAGGCTTATGAAAGTTTTCTCTCTGTGTTCCACAAGTTGTTTTTGCAATGTTTTCCAATTAAAACATTCACTTTAAACAAATCCACAGTAAAGAACCATTGGATGACAAATAGACTAAGAATATCAAGCAGAAATAAATTAGAGCTTTAAAAGAAGTCAAAACTAACCTCTGATCCAAATTTTCACACTTATTTCAAATACCCCCGTCGCAGCAAACCTGCATACTCAGCGAATTTACAATGCATATATATGTGTCTCACTACTACATAGAGCCACTTACCAAGTTTAAAAAAAATACACTCATAAATAAGTGATATATAGCATTTTACTTATTCTCCATAAGAATAACATTAGGGCTGAGTACGCAGGTTTGCTGCAACGAGAAAGATAAGAAATGTGTTTTTTTTGTGCAATTATTAATATAACTTAACCAGGTGAAGCTACATACCAAGTTTTATTAATTTAGGTTCATAACTAAGAGAAATATACAACTTTACTTATTCTCCATATGAATAACGTGGGTGCCAAGTATGCAGGTTTGCTGCTACGGGGACTATCAACAAAAAACCTTTTTTGTGCAAATATCAATATACCATAACTAGTTGAAGCCACATACCAAGTTTCATCAATATACATTCAAAAATAATCGAGATATCAAATTTTATTTATCCTCCATAAGGATAACATTGGACAACGTACTGTGTTTAGCACATTGAATATCCCTGCAACGGTTGGACGTAGAACAACAATTAAAACACCAAAATGATTGTTTTGTAGAGCTAAACTGATTGGTAAAAAGAAATGTGAGGTTTTAGCGAATTTCCCCTATAGGGAAGAAGCTATTAACCTAGGTTAAGTGGTTGCGGAGAAAATGCAAAAAAACCTACTCAAAAAATCTCCCATGTTAATCTTATGGGAAAAAGGGTTTTTGCTTTTCCTCAGTTTATTTTAATGTAAAATTCACATTTGCTTTTACCAATCTGTTCAGTTCAACAAAACAATAATTTTGGTGTTTCTAAATTGTGATTCTACGCCCAACCGTTGCAGAGATATTCAAAGTGCTAAATACAGTACGTTGTCCAATGTTATCCTTATGGAGAATAAATAAAATTTGATATCTCGATTATTTATGAATGTATGTTGATAAAACTTGCTATGTGGCTTCACGTAGTTCTGGTATATTGATATTTACACAAAACATTGATTTTTTGTTGATTATTCCCGTAGCAGTAAACCTGCGTACTCAGTCCCCATGTTATTCTTATGGAGAATAAGTAAAATGTAATGACTCCCTCAATTATGAACATACATTAATAAAACTTGGTATATAGCTTCACTTGGTTAAGTTATATTGATAATTGCATAAAAACCCATTTTTGTCTTCCTTGTTGCAGCAAACCTGCTTACTCAGCCCCATGATATTCTTATGGAGAATAACTAAAATGTTATATATCGCTTATTCATGATTGAATATTGATGAAACTTGATATGTGACTTCGCCTAGTTAAATTATATTTATATTTGCATAATAACCAATTGTTTATGTTCCTTGTTTCAGCAAACCTACGTCCTCATTACCAATGTTATTCTTATAGAGAATAATTAAAATCGCTTATATTTGTATGAAACTTAGTATGTGGCTTTATGTGGTATTAAGACATATATTATGCATTGGAAATTCGCTGAGTACGCAGGTTGGCTGCGACGGGGGTATTTAGTAAAATTATCTGAGAAAAATCCAAAAACCTTTTTACCATAAGATTAACAAGGGAAATTTTATGGACACGTTTTTTGACTTCCCTCTACAACCACTTAACATAAGTTAATGATTCAAAATACCAAATTGTTTGTTTTATTAAGCTCTATAAAATGGCTATAACCAACATTAAGGGTTTTTAAAATTTTAGGGGGAAAGATTCAAAAATTGATTTTTTGGAAAATTTAAAACCCCCATAAAGCTCTCTTCCCATAGTCCGATTTTTCTGGTTTTTGAACTTAAAGTCATAAATGTTGCTCTACACATTTGTGCAAAATTTCATCAAAATCGGGCATTTCTTTCAAAAGTTATCGCGGTAACGGACACACACATATCACATATATACATATATATAAATTTTAACGAATAATGTTTATGGCATCTGGGGACCTCAAAACAAAAAGTTAACATGATCTCGGGCTTAAGTCTTACCATGCCACCTATGGTAATAGCTTCTTCCCTATAGGGGAAATTCGCTAAAACTATACAAGGATTTTAAAAAAGTTGGTAATTGCAACCAAAAAATACAGTGTTGCCTCTGAAATCAAAAAGTCAAAATCATTGTGAAAACCACTTGGAAAGTAGTTAAATCGGAAGTTGGATTTTTAGCAGATAGTCAGCAATGCAATGAGTTAATAACTGCCAATAATACAGGAGTTAAGGATGCATCATAAATTGCTGAAGCTTTTAATGACCACTTCAGTAGTATAGGAGGGCACTCTTTGAAGAAATGTATATTGGATTATGCAATAAACAGCATAGATATTCAAAATTTAAATTTTACATTTTGTCCTGTAACATTTTAGGATGTATTTAAGATTTTGGCAAGCCTACCAAATAAGCAGTCATCTGGATGGAATGAAATTCCACTCTCAATTATTAAAGAAATCGGACCTAATATCCGATATCCCGTAACACACATCATAAATACTATCTTAAGTAGTGGTGTATTTCCTGATCAATTAAAATTTTCTAATATTTCACCATTACTAATAAAAGGGAATTCAAAAATTCTTGATAACTACCGCCCAGTGGCATTACTTCCAACATTTTCTAAAATTGTGGAAAAAGTCATATGTAATCAAATAGTAAAATACTTGGAAGAAAATAAAATTCTAAATGAAAAGCAGTTTGGTTTTAGACATGGCAGATCCACCCAGATGGTAGTTTTTGAGCTGGTGAATGACATTTTGGGAGCCTTGGACGGATACAAATATTACAGATACAAATTCAGTATGTGGAATTTTCTGTGTCCTGTCCAAGGCTTTCGATTCTGTCAACTATGCACTGCTACTTGCAAAGTTGAACTGTTATGGTTTCAAAGGAACATCATTTGAGTTATTTAGGTCTTATTTTGAAAAGAGGTTTCAAAGAGTCAAAATTATTAGTGATGATGGTTTCACCCATTTCTCAGACTGGAAGAAAGTTAGCTGTGGGGTGCCGCAGGGCTCTATCCTAGGACCTGTTTTGTTTTTGTTGTATATTAATGACCTACCTTTCAACATCAACACACCTCTTTATCTATTTGCAGACAACACCACAACCCTAGTAAAGGAAGCAACTAAAGATATAACTAAAGCACAAGTTACAAACATCCAGTAACTTTTCTGATTGGCTTATGGTAAATGGTCTTAATCTAAATTGACCCAAAACTAAAATCATAACTTTGAATCCTAGTAATCGAAAAGAAGAGGATGAGAAATTCCTTATGCCACATGGAGAGCTGTGTTTAAACTCTCACTCTGTAACATTTTTGGGATTTTCTTTACAAGACAATTCAAAGTGGCAAGAACAAATCTTAAGCATGCAACAGAAACTTAGTAAATCTCTTTTTGCCATTCGGACAGTAGCAAATATTACAGATACAAATTCATGTCTTCAAGTTTACCATGGTTATTTCATATCAATTGTTAGATACAGTATTGTTCTTTGGGGAGGAACATCAGATATAGACAAAATATTTAAATTACAAATAAAGCCATTCTTGCAGTATTTAAACTAAAATATAGAGAATCATGCAAGCCACATTTAAAAATTCATAATCTTTTAACTGTTCCAGCTCTATATATTTTTGAATTATTAAAATCTTTTAAGAAGTACCCTCATTACTTTTCTGGCAGTAGACTGGGAACACAGGGAACAAGACACAAAGACACCCTGCGGTGCTCAAAGCACAGACTAACACTAGTTGAGAAAGGTCCATATTACATGGCAATAAAGATATTTAATAACCTGCCAGTACAACTAAATACCCCCGTAGCCGCAAACCTGCGTACTCAGCGATTTTCCAATGCATGTATATTTCTTACTACCACATAAAGTCACTTGCCAAGTTTCATAAAAATACACAAATAAATAAGTGATATATAGCATTTTATTTATTCTCCATAAGAATAACATTGAAAGCTGAGTACGCAGGTTTGCTGCTACAAGGAACACAAAATATGTGTTTTTATGCAATTATCAAACCAACTTAACCAGTCGAAGTTGCATATAAAGTTTTATTCATTTATGTTCATAATGGTAGACATTACATTTTACTTATCCTCCATAAGAATAACTTGTGGGCTGAGTATGCAGGTTTGCTTGCTACTGCAGGGAAAATCGGCAAAAAATTTGTTTTTGTGCAAATATCAATAGACTAGGTGAAGCCACATGCCAAGTTTCAACGACATACATTCATAAATAATCAAGATATAAAATTTTAATTATCCTCCATAAGGAAAACATTGGACAACGTACTGTGTTTAGCACTTTGAATATCTCTGCAACCACTTAACCTAGGTTAATGATTAAAAATATCATATTATTTTTTTTTAAGCTCTATAAAATGGTCAAAACCAAAATTAAGTTTTCAAAAATTTTAGGGTAAATATAATGAAAAAAAAAATGATTTTTGGAAAATCGTAAACCCCCATAAACCCCCCTTCCCATGGTCCGATTTTTCTGGTTTTCGAACTTAAAGTCATGAATGTCACTTTACACATTTGAGCCAAATTTCATCAAAATCAGATGTTTTTTACTAAAGTTATCGTGTTAACGGACACATACATAGAAGATATATATATATATATATATATATACACACATATATATAAATTTGAATGAATAGTGTTTTTGGTATCTGGGGACCTTAAAACAAAAAATTATCATGGTCTTGGGCTTAACTCTTACCATGCCACTTACGGTAATAGCTTCTTCCCTATAGGGGAAATTCGCTAAAACAGAACAAAACCATCACATTTTTTTAAGTTAAATTGAAAATCACCTGGTACAGACTTGTCCTGATAACAGTGAAGGAATTTCTTTCTTTGGATAATAAAAATGGAATTCTTTAGGTAGTTTAGCCATAAAATGTGGATTTGCAAAGTTGTTCAACTTTATTGTAAATACTGTACTTATTTAAGGCAGATACAATATGACATTATATTTGTTAAATGAGCTATGCTCGATTATGCAATATTGTATGATGAATAAAGAGTTTGAGTTTGAACTTTTATTAATAATATTAATAAAACATGAAAATGCAATACTCCAAAGTTGAGATTTATTTAAATATTTTCATCCATAGTTTAGTTATTTTTCTTTTAATCAAATAAATAATAAAAATTGTATATGACCTTAACTCAATAATTGTTATGATAAATACAAATTAATATTTAGTACAAATTAGCATATTTGACGGTACATTGTACCGAACCAAATCTTTCACCATACCGAACTGAAATTGTTGGTACCACAGACCCCTAGAACAAACCGACCGGTTTTCTAATAGCAAAGCTCAGCCCCCAGGTGATTGACATCTCCGACCAAACTACGAGGTGATGTTGCAGGTACCTCGTGAGTGACGCCTGTGTGCTGGTGGGGCGCCCGCTGGTGTCAGGCAGCGCTCTGCAGATGGAAGGGCAGCTCACTGTGTACAACCACGCGGGAGGTCCGTGCTACCGATGTCTTTACCCGGAGCCCCCGCCGCCTCACACGGTCACCAACTGCAGCGATGCCGGCGTGCTGGGCGCAGGTAGTGCGATAGTCTGATGATGCTTACAATTGTTCTGGGAGGTATAAAAAACAAGTGTTTGGTGTAGCTTGAAATGCGGTGTGATGGTTATTTTAGACAATAGGCAACAGGCAATCACATTATGTTTTCATACACCAGCAATGCTGGAGAAACAGGTGAAATTGTCAGGCTAAAATATACAGAACTAATTTACTGTACATGGAGTCAAATTAACTGTGCTTACATGGGGTCAAACTAAAATACCACTTAAATAAACATTGACATTGACACTATAATAGGCTTTATTTATTAATAACTTTGAGGTTTCTCTTTTAAACATTACAAGGTTTTCAATTGCTTTTAAGGAATCAGGCAATCTATTACTGTACAACATATTTTTCCTAGGTACTGTGGCAGTTTTTCTAATGAAGTAAGTCTGTGGATGGTCAGCTGGAAATTTCTTCAATGTCTTTTAGCGAATTTTCTCTATAGGGAAGAAGCTATTACTGTGGTCGGCATGGTAAAACCTAGGCCCGGGACCATGATTACTTTTCATTTTGAGGTCCCCAGATGCCAAAAAAACCATTCGTTCAAAACTGTGTATATATGTGTATATATTTATATATAAATATAAATAAATATATATATATATTCCGTGAGCACGATAACTCACCTAAAAATAATCCGATTTTGACGAAATTTGGTATAAACATGTAAAGCAGCATTTATGACTCTAAGTTCGAAAATCAGGCAGATCGACCTATCCGAAGGGGTATTTTGGGGGGGTTTGTACCCCAAAAATGTTTTTGTTAGTTTTAGCGAATTTCCCCTATAGCGAAGAAGCTATTACCGTAGGTCTCATGGTAAGACTTAAGCCCGAGACCATGATAACTTTTCGTTTTGAGGCCCGCAGATGCCAAAAACACCATTAGTTCAAATTTTTATATATGTATATATATATATATATATATATTTATATATATATTTATATATATATTTATATATATATTTATATATATATTTATATATATATATTAGCGAATTTCCCCTATAGGGAAGAAGCTATTACCGTAGGTCTCATGGTAAGACTTAAGCCCGAGACCATGATAACTTTTCATTTTGAGGTCCCCAGATGCCAAAAACACCATTCGTTCAAATTTTTATATATGTATATATATATATATATATGTGTGTCCGTAAGCACGATAACTCTCGTAAAAAAGGTCCGATCTTAATGAAATTTGGTACAAATGTGTAAAGTACCATTTATTTGAACGAGTTCGAAAACCAGATGAATCGCACCATCCAAAGGGGGGTTTTTGGGGGGTTTTGTACCCCAAAAATGTGTTTTTTGGGGTTTTCACATTTAATTTTAATTTAAATCAAATTTTAATTTATACCATTGAATTCAGCTTAAAAAAACAAACAATTTGGTATTTTGATCATTGCTCTACGTCAATTGGTTACGGAGATATTGAAAGTGCTAAACACAGTACGTTGTCTAATGTTATTCTTATGGAGAAAAAGAAAAATTGTATATCTCGCTTATTTATGAACATAAACTGGCGAAATTTGGTATATGGCTTGATCTGGTTATGGTTTATTGTTGTTTGCACAAAAAAAATTTTTCGCCAATGGCTCCAGTAGCAGCAAACCTAGGTACTTGGTCCCCATGTTATTCTTATGGAAAATACTTAAAATGTTATATATCGCTTATTTATGAATGTATATGGATGAAACTTGGTATGTGACTTCACTAAGACGAGTTCTATTGATATTTGCATCAAAACCCATTATTTTGTGTTCCTTGTTGCAGCAAACCTGCGTACTCATCCCCAATGTTATTCTTATGGATAATAATTAATATTTTAAATATCGCTTGTTTGTGAATACATTTCTTATGAATCCTGTTAAGTGTTATAATGTGTTATGTTATATATTCATTGGAAATTCGCTGAGAATGCAGGTTTGCTGCGACGGGGGTATTTATATATATATTTATATATATATGTGTGTCCGTAAGCACGATAACTCTCGTAAAAAAGGTCTGATCTTAATAAAATTTGGTACAAATATGTAAAGTACCATTTATTTGAACGAGTTCGAAAACCAGACAAATCGCACCATCCGAAGGGGGGTTTTGGGGGGGTTTTGTACCCCAAAAATGTTTTTTTTGGAGTTTTCACATGTAATTATCATTTAAATCAAATTTTAATTTATACCATTGAATTCAGCTTAAAAAAACAAACAATTTGGTATTTTGATCATTGCTCTACGTCAATTGGTTACTGAGATATTGAAATTGCTAAACACAGTACGTTGTCCAATGTTATTCTTATGGAGAAAAAGAAAAATTTTATATCTTGGTTATTTATGAACATAAACTGACGAAACTTGGTATATCGCTTCATCTTGGCCTTGCTTTGTATGGATCAACAAAAAAGGAAAACTTAAATAAAATTTTGAAGAAACAGAAAAAGGCAGTGAGAATTATTCTAAAATTGAAACCTGATCAATCTGTAAAAGAATATTTTAAAACATTAAAAATATTAACTGTTTTTGCTCAATACATATATGACACAATTTTAATAGCAATTAACAATCCCTTGAACAGAGAGCATGTTCAACCTCACCCATATAGTACACGAAATAAAAATATCATCATACGTGCTCATAGACTGGCATTTTATGACAAAAAACCTTCCTATATTGGAACAAAATTTTTAAGCCAAATATCCACTTCCTTACAACAAGAAAGAGATCCAAATAGATTTAAAAAACTGCTGAAAGAATATTTATTTTCTAGGTCTTTATACTCATTTGAGGAATTGCATGAGAATTGTAACTAGGCCTAGGCTTTAATTGTATAGTTTATAAAATGTATTGACACTATTTACTTGTATCATGTGTACATATGACAAATAAAGATATTTTGAGTTGAGTTGGTTGTGGTTTGTTGTTGTTTGAACAAAAAACTAATTGTTCGCCTATGGTTCCCATAGCAGCAAACCTAGGTACTCGGTCCCCATGTTATTCTTATGGAGGATAATAAGGATGTTATATATCGCTTATTTATGAATGTATATGGATGAAACTTGGTATGTGACTTCACTTAGATGAGTTCTATTGATATTTGCATACAAACTCATTATTTTGTGTTCCTTGTTGCAGCAAACCTGCGTACTCATCCCTAATGTTATTCTAATGGAGAATAATGAATACTTTAAATATCGCTTATTTATGAATATATTTCTTATGGATTCTGGTAAGAGGCTTAATGTGTTATTGAGACATATATATTCATTAGAAATTCGCTGAGTACGCAGGTTTGCTGCGACGGGGGTATTTTACATTATTTTTTAAAAAGTCAAATTTTAGTTTTTTCATTGGAATCAGCATAAAAAGACGCACAATTTGGTGTTTTGATCATTGCTCTGCGTCAAATGGTTACAAAGATATTGAAAGTGCTAAACACAGTACGTTGTCCAATGGTATTCTTATGGAGAATAAGAAAAATTGTATATCTCGCTTATTTCTTAACTTATTCTAATGAAACTTGATATATTGCTTCAAATCGTTATGGTCTATTGATATTTGCACTAAAAATAATTTTTTGGCCAATAGTTCCAGTAGCAGCAAACCTGCGTACTCAGCCGCCATGTTATTCTTGTGGAGAATAATTAAAATGTCATAAATCGTTTATTTATGAATGTATATTGATGAAACTTGGTATGTGGCTTTATGTGGTATTAAGATACATATATATGCATTGGAAATTTGCTGAGTACGCAGGTTTGCTGCTACGGGGGTATTTAAATAGTAATGCCACACATTAAGAGGATGTTAAACCCCCGCAAAATATCACGCTAAAACCGTTTCGCACGGGAGGATATACTGACGTTATTTCTCATCGTATAACAAACAACTATACACCAAATTAAAGAAAAAGATATTTCCCACTAACATTGCTTTTTAATTTTTTGATATTATGTAAAATAAAAGAGTACTTAGCCTTCGAACTCGCCCAATTTCGATACTAGATAACTCATTAAATACCCCTGTAGCAGCAAACCTGCAAACCTGCAGCACTCAGCGAATTTCCAATGCATATATATGTATCTTAATACCACATAAAACCAAGTACCAAGTTTCATCAATATACATTCATAAATAAACAATTTATGACCTTTTTAATTATTCTCTATAAGAATAACATGGCGGCTGAGTATGCAGGTTTGCTGAAGGAAGGTACACAAAAAATGGGGTTTTATACAAATATCAATATACTGTAACTCAAGTAGGTGAAGCCACATGCCAAATTTTATTAATTTATGTTCATAATTAAGGGAGATAACACGTTACTTATTCTCCATAAGAATAAAATTGGGGCTGAGTAAGCAGGTTTGCTGCTACTGGAACTATTGGCCAAAAAATTATTTTTAGTGCAAATATCAATAGACCACAACGATTTAAAGCAATATATCAAGTTTCATTAGAATAAGTTGAGAAATAAGCGAGATATACAATTTTTCTTATTCTCCATAAGAATACCATTGGACAACGTACTGTGTTTAGCACTTTCAATATCTCGGTAACAAATTGACGTAGAGCAATGATCAAAACACCAAATTGTTTGTTTTTTAAGCTAAATTTAATAGTGAAAACTAAAATTGGATTTACTAAAATATTATATGTAAAAAACTCAAAAAATCCATTTTTGGGGTACAAAACCCCCCAAAATACCCCTTTGGACAGAGCGATCTGGCTGGTTTTTGAACTTAGAGTCATAAATGATGCTTTACATGTTTGTACCAAATTTCATAAAAATCGGATCATTTTTACGAGAGTTATCGCACCCACGGACACACACACACACACATATATATATATATATATATATATATATATATATATATATACAGTTTTGAATAAATTGAGTTTTTGGCATCTGGGGACCTCAAAACGAAAAGTTGTCATGGTCCCGGGCCTAGGTCTTACCATGCCGACTACGGTAATAGATTCTTCCCTATAGGGGAAATTCGCTAATACTATGCTAATTAAAATATTAAATGTCATGATTAAGTCAAAAAGATATAATAAAACTATCCGCGTATATCACGATACACAACGGCCAATATGATTTGATGTCGGTACGTAGCCTATCATATCACCACTCTGTATCGCGATAACGCGACCGTATCGCTCTTCCACTACCCTGAAGCCGGCACGGCGCCCGGCGTCTTCAGCATCAGATGTTTTGCTCTGGTCCTCGCAAACCAGCGAGCACAGAATAGAAATTTCTATCAAACAGACGACTGTCAACGATACTCGCTGTGGTGTGGTTGTTTTAGTGCTAACGTTCAGGGTTGCCCACAGAGGATCGCATTATATACAATTTTATCTTGGGGAATTATTTGAATTGAGCGGGGTAATTTGATTTAATTTTTTGGAGGGGGGATTTTATTAAATTAACAAATCTTCTTTCTTTGAAATTAGCAAGTGTCGGATTTGTACAAAATGTGATAAACTACTTTTATTTCAATATCAAAATGCACCTCTTAGAAGTTATTTTATGTGAACACCAACACCAACTGATCTTGGTTTGGTCTCTCTTGCATTCAACAACGTTGTGCATTGTGTAGTAGTCTTAATATCATTGAATATTCAGAGTAATTTAGTGTATACTCAATCATTGAAAATATTTATTGTCAGGTGGCTATATATGAATTGTTCCATTTATGACGACATTAGTTGATCGTATTTTCCCTTCATTGTAATAAATGACTTCATTGTAATAATCTTTATGTACTTCTTTGCATCATTATTTTGTGTAGTAGCCACTGCTATTGTATTTCTTAGTGAAAAGTTTGAAATTAGTTAGCTAGTCAGAATTTAATTTTCAGTTTTAAATGTAACAATGCAATCAAATGCAGTTTATGCTTAAAACAATTCCCGGAATTAGTGACGTAACCAGGGGGGATTTGGGATACACCCCTGGTCACTTTTCGTATGTTTGTGATTAAATTCGCTACTGATGAGTGGCTTTAACTTCGAAAACCACAACGATTAGACCATTAGAAAAAGTAGTTCTCATCACAAGGAGCAAAAGTGGTTGTTTTTGGTGTGCAATCGTGTTTTCCCACGATGTCAGTTTTTTTTGTTGTGGAAAAACGATTAAGCACAAAATACACACTTTGGCTCCATGTGATGAACAACTTTTTTCTACTTACTGCCCATATAAGCCTTTGATAGTTTAAAATTTGAGCCAAAAATTAGGTGATTTGTATCGTTTTGAGAGTTCAGATAGGTTAACTTTGCAATTTTTACTTTTTTTTATTTACAAACAAATCTACTTATATTTTGTCCACGTGTTTGTTTACCTTTGAAATACACAAATTTAAAAAAGAGCAATAACAATTGTTGAGGTTAGCGCACTGAAAAAATCACAGCCGATTTTTCGGTGCACTATTTTAAGGTATCAGAAAAATGTTATTTTACGGATTAATTACAGACCCAAAAACAGTTGCTTTTCGCGCAGTATGATAAAAAGGGGTTTTTATTGAGGTTTGACATTTTTTTTAATCTGGTTTTTACAAGTGTTAAATATTCTGTGGATTGAATATATTTATTTTTATTTCAGGCTGCCATTGTAGGTTTTTTTTACCGAAATTTAATATGTACGTAGTGGCTTACATATATAGTGGCTTAAAGGGCAGTAGCCCCTAACATGTGGTTTTTATATAAGTGGATAATCACAGCTGATCAATAGTTCATTTTGATTATTAATAAAAACACTGTAGTAATATTCCCATAAGAAAATAATTGGATCTTTGAAGTTCAGTGGGGCGAAGCCTTCGTAATTGTTGACATTTCTGATATTTTTCCTACCGTCCTTGGCTCTCAAACTTTACAATGAAACGTCATAACCTAACTTAACTTCTTCATAGCTCGAAATATTTTGTGGGAACCAATTTGCTTACGAAATTACATATATAGTTTGGGGTTAAAAGATAAGTACTGTACAAGTACAATATTTGCAAGAGCTGGGGACCGTTTCATAAAACTTACAGGACCTGAACTTCGGGTAACTTCCCTGTATTATTGGTTAAAATTACAATAGTGATTTGCATTAAGTTTTACAACTGTAAACTAATGAATTTACATGTATAATTATAAGTACATTTTAAAAGAGTTATAAAGTGATGTTTTCATAGAGAGTGGTGGCCTGTATTAGAGGCCTTGTAAACTAGATAAAATATTAAACTATTTACAAGTATCGCTTATTAAGTTAAAATCGTGTATTAATACATAGATTAGTAATTTTATAAAGTGTGAAAATGATTGTACTGTAATTATAAAGTGTAAAGTCCTTTTGAAATGATTGTCGGTGACAAAAGTTATATTTAGTTATCATATCCATTCACACATACCGTAAATCGATAATCTTCGAAACCTAATTAGGGAATACTAGTGGGTGCCTGTCGAAATTCGACGGCTGTTATTTTAAGGTTGAGTAATCTCACGGTACCCTGTAAGAACAATCTAATCACCTATTCAATGAAATACTTGCAGGTTTGAAATATCTATCTACTAAAAATATTACAAATTATGAAAATGCAACTTTATATGTGGCACGATACGGTTAAAAAGTCACAAAATTAAAAATTAACACTTAACACGTTCACTGCATCACGAGGTCCCGAGGTCTCGTACCATAACCTATATTTGGTGCGGTTGCATAATATGATATTCTTCCCTCAGTTAAAGTGTCGATAATTCTATGTAAATTGACATAGAGAATCTATAAAAATAAGATATATATTGTCCATAAAGCTTGTTGGTTGCTGGATCGATTTGTAACCACGATATCAAACGAGATTTATAGATCTCATAATGCACTGAAGTAATAAATGATTACTTTTATACGACACGAGACCCCCGGACCTCGCAACGAAGCTTAGTTGCTCAGAGCACCGCTTGGAGCTCTTGAGTACGTTCCGTTCACAACATTGCGCCAAAAGTTGTTTGTTGTTATTGCAATAACCTAAATTGATTGGTGGTGTGTTTTGGTGTGTTTTTTCTCGAAATGTGCAGTACGAGATCTCGGTGCCTCGTACTATTGTGTTATATTCAAATCCTGAGCTGGCTATAGGTTGGCCAACAGTGTGCTAGTTCACAAAATACACCACAGAGTGCTCTGTTTCTATTCGTTTCAAAGTTATGATGCGCGCAAAAGATCGTCTGCGCAACGAGATCTCAAGGTCTCGTACCGGACAGCCGTAATCACACCAAACGAGAACCATAGGTCTCGTAACGCACCACCGTAATCACATACAAATATGCTGTAACGCAGTGAACGTGTTAAAAAATGATTAATTTTTAAAGATTGCATTTGATGTAGGCTATACGTTGATTTTTACTATACACAAACGTAAATCAAAAGCTTAATGAGCTCATCAGCAGTCTAATAAAAATCACCAAGTTGGGATTATGAAAACAAAACATACTATAAATCTCACCAAAACGGTTTGTAGACATTTACATTTTGTATCATTTAACAAACTTAAAAGGAGGAAATTATTTATATGAGTTTTGGGGAGTATCGGAATGTTTCAGCTTCAAATTGGTATAAACCCCATGACCTCATGTTATTTATTGTTCTGTTAACTATTGTCATGTATTATTATTAATGCCCAACGACAATAAAGTTATTTATTTAATTACCTGGTTTTCTCAAACTAAGGCCGAGCAACTGGTCAATATGAAAATAACTTTGGAAAATTATAGGACTTTATACTTTACATCTTATACATTAAACAAACTTAATGGGAGAAAATTATAAATCTGTCAGTTTTGGGGAGTATCGGAATGTTTAAGCTTTAAATTGGTACAAATTCCATAACCACACATTGCCCGGTATTCTCAAACTAAGGCCGAGTTCCTTCAAAAATATTCTCACATTTAAATAACATGGAGCAATTTTTAAAATGTCAATATTTTAAAAACTAAAGCAGTCTTTTTGAATTATACATTTTTTGCAGTGTACAGACTTAAAAATTACATATAGATTGCCCCAATCGGTTGAGAAATAACGACGTCAAGTACACAAAATATTAACTCTAGCTTCATTATATATTTGACAAGTTTCCTGTTTTACACACATCCAAATTTCAATTGAGAATGAATACTCACAACTATAATACAAGAACAAAGACATTAATTGACACTCCTATGTGTAAAACATCTTTCTACCAGAAAGGCCCAGAATATATGGCAATCAGCAAAATTTATAATAATACCAGAAGAATTAAAAAAAAATTAATGATCCCAACAAATTTTAAAAGAAGAACTTCTTTCAAATGTGTATACACTATTGAGGACTTTTTCGAAACTTCTGATTAATCTTAACTAGTTTATTAACATGTAATTTTAATATTTTGATGTAATATTACAAAAAAAACCATATTCATGGCAATTGGGTTGTTATGCAAATAACCAAACAAACGTAGCAGGCCGTAAACAAAATTCCTTAGCGAATCAATATGCAAGCTCTGTAGCAGTGGCGCAGTGGAACACCCGACTAAAATCTGCATAAAATCCTCTACAGTCCAAGGAAATACACAACGTTATTTGTATATAACAAATATCGGGAATTATGCAACCGGACGATTGTCTAGCGTCGCGGGTACAGCCGGGGCCGTGCTGCCAGACGGGCGAGAACACGTGGTGGTGGTGGGACGGCGGCGCCGGCGTTATCGCAGGAGTGCAGGTGGTAGAACTATGTCACACTACTTTCGACGTGCAGCGGCGCGGATGTCTGATCCCATAGTTCTTCTCCCGGCCACCAGTCTCGCAGGACTACGAGAAAAATTTGGCTTAAACATCCTCTTAATACATTGAATGGTGGTTTTCATTCATGAAAAATTTAGATTTATTTTTATGATCATTAAACTGTGTAAAATGTACAGTGTTTTGGCATTGTTAATATTTGCAATTCTTTAAATGTTTTACTTGAGCTTCTTGCATTTGAAAAAGTCAAAATTCGTAGGATTTTTTTCTGTATTTTAAAAATTGATTCTGAGTTTGAAAAACTAACCCAGAATTCTATTCCATATTGCATTAGTGAGAAAAATAATTCATGGTACACAATCATTTTGATTTTTAAGTCAGTAACATTTTGCAGAACTGACATTAGAAAGCAGACTGTATTCAGTTTCTTTGCCAAAATTTGTATATATTAATCCCGCTTTAAATTGTTTTGTACTTGCATTCCCAAAAATTGTTTACAGTTTATCTGCTTTATAATTTTCCCTTCAAAGTCAATCTGTAAATCAAAGTTTTCCCTGTTACTTGAGGTTTTAAATTTAATTATTTGAGTTTTGGAACAATTTAGCTTAAGACAATTTGCTGTGAACCATTTATTTAATTCTTTAAGAGGGGGCAAGAGTCAGATAGAATTCCGCCTTTTGATTTGGGGTTTGGCCACTAGAGCGCTAGTAGTTTTTCAAATAATTCTTCCTTACCGACCGGCAGCGTGCAGCGGCAGCGTCTAGGCTCGGCCTTCAGTCAACGGATCGGTATTGTCTAGTGTGATTTACAACACCTAGAATGACAGGTTCACTGTCACTGGCGCGGCTTCTCGAACGTCCCGCACACATGGACTAAACCCAAAATTCTTGTCAAGACTGTTTGGTGTAAAGGCTGATCAAATATGTTGCAACTTCGTCTAAATCTTATTTCTGGTAATATTTACTAGCAAAAATATTATGCTATAAGAAATACATTAGACATTTATTAATTTCTCATTAATTAATAAAATACATAGATACGAGGGTCATCCAGAAAGTAAAGAACGTTTGCTTGCTGCGTCTAGCACAGCTCCCCCATCACCGCCATTGCGTGTGCGGCAGTCCACTCACCTCTCCACCAAAGTCTGAGCCGAGTCTCGTTGCTGTGCGGTCACACATCTTATTTCTACAGCGATTCAAAATGGCGGCGGCAATCGAAAATCTCGCCAAATCTAAGAAGCAGTGTCAATCGGTCTCTGAGTAAAAAAATGTCCATACTGAAAAAATGTTTAGAAAAACACCAAAGAAAGTTAATGATGAAAGTGCAAAAAAACAAATCTTAAAATTGATGTAATGTGCTAAGATTTTAGGAGCTGTTTTCCTCCAATCTTCCCTCAAGTCTTTCTTTCAAATCGTCTTTTGCGAGCAATGACCTGCCACTCCGATCCTCGTCGTGCATAATGGATTTTATTTCATTAAACCTGTTGCACCATTTTTCCCCTGAAAACTCGACTTGAAGACTTGTTTTTACTTCCACCACCAATTCTATTTGGTGTTTTTCTAAAAAATTTCATTGGCTAGACATTTTTTAACTCAGAAACCGAATAAAACTGCTTGTCCCATATTTGGCGGGATTTTCGATTGCCGCCGCCATTTTGAATCGCTGTAGAAATAAGACGTGTGACCGCACAGCAATGAGACTCGGCTCAGACTTTGGGGGAGAGGTGAGTGGACTGCCGCACACGCAATGGCGGTGATGGGGGAGCTGTGCTAGACGCAGCAAGCAACCGTTCTTTACTTTCTGGATGACCCTCGTATATCTACCTCACTACCAAATGAAGCCACCTAGCAAGTTTCATCAATATATACTCATAAGTAAGTGAGCTAATCTTTACTTATTCTATCCTCCAAAAGAATGTTAGGGCTATTTAGGTTTGCTGATATAGGGACCAAACAAATGTGTTTTAGGCAAACTTCAATGTAGTACAACTAGATGAAGCAATATACCAAGATAGACGTTGGCAATGATGGTGATTTTGCCCTTATCTGACTAAAGTTTCAGCTTTTGTTTATTTTTAACTAATAATATATCCTCAACTCGCCAGGTCAGTGATTGCAAGAAAAGGTTATTTATCCCCATTCTCAGGAAAAACCCTATAAAGGGAACAAGGTTCCACATTTCTGCAGTTGTATTTTATCATGTAAATATTTCTTGTGAGTACATTTGTTTAAAAAGGTTGATAACTAAAAATCTGTGTTGATACGAATGTAGCTCAGTAAGGGGCAGATGCAGTACAAGCTGAACATTACTGATATAATTTACTTGCCAGGACTGAGATTCGAACCCATGACAGGGCCGCTGATGTGGTTTTAAATTCCTTAGCCTTGACCACCACACCAACGAATCATGGTGTACATTAGTATTTGTATATTCTTGGCTGCAGTCTTGAACATGTAGACTTAAAGACAAAATAGAAACTTGTTCTGCTAAAACAGAGCTTAATTTGTTTTAAAAATTCTTGGTTTAATTTCAATTTTTTTAGTTCCAGGAGTGATAGGTACACTGCAGGCCCTAGAAGTAGTGAAAATTGCATTGGGCATGCCTGGCGTGTTGAGCTCAAAGCTGCTGCTGTTTGACGGTGAAGACTCGGCGTTCCGCACTGTCAAGTTGAGGAAGAAGCGTGAAGACTGTCCCGTCTGCGGGACCAACCCTTCCATCTCTCAGCTGGTGGACTATGAGCAGTTCTGTGGTGCCAAGGCTAATGACAAGGTAATGACAATTTAAGTTTATGTTTAAGGTTATGTTTATTTCATAATTGTCCATTATGTCCTTAATATGATTGGCAATTAATTTATCAATAAGACTGTCATTGAATCCATTTGTAACATCTATTCATTTAATGGTGATTACTTCCTTGTTATAATAGTTTAAATTCATTGGCACTAAAAGTATATCTGCCAAAAATGTTTTAAGCAGCAATCTTCTAGGAATATGGGGGCGTGATTTTACATGGATGGTTTAATATGTACAAGTTTTTCTATTTACTTTTAATATTAATCTGTTGTTTAACGCCAAGTGGTTAAACTGACTAAAAACAAGTAAGATTGTTAAGATTCTGTACTGCAACCATATAAACCAACAGGGTTACAGGGTTACAGGATTAGCTCAGTTGGGCGGGGTAAGGTGTCCTTAACATAGACCAGTTAGTCACACTGAAGATTTTTCTCGATGAGATATTTAAGGGCGCCACCATGTTTCGGGGTTCTTGACCAGGATGTAACAAGGAACCAATCCTTCCCAGCAGGTGTGACTTTGTTTAGTAAGCAGGGATTGGAAAGAACAATAAAACCAAATTTACCTATTATGTTAATGGTCCACATTCACAATAAGTAAAATAAAATTATCTTAAACCAGGTAATCTTTATCAAACAATCAGGTACCAAATTCAACCAATATAAATTAATTTAAGTTTGAGTATTAATTTAATTTATTAATTCCAGCTACTAGAAATTATGTTACTAAGCGACTATCAGCAATTTTCCATTACAAAGCAATATATGATATCTCGAATTCCAATTATACTAATCTGATTGACTATCAGGAACAGCAACAAAAGAACTCAATGAGCTGAGACAATATTTATTATATTATTACTCACAAAATACACAAGTCTCAAACTACTAAAGTGAATTCAATGGAAATAACATTTTTGCTCAAGGCAATTAATTCAATCTGAACAAGAGCAACAATAGTTGTCTCAATTGTACTCAACAACAAAAATTCCAGCTTTTCTAGGATTAAATCTCAGAATTAAGTAGCACAAACAAATTATTTGCTTAAATACTTTGCCATTAAATCAAGAAATATTTGAAAAAAGTGATGCCCTAGAACTATGTTGACACTCAAAACTTATTTTTACAAATTACACTCACATAAATATCTGCAAATAAATTCATTGACGGTGGCCACCGGAACACCTAAACAGAAACATAATGGCATACAAGAATATTTAACTAAAGATACAATTGAATGTGATCACAAGAGTTCAAGTAGGACACTCCTGATGTGCGCTGCGTTGAGATGACAGTCCCAGGAATTCCTAAATAGTCACTTGAGTATGGGTAAATAATTGTAGTCGCTCACCAATACGGACCCAAATCACAAAACACGCTCGACAAAAGATATCTGGCCGGAACCGAGCGAGTTTGCAGCGACCGCAAGTCGATCGCACGAGAGATATGGTCGGTAGTCGGTATATCGGTAGTAAGTCGATATCGGCATCAACAACGGTCTACCAGGCCCAGGGGTCGGTCTGGCTTCCAGGGTCCGCCAGTTAAATCCAGAAGTAGCAGCGATCCAGGCAACGGGTAGCCAAAAAACCCTGTTTGTACAAAATCATTGTATAGCCTAATGCCATCTAATTCCTATAAAAACCCTAATAAAGCTTTAATTACATTGAGGGAATTCAGAATTTATTATGTACATAAATCATTATTTTTAGCGAATTTTCCCTATAGGGAAGAAGCTATTACCGTAGGTGGCATGGTAAGAGTTAAGCCCGAGACCATGATAACTTTTTGTTTTGAGGTCCCCAGATGCCAAAAACATTATTCATTCAAATTTATATATATATATATATATATATATATATGTCCTTTACCGCGGTAACTTTCGAAAGAAACGCCCGATTTTGATGAAATCTAGCACAAATGTGTAGAGTAACATTTATGACTTTAAGTTCGAAAACCAGATCGATCGGACTATGGGAAGGGGGTTATATGGGGTTTTTAAATTGTCCAAAAATCAGTTTTTTTTTTTATTTTCCCCTAAAATTTTAAAAACACTTACCTAAAATGGTTATAGCCATTTTATATATCTTAAAAAAACAAATAATTTAGTATTTTTAATCATTAACCTAGGTTTAGTGGTTGTAGAGAAAAGTAAAAAAAACACGTCCATTAAATTTCCTATATTAATCTTATGGGAAAAAGGTTTTTGGATTTTCCTCAGATAATTTTACTAAAAACTTCACATTTTGTTTTACCAATCAGTTTAGCTCTACAAAACAATCATTTTAGTGTTTTAGTTATTGTTCTACATCCAACCGTTGGAGAGATGTTCAAAGTGCTCAACACAGTACGTTGTCCAATGTTATCCTTATGGAGGATAAATAAAATTTGATATCTCGATTATTTATGAATGTATATTAATTAGAGATGTGCTAGTACAGGTTTTATAAGTCGAGTCGAGTAAATGGTAAAAGATTCGAATCTCGAGTTCGAGTCGAGTATACAAATAAAATACCCCCGTCACAGCAAACCTGCATACTCAACGAATTTCCAATGAATATATAAAATAATACATTAAAACACTTAACAGGATTCATAAAAAATATATTCACAAAGAAGCAATATTTAAAATATTAATTATTCTCTATAAGAATAACATTGGGGATGAGTACGCAGGTTTGCTGGAAAAGGATCACAAAATAATGGGTTTTTATGCAAATATCAATAGAATTCATCTTAGTGAAGTCACATACCAAGTTTCATCCTTATACATTCATAAACAAGCGATATATAATATTTTAATTATTTTCCATAAGAATAATATGGAGACCAAGTCCCTAGGTTTGCTGCTTCGGGAACCATAGGCGAAAAAACCATTTTTTTTTGCAAAAAAACAATGAACCATAACCAGATGAAGCCATATACCAAATTTCATCAGTTTATATTCATAAATAAGCGAGATATACAATTTTTCTTTTTCTCCATAAGAATAACATTAGACAACCTACTGTGTTTAGCACTTTCAATATCTCGGTAACCAATTGACGTAGAGAAATGATCAAAATACCAAATTATTTGTTTTTTAAGCTGAATTCAATGGTGAAAATTAAAATTTGATTTAAATAAAAATTAGATGTGAAACCCCCAAAAAACACATTTTTGGGGTACAAACCCCCCCTCCAAAACCCCCCTTCGGATGGTCCGATTCATCTGGTTTTATATATATATATATATACATAAAAAATTTGAACGAATGGTGTTTTTGGCATCTGGGGTCCTCAAAATGACAAGTTATCATGGTCTCGGGCTTAAGTCTTACCATGAGACCTACGGTAATAGCTTCTTCCCTATAGGGTAAATTCGCTAAAAACACATAGGTCAAGTTGAATTGGATCAAAACAGTGTATAGGGTTTCATTTATAAATGTTGTTATTAAAATATACTTTTCTAGCCACTATGACCTGAAAATAACAATAGTATATAAGTAAAATAAATGGATTGCTGCTTCAATGGCAAAAGTTAAGTACATTTATCTGAAAATAAATCATACCAAAGTAATTGCATAACATTTTGCTATGAAGATAAAATACTTGTAGTCTGTTGGTATTTTAAGTTTGTTATAGCCTGGTATGGTATTAGTTAACAGTTTCATTAAAAAATCATTTCAGTATTTTATTTTATTTCATCCTTTTTATTTATCCTATATTTTGTAAATATTATGTGTAGGCCTAAGCTACACCTTTCTATGAATGGAGAAAATAAAATTACATTTAGGCCTATAAGTTAAAATACACTTTATTTTAATATTTAAAAGGCCTATTACATGGTAAAACATTAGCCTACTTACTTACCACACAAAATGTATTTACTAACATATCTTAGCATTAATTTTAACACTTATAGTCCTAATACACTTAGCCAAATAGTCCTAATAAGAACAATCAGTTAGTAACAACATGAAGATATGTTAGAAAGTGTCTGGCAAATCAATTGATGAAATTGAAGCCATGTCTTAAATAGAGTTTTAAAATATTACAAATTATTTTAAAAAAAACATTAATGAAACTTAAACGAGGCCAAAACAAATTTCTTGCCTTTAAAAAAAGCTTGTTGCCAAAGGACAGTTGAGCCTAAAATTAATGGAGTGACTCAATTTCAATTATCATGGAACAAAAACAAGCACAAACTTCTTATGATTACCTGTTATTAGGGGTGCGTGAATAGTGATTTCTGGCTCGAACCGAGCCCAGCTTTTTTTATGGGAATTTTCTCTAGGAGTGTGCAATACCAGTAGTGATTTCTGACTTGAGCCACGCCGGGCAGAATTTTTTCAAAGTTCTCGAGCTTTGAGCATGTTTGATTAGGCCTATATGTATTCTTTATCTATATTATATTTAAAAGAATAAATATTTTATCCATTATAAAAATGTAAAATAATTTATAACTTTCAATATTTGTCATCTTTTATTCACTTCTTCTAGATTCATTATTCCTATGTTAAATAAATAAAGACCTACAGTGGGAAAATAACAAAATAAGTACGGTAGGCTTCTAAAAAGGAAGAGTTATTGAGACCACTTATTGATAGTAACTAACAATTTGCCTTTCAATATAAAGTAAGTAGCCTACATAGAGAACAAATAACGTAAAGGAAGAGAACTAAAATTTTTTAACTAGACTGATGAGCCCACAGGTTAACTAATGCAGATATTACCGTATTTATTAATAGCCATAATAATAATAATTGACTATATGTCAATATACTCTCCATGAAACCAAAGACTTAGGCCCTAGCCTTGGGAATTGCCAAAACCCAGTAGCCTATATCTCATTCAACTGTTTGAAAATAGTAAATTTTAAGTTATCCTTTTATAAGTATAAGATAGTTAAACCAGTCTTTATATGTTATTGTACTCACAGGAATAAGTTAATAATCGTAGGCCTAGCTTATGTTCTATCTAACCTATTACCTAATAGACTTAATCTGTTATATCTGCTTCTGAAACAGAGGTTTCAGAAGCAGAAGGTGGAAGAGGATCGTCAATGCATTCTTCTCCTATCAAAACTTTAACAATCTGATAGCATACAATTACAAAATGATACGGTTTCTACTTCTACTGACGTTTATTCATGAATTCAAACAATCCCGCGGAATAATATGATTTTAATCGTAGCGTAGCGTAATAAAACACTGTGCCATTTTGATCGCGACTTGCTCTTGGTTAGGGCCTTCGGCGTACATGGAATTTAATCAACCTTTAAAATAATATGACCACCGGTACATGCGTTACGTAACCATTCAGAATTTGTATAAAATCCTTAGATTTTGTAAACCTCGCAATTCGTCAATTTTTTAACTATCCAATTTTTGGAGAGTCTCTCTAAAAGTAAAAGAATGAATATTCATTCTTTTAGACTGACATTTTCACTCTTTGGGGGTAAGAAAATTGAGCCACTCTTTTAGAGTGAACTTTCATTCTTTAGAAAAGTGAACTGAAGTCATTCTTTGAAAGAGTGGAAGATTCCCACTCATTCAAAGAGTGGAACCCGTTTATTTAAGAGTGAAATGCACTCCTTGAAAGAGTGGAATGTACTCTTGAAAGAGTGGAAAATTCACTCTTTGAAAGAGTGGAATTCATTCGTTGAAAGATCGGAATTCACTCGATGAAAGAGTGGAAAATTCACTCGTTCAAAGAGTGGAATCCACTCATTGAAAGAGTGGAATGCACTCGTTCAAAGAGTGAAATTGTGGTCTTGTCATCTTATAAAACTTTGCTCAGTACACTACTGTATTCAACCTGTTTTTAGACGCCAACTTCCGCCCGGCTGTCTGTCCACCCGTCTGTCTGTCTGTCTATCCGTCCACAAATGCAGGTGTTCCGGAGCAGTGCCAAGGTCAACCAACGCACGCGACCACAGCTCATTACTGTAGCGAGATAACAGACTCTCAGATTACTGTATTCCCATTAATAACTAAAAAGTTCTATTATCAGGAAAAATCGATTTACCGGCATGGGGGCGTGGTCCGAACATGCCGGATAAAAGAGCGTCTACTGTACTAAGTTTCATAAAAATATATTCACAAATAAGCGATTACACAATTTTAATTATTCCCCATAAGAATAACATTGTGGCTGAGTACACAGGTTTGCTGCAACAAGGAACACAAAAAATGGGTTTTTATGCTAATATCAATATAACTCAACTAGGTGAAGTCGTATACCAGTTTTTATTCATTTATGTTCATAATTAAGGGAGGCAGAGCATTTAATTATTATCTATAAGAATAACATGGGGGCTGAGTACGCAGGTTTGCTGCTACGGGAGGATTATGAAAAAAAGATTTTGGAGCAAATATCAATAGACCTCAACGAGATGAAGCTGTATACCAAGTTTCGTCAGTATACGTTCATAAATAAGCGAGATAAAAAAATTTTCTTTTCCTCCATAAGAATAACATTAGACAATGTACTGTGTT
The DNA here is from genome assembly GCA_963675035.1 of Allygus modestus. Taxonomy (NCBI): domain Eukaryota; kingdom Metazoa; phylum Arthropoda; class Insecta; order Hemiptera; family Cicadellidae; genus Allygus; species Allygus modestus. Next base: position 235,710,978 of record OY776112.1, read on the forward strand.
TAGCACTTCCAATATCTCGGGAACCAATTGATGTAGAGGAATGATCGAAATACCAAATTGTGTGTTTTTTTAAGCTGAATCGAATGGTCAAAACTAAAATTTGACTTTTTCAAAAATTATTTGTAAAAAATTCAAAAAAACCATTTTTGGGGTACAAAACCCCCCCAAAATACCCTTTTGGATATTTCGATCTGTCTGGTTTTCAAACTTAAAGTCATAAATGCTGCTTTACATGTTTATACCAAATTTCGTCAAATTCGGATCATTTTTACGAGAGTTATCATGCTCACGGACATATATATATATATATATACAGTATCGAACGAAAGGTGTTTTTGGGGTCTGGGGACCTCAAAACGAAAAGTTATCATGGTCCCCGGGCCTAGGTCTTACCATGCCGACTACGGTAATAGCTTCTTCCCTATAGGGGGAATTCGCTAATAAACTATCTGAGTGAAAATATTCCTTTAAGTATGTGAAATATGTAAAGCAATTACCTAGTTTCCTATAACTTCACTTTAATAAATATTGATTTTTATCCATTCATTCATATATCACTTAAAAAAAATAATAATCTAAAAACAAACACTAGGGCTAACCCCCAAAAAATAAACATATTTTGGTAGATGCCTGATAGGCCTAAGAACAGTTTCCATTGACTCATTACCTCTCCACTTGAGAGTCTATAATTCCATTGATTCACTACTGCTACCTTCAGTATAATGAGTGCTTATACTTCGTGGACATTTCATACAGGTAAATTAATTAATATACTATGGACTAAAAAGAGTATGATGAAAAAATAAAATTTCGAACAACAAAACTTAAGAAATAAAAGCTTGAGACATGTCCAGTACAGATCAGTAGAAAATTCTCATTATTAACGAATTTCCCCTATAGGGAAGAAGCTATTACCGTAGTCAGCATGGTAAGACCTAGGCCCGGGACCATGATAACTTTTCGTTTTAAGGTCCCCAGACCCGAAAAACACCATTCGTTCGAAACTGTATATATATATATATATATATATATATATATATATATATATATATATATGTGACCGTGAGCACGATAACTCTCGTAAAAATTATCCGATTTTGATGAAATTTGGTATAAACGTGTAAAGCAACATTTATGACTTTAAGTTCGAAAACCAGCCAGATCGCTCTATCCGAAGGGGTATTTTGGGGGGGTTTTGTACCCCAAAAATGGGTTTTTAATTTTTTATATATAATTTTGGAAATAGTCAAATTTTAGTTTTTACCATTGGATTCAACTTCAAAAAACACACAATTTGGTATTTTGATAATTTCTCTACGTCAATTGGTTACCGAGATATTGAAAGTGTTAAACACAGTACGTTGTCTTATGTTATTCTTATGGAGGAAAATAAAAATTTTATATCTCGCTTATTTATGAATGTATACTGACGAAATTTGGTATACGACTTCATCTGGTTGTGGACCATTGATATTTGCTCAAAAAAAAATTTTTTACCAATGGCTCCCGTAGCAGCAAACCTGCGTACTCAGCCCCATGTTATTCTTATGGAGAATAAGTAACGTGTTATCTCCCTCCATTATGAAAATAAATTAATGAAATTTGGTATATGGCTTTACCTACATGAGCTATATTTATATTTGTATAAAACCCTATTTTTTGTGCTCCCTGCTTCAGCAAACCTGCATTCTCAGCCGCCATATTATTCTTATGGAGAATAATTAAAATGTCAAAAATCGTTTATTTATGAATGTATATTGATGAAACTTGGTATGTGGCTTTATGTGGTATTAATATACATATATATGCATTGGAAGTTCGCTGAGTACGCAGGTTTGCTGCTACGGGGACTATTTTTAAATTTGAGTTGTGTTGTAAACCAAATATAATTGCTTAACACGTTCGCTGCGGGAAATCACGTAATATATGTTGCTATATGCGAAAAAATTTTTTTGTATTTTCACTTACCATTTGCTGCCAGAAGTCGAATATTGTGGAATCTCGGTCCTCCTATGCCATAACAGGAAGCTGCCGCCATTTTGAAAATGCGTTGTAGAAATACAACGCTCGCTCCTGGCGCCGGTCTTCGACGCAAACGCACACAGCACTCCCTCCATTTTTGCACCTCTTGGTTATGAATACACAGAGATATGTCTCAAAAGTACTTTTATTGTAATAATAATAAAAATAACATTGTTTGTTATCATAGAAAATGAAAAATAATACTATTTACAACCCCACCAACCCACTCGAAGTTCTTTTGTCCATTTATGTAACTGTTCGATCAAAATGACATGGATATATATGTAAACTTTTTTTGGATCACTGGATAATATCAAATAATGGTAAGAAAAATTATAGTAAATGGAAAATAAAACTATTTACAACCCCGCCAACCCACCCGAATGTCTGCTATTTACCCATGATACAGGTCAAAACATCTCGGGACACACAGTCCAGGCTGTTCCTGACATTCAGGACAGTACCACACGGTGTACTTCGTGACGCCATTCCTGCTGCACACTCTGCATCGTTTTTGTTTGCTTTTTTGTCCTGTAGGTGGCCTCTCCGATATCTTGACGGGCACGTGAGGAACACTTCGACGCTTCAGGGGCCTCTCCGGCTCTGGTAAGTCCGGGAGTAGTTTGTCCACAACCGATAGGCGGAAGTCATACAATGACATCTTATTTTTGCCTGCTGCGGTTATTACCTCATTGTACAGGTAGTGGGAGTTGGAAAGAAGCATTTGAATGACGTGTATAAAGATTTTTTTATACCATCTCAAAGTCTTCCTTTCGCAAGGGTAGTACGCCATCATCATATCGCTGCGATCTACTCCTTTCATAAAGTGGTTGTATTGGACAACTGGCAGCGGCTTTTCCCTCAACTGGTTATTCCTATTTCTGGACATAACCATCTCATTTGGAAACTCAGTTGAGATGTATGAAACTACACGCTTGTCTTTCCATTTCCCGCACATCACACTTTCCGCGTACCGGGCAACAGTCTCTCCTTTTTTCAAGGTAGCAGACTTGACATCTTTCGATATATATTTCCTGTCCAACCGTAAAGTTCCTGTACAATAGGTGTCTCTACGGAGCAGTGCTGAGGCCAGCGAGAAGCTATTGTAATAATTGTCCATGAATAAGCTGTGGCCGACATTCAACTTTCCCTGCATCAGTTTCAAAACTACGTTGGCGGCATGGCCTTTACCGCCATAGTCATCGAGGACACCACAGTACATGAAAAATCGAAGGATAAGTCCGTGCGGATCACAAAGGCTATATAGCTTTATCCCATACTTGTGCCTTTTCCCCTTGATGTACTGGCGAAAGTGAAGCCGGCCACGCCACAACACCATCCCCTCATCAATGCAAAGTTTTTTTTGCGGGTAATAGATGGAGTCCATTTTGTTATTAAAAAAATCGAGTAAAAACTGAACTTTGCTGGCACGGTTGTTTGGATTAGGTCTTATTTCAAAGTTCAGGCAACGCAAGATGATTAGAAATCGGTCTCGGGTCATGAACTTGGCAAATACCGAATGAAACAGTTTTCCATTTTTCCAGTAATCTTGGATTCGGGGCAATTTATGAACTCCCATATGCAATACAAGTCCAAGAAAAACTTTCAACTCGTCAACGGTTAGATTTTTCCATTTGCAAATTCTAGAGCCAGGGGTAGTTGAGGGTCCAAAGAATAATTGAAATGCATATTGGTTTGTGGCGGCCACGATTCCCTCCAAAAACACAATATCTACCAGTAAAAAGAAAAAACTGATTGGAGATATCTCCTGAGGTAAAGGAACTAAGAACTTTTCCTCTTTAGTGAAGGGGATGTCTCGCATACCTATAGTTTGCGGGTTCCACTGCGGGGGGTTGGCATCATAGTCCGGGTCACCGACCTCTGAGTCATCGGTCTCATAGTCAACGTCGTCCAAATTGGGGTCAGGGTCATCAGGATTTAGGGCGGGAGCCGGGTCGTCAACATCCTCTTCATCCTCTTCCGGTTCGGGGCGTTCCGGCGGCAAACTTCGCCGATCGCGACGAGAACTTGGTCCCGGGGGAATATCCATCGTTATTACACAACCAATGAACACTAAAAAGTATCACTGTGTCACTACGAATGATAAACTAAAACAACACACGAAAAAACTAACCAAAATAACATAAAAGGAAACAGTAAACAAACCAACCACCTGTTACGAAAGCCAGCTGCGAACTGGGTCATCTGCAAGATGGCGTCGTGAAAATACAACGCTCGCTAGCTGCGCTCTGGTGGCGATAGCCGGAAACTACTATTGCAGAAAAGTCGAAAAATATCTTCCCCAGAAGCGACAGAAACAGGAAGCGCATCGCCCCTCTGCGGGCCCCACACTGGTCCCATTTGTCAACAATGACACAGCGTTGTATTTGTACAACGCTAGCTCCTGGCGCCGGGTAGGCACGTTGTAAAAATACAACGCCCGCAGCGAACGTGTTAAAAATCACGTATCATCATCTTATCTACCCTTAAGCTTATTTATCTATCTAAATTACAGAGAATCACCTGTTATATTTAAAGCGTTTAATAGACCTGGGGACCTTACATAATTCCTGACAAGTCACGGCTATTTTCAGTTGTACCTGTATGCTATGAGCAAGGATGGTTCACTGGACTGCATTTCAATCAATCAATCAAAATATCTTTATTCATCATCTGTACATTATTGGTACATTGAATAGTGTCAATATATTACATTTAACATAATTGTAATATAAACTTAAAAATATAATAATAAACAAAACTTCAGTTATATACAATGATTTTAAGCATCTGCACTAATCAAATTAACTAACTTAACTAACTAGCACCTTCAAAAAACTCCTCTAGAGAGTAAAAAGCCCTATCGGTCAAGAAACCTTTTAATTTAGTTTTAAATGCATTTAAATTCTTATTATTTTTAATATAACTTGGTATGTATTTCATAAATTTTGATCCATTGTAGGTTGTTTTCTTTTCAAAAAATTTTAATCGATGCTGATCAGTCTGAATTTCATTCCCTCTTCTTGTATTGTAAGAGTGTGTTTGATTGTTTAACGTTACTTTTTGAGGATTAGATTTTACGTAGATGATTGAATCAAAAATAAACTGCCCATAAACTGTTAAAATTTTTAGACCTTTGAAGTGTTCTTTAACAGATTCATCTTTTGTCAGTTTCAAAATTTTTCTGATAGCTTTTTTTTAGCTTTTTAGAATCATATCTAAAGAAGTTTTATTCGCAGAACCATAGATACAGATACCGAATGCTATATGTGAATGAATGAATGAAAAGTAAATTACCCTTAACGTTGCGACATCACAAAGGCCTGACATTTTTGAAAGAGCATATATCCCTGAATTCATTTTGGAAAGTACTCCTTGTATGTATTGGTCCCAACTCAAGGTTTCATCAATCTTCAATCCAAGAAAATTTGTTGTATTTTTTCTTTCAATACTTTGACCCTTGTAAGATAGTCCGCTTAGGTAGTACAAAAATTAATACTTAAAGTAAATTATAAAATTGAGAGCACTTGGCAATAGTGAGAGGTTACTACTGATCACTTGATTGGAGAGTTTAGGATCAGAAATAATTCAATGCTACGTTTCTGATCAATAAAAAGTATAATATAAATCAAAATATAGAGTTACAACAATTTGATAATTATCAACTCTTGTGAATGTTTTTAGAGATAATTAAATTGGTATTAGGATTTTAAAATATATTTCCTTTAAGAATGAATTAACTATGACATTGATTGTATATAAATATATATAAAGGTTCAATTTTATATTTATAATAAACTGTCAAAATAAAACAAATTAATGAAAGTTCTCATTTCAAACATTATTCTCATAATTCTAAATTATATTACACTTCTGTGACTTTAATGTTACTTGAACAAACCATTTTAAATTAAATGCAAATATAATAGAGTTGTTTCATATTTTCTGTATTGAGTTAAATCATGTAATTAATTTAAAAGGTTAAAAACATAATGTTATTACAAAATTCACCAGTTCATTGTTAGAGAATGCGTTTGAATAAATTTAGAAGAGTTACTTGTATCTTTGGGTTAATCCAGATTTTTCACTGCACAGACACTTCACTTAAATTCGAATTGCCCATTTTTGGCACAAGGCCGTCACTCCCGCACTACTAGTCACTGAAATTTTCTAATACATTGTTCTAGGATGATGTTGGCAGACTAAATTAATTTTCTTCATCTTCCTTCCATCCCCTTCCACTCCAAAGCTGTGGATCGTTGTCATTGGCTGTCTAAGTATAATTTTTCATGGAGAGGAAGAAGGCTATTGGTTCAATATGATATGGGGAGGTCTTTAGTTGGAGTTAGTATTGTATCAGCATTTCTCACGGGTACTGTGCAATGTGGATGGATCTCATGGTGATAGGGTTCAGGGTCAAAAGGGATAGGTTTACTGGCTCTATTGTCTGAGAAAGGAATTTGTTCTTAGAAAGGTTTAATGTCCGAGGAAGGAAAGATTCATTAGTTTGGTTAGAAATTGTAAGGGAAATGATTTTAGGAAAGTTTAAAGTCTCCTACACTCCCCAGGGACCGAAAAGAATTCGTCCCGAATTCTATTATTGTGGTTCTTCTCAATAGATGTAAGTTGAAAATCATGAGAGTGGGAAGTCTGCAGTCATCAGGATGTGTGGGTTGAGGTTCTCGAAGGTGGTCTTGGAGTCCTTGCAGGTTGTCTTGGAGTTCTTGTAGGTCGTCTTGGAGTTCTTGTAGGTCGTCTTGGAGTTCTTGTAGGTCGTCTTGGAGTTCTTGTAGGTCGTCTTGGAGTTCTTGTAGGTCGTCTTGGAGTTCTTGCTGCTGTGTTGTGGGATTACTGCTGTCAGGTTGTTCTTTGATGAGAGTGTTTTCATAATAAGTTTTTGATTGAAATGATTTGCAGAAATGTTTTTGTTGGAATTAACCTATTTATTTATGAGTTTTTTTTTTTTACTTAAATTAATATAGTGCACTGAATTAATATTTTTGTTTGAATGTAACACTGTAAACAATAATAAAAGGTCTATTTTACTAAATTGCTCTTGGTTAGTCTACCACATGTTGCTACTAAAATCTACAATAAACTAATACATCTAATACATTTTCTTTTTTTTGTTGATATATTATATATATGTACTCTAACCCTGTTTTAAATTAGCCTTAGTTTTACAATTTGTCTCACCACTATTATTAGTATATTACAAATTTCCTATATTTCTTATGACACCACTAATCTACTGATCTGTTTTTGTCTCTTGAACTTTTAGAGATGTTTTTTTTTTTTTAAAGTCGGTATAATACTTCGACAATAAATTAACTTTTACTTCCATTTGCGCAACTCATACCTTCCGGGCCCTAGAAAGCAAAATTTCACAGATGGAGTAAATATAAAAATAATTTTGAAAAGTAAAAGAGTAAAACAACTTTTGCTGCACTAAAAGTAAAGTAAATATGCATTAAGAAATTTAATTAAACAAATATCTTGATGTATTCAAGAGACAATAATGTGTGCTTTTCTACAAATCTATACACATACATTTTATTTACATTTTTTTGTATTATCCTTGTAAGATACATTGACTTTTTTTTGTTTGCTGGCCAGCATTTTGTTTGTTTGTTTGTTTATCCTTTGACATTTATTCTTTGACAAGTTATCTATCTATTTAGGGGCATATTTATAATGTCCTTTTCATCTTATAGCCCTTCACAGTTTGTATTTCTTATACACATTCACATTTATACATAAACCCTTTTCATTTTCTATATTTGGAAAAAACTATATTTACTATATTTCCTTATATAAATCATATTTATTTACAAAAGTTACTGTAGCGTAGTTTATAAAGAACTGCTATACTCATATTCATGAGCGAGTGTAAACAGAGTGTAAACAGAGGGTCACCACCCTGACCCTCTCACTGCTAAACTGTGCATAGATAAGCACTTTAGTAATGTTTGATAAGACACATCTTCTGGAGAACGCCAGCGTGAATCGCTTCATGAGCAATTTTTCCATATTTAATTAATTGAACTAAATAAGTAACCTCGTTTAGTTTTCGTATTATTGGGAATGGACCTTTGAATGGTGAATAAAACTTGCCTTTTTTGTCATTTGGCGATCGTGGAAAATGTATCATAACTTCATCACCTGGTTTTAACTCAATGTTTTGTTTATTTCTATCATAATACTTTTTCTGAGAACTTTGCGCTTTTTCTAAAATTGATGGTAAAGATTTTCTGACTTCTTCGATGATTTTGGCTGCTTCAACGATGTTTTGATCCGCGTCTGGACGAAGGTAGATGACATCTGTTACTAAAGGAGGCTCCATTCCAAATGTTAGGTAGTATGGGGAAAATCCTGTTGAAATATTCCTAGTTGAGTTATAGGTGAACACAATGTGCTGTACATATTTTGACCAATCCGTAGGGTGTTCATTGACGTAATGGGAAATGCCGCGTACTAGAACTCCGTTGAATTTTTCTGTTAAACCTTGTTTATGCTGAGAATATGCTGGTGCGGCTCTTTGTTCTATGCCTAATGCTTGGCAAAAATCTTTCATTACTTGACTCATAAAATGTGTTCCTTGATCATGAGTTATGATTGAGAAATATCCAAATGTTGTACAAAAATCTATTAAGTGTTTTGCTACAGTCTTTGAGTCAGCTTGCCTGCAAAGATATGCGAATGCCATTCTTGTTGTGGCATCTGTTAATACTAATACATATTTATATCCATATGACGAGTTTAATGGTCCTAGGAAGTCAATAATAATTCTGAAGCGTGGCTTTACTGATGGAATTTGAGGTTGCAAAAGGCCATAATTTTTGTAAGTTTTAGGATTGTGTTCTGCACATGACACACAATTTTTGCAATAGTCAGAAACATCTGTAGACATATTTTTCCAGTAAAATCTTGGCTTAATTTTTGATAGGGTCCGGAAATAAGAACTGTGAGCACCTGTTGTAAAGTCATTGTGAAATGCTTTTACTATTTCTTGTTTCAGAGAAGTGGGCAATGCAATAACATTTTTTGTTTCGTTGTTGCTAAATGTTTTATAGTACAAAACATCATCAATCAATCGATAGTTTCTTGATTCACGAGCGATTTTTTTGTTTGTAGAATCTATGTCCGTCAATGCTAACCTGATTTGTTTTAGGTATGGGTCATTCGCTTGTAGCAGTGGCAGATTTACATCTCTTATTACATTAATCGTTTCTTCATTTTGAATCACTCCTGGTTCTATGTATTTATCAATTGGATTTCGACTTAATGCATCTGCTAGAGTGTTATGTTTGCCTGGTTTATATTTTATAATTAGATCATAATCTACCAATGTAAGTGCTAAACGGTTCAGTCGAGCTGAAGCATTTTTAAATTGTTTGTAATACTGAAGGCTAGAACAGTCTGTGAAAACAGTGACTTGCCTGTTGAGCGTAAATTCTCTCCAATAATTCACACAGTACGATAAGGCTAGAAGTTCTCTCTCTGCGTTTTCATATCGTGTTTCATAGTTTTTAAGTTTGCGAGATACATATGCTACGATGTATTCCCTGTTATCTGTTGGATCTGTTTGTCCCAAATAACCACCAATACCATCAAGGCTGCTATCAGTATGAATGAATGTTTCTCGGTCTTCTTTAAAATGTGCTAATATGGGGGGATTAGTTAATGCCTCTTTGATTTTGTTGAAAGCTATTTCACATTTTTCATCCCACGTAAATCTTGTTCCATTGTTACTTGATTTGATTAACTCTGTTAAGGGATAAGTTATTTTAGAGTACGATTTTATATATTTTCTATAAAACGATGAGAGTCCCAAAAATTGGCGAACTTGTCGGATTGTTTGTGGGCGTTGGAAATCCAAAATCGATTCTACAGTTTTTCTCTGTGGTGTTGTTCCTCATTTTGAGATAGTAAATCCTAGTATGTCAATTTTCTCATACAAAAATTTACATTTTATTGTGTTTAACTTTATGTTTGCTTTATGGAGTTCTTGCAACACCGTATCGATGTTTTGTATAGCTTGATGTGTTTTATTGCCTGGTAGAACTATGTTATCGAGGTAAACTAATGCTTTTGAATATAAATGTTTGCTTAATGCTTGTGACAGTCTTTTTTGCCATATGTTTGAGCTTACACTTAAACCCATAGGTAGACGTGTATATCGAACTAATTTATCTTGAGTCCGAATTGTTAATAGGTTTCGAGATTCCTCTGCGACTGTGAGTTGATGAAAAGCCATTTTTGCATCTAGTTCTGTGAATAGAGTGCAGTCGTTTAGGCAAGATAGTATAAGATTGATAGGTGGTATTACCAAAATTTCATTCTTTAGTGTTTTGTTAATGAGCCTGAAATCAGTTACTAATCTTTGATTCTCTTGATTTTTTTCTTGGGTTGGTTTTGATTTTACGATGAAGCAAGGGCTGCAATTTTCTGTGAAGTCGGGAGATTCCTCTAATATGTTTGCTTTAATCAGTTTATCGATTAGGTGGTTTAATTCCTGTCTTTCCTTCAGAGATTGCTTATAGGGAGGAAGATTAACTGGTTTTGCATCTTGCACTTGTTGTAATTTTACAGGAGGGAGATTAGCTGCATCTAAGTCTTCAATTTTTGTTGTAAATATTGTTAAGTATTTCTGAAGGACTTTAACTAGCTCATTGTGTTCTGTAACAGTCAAGTGTGGTGATATGTCAAAGGGAACTTCATTCTTGTCACATAACGTTATTTTATCAGGGTGATTGGGTCTTTCGCTTTTACTGACGTTGGGGTTCTTAGGTTACTCAAATCTTTTTGTTTATCTGGTTGTTTTAAATGTCCTAGTAAGGTTCCATTTTTTAGTCGACAGTGTGAGTTTGAAGCATTGTATACAACTAAATCGTTGCCATTTATTTCCTTACTCTCTGCTAAGTAAACATGACATTTCTTTTGGTTCCTTACGTTGTAGTTAGTTTCAAAGGTTAGATGTGAGTTTGAATTTGGTAGAGATTTTATTTTCAGATGCTGCCGAGGTGCTACAATTGTTTCTGAGTCAAGTTTTATTTCTCTTGAATCTAGGCTTTCTGTTTGGGAGATAGAGTTTATGTTTGCTAGTTTAAGCATCCAATTTTCATTCATTGGAATTTTATATTCCTTGTTTTGTTGAGTGAAGATGATATTGTTTGTTTTAAAGTTTAGAATTACATTATTTCTGAACAGCCATTTGTTTCCTACAACCAGGGGAGTGTTCATATCACTTGAAACGTAGAATTTATCTGTAATAGTTAACGGTCCTATTTGTAGAGTGACGTTGGTGCTTCCCAAAATGTCTAGGGGTGCATCGTTTGCTGCAACAACAACAGGTTTATCTTCACAGTTTATTGGCAAATGTTTTGCTAGATCAGATCTTATTAAGGCAATGTTACAGCCAGTGTCAATAAGTAGAGGTGCAGTTAGTTCAGGGTCTGATTCTAAGTTAACATTTATTGTTAGTGAAGGGAGATTTCGTTTTATGGTTTTCTCCTCAAATAATAAGTCATAAATGTTTGTCAAAAGCATATTTTTAAATTTTCTTGGTTGATGAATTCTTTCTGGAGTTAAATTATCCAACTTCATTGAGTTTATGTGATGTGACTTTATATCTGAATTTATTTCTTGGAGAAGTGAGTTAGGGTCATTGTCTTTAAGTGTAGCGCCATAAACAATGTGAGTTCGAGTTATGGTTTCATTTTTTAATGTGGGAACTGGAGAAGTACTGTTGGTGTTTACTGACTCATGCTTGAGTACAGCAGGGGGAGTAGGAAGGTCACTCCGTGTCAACAGCTGATTGTTGCGGTCACATGGACTGGATGCTGAGGAGGAATGTGAGACTCTGACGTCATTGTGTGTATGTGCCTTGCTGATGTGTGAAGAGAGTGGTTGTGTGCGGGGGTTATTGCTCTTAAGATGCTGATGCGAGTGTGACATCACTTTCTGTGTCACCTGGGGAAACTGTCTGACAGTGGAATACTGGTTCTGGGCTTTTGTTGTGGAAGTAAACTGAGGTTTTTGTTTATAGTGTCCTGATTCTCCTAATGGTGGGAAATCTTGATCGTAATTATAGGTAAATGTATGCTTGGAAGAGAGGTTTTGATTTTGAGCTCTCCTATCATTTACAAAATTTTCCTGAATTAGGTAATGTTTATGTTTATACCAACAATCACTTGTTTTGTGACTATTTTTGTTACAAATGTTGCAATACTGTTTGGGAGATACTTTGTGGGATTTTCCTGATTTTTCAACTCTAGGGAAATATGAGCTTTTGTACCAACACTGTGTAGCTCTGTGGTTTGTTTTGTTACAATGAAAACAGCAATACTTTGTGTACTGATTTCTGGGACTGAATGAAGTTGAGTTTTCCTTATTGTACTTATTGTATTCTCTGTTATAATGTTCAGTAGGTTTAAGAGTACTTTTTGGTTTAAAACTAGATGGTTGGGATGTTTCAAATTTTTGTAAGGGTTGTGTTACAATCTTAAGCTCACTTGTTATTTTATTTATCAAGGTCTCGTCTTGAGGGGATTTGCCTTGCTTTAGTAAAGCATTCCGCTCACTTTTTAGCCGATTTTGACTTTGTAGCAATAAGTGTGATTCAGCTAACTTAAGATTCTCTTGAAACTGTTCTAAGTTACTGTTATCCATTGGTATTACTAGGTCACAAATTTGTGGTTTAAGTCCCTGTATAGTGTGTTTTATTATAAGGGAATCTTGCATGTTAGGGTCGATTCTTTTACAAAGAGTTAATACTTCTATGAAGAAATAAAGTGATGGTTCGTCTTCCTTTTGGATATTTTGTTCTAAGAGAGATTGTAGTTTAACAATTTTGTTTACGGGTGTAAAACTTTTGATTAACTCTTGAGCTACAGTTTCAAAATTTAAGTCTTCTTGTTGAATTTTGGTCTTATAATAGTTATACCATAAAAGTGCCGTGCTCGATAAATGTGCTGGGAGCAATCTTAGTTTAGTTTCATTTGTCCATTGATTTGCTTTAGCTGCTGTCTCATATTTTTGAATGAAGTCAAGGGGGTCCTCTGATTGTTGTCCACTAAAATGACCTGCTGATATTAGAGGTAACCTTTCTGCCATTGCGACCCGGCGCCTCCACCATGTAAGATAGTCCGCAAAGTCTCTTACACCCTTACAGACCAAATGAGGGTAATGCTTGATTTTGTTTTGAGATGTTCTAAAATAAACAAAATTTGTTTTATTAATGTTCAATTTAAGGTTTAATTGGTTAAAATAATTTTCAATGTTTCCCAATTCAGTATTTGAAAGATGTTTAATTTGTTCTATGGTTTTCCCAGATATTTTTAAATTTGAGTCATCAGCATATAGACAGAGACTACTTTGGATATTATTTGTCAATGTTGATTCAATATTTTTCAAATAACAAATAAATAAAAGAGGACCCAATATGGAACCCTGCGGTACTCCATACTTCACTGGCTGAAGATCAGATAAAATTTTATAAACTCTACTCTTTCGTGAAATATGCGTAATTTCCACACATTGAAATCTATTGTCTAGATAAGAATTAAACCATTCCAAAGATTTATTAGAGATTCCCAATGATTGTAGCTTTATAATTAAGGTTGAATGTTTAAGACTATCAAAGGCCTTTGATATATCCATGAAAATCCCTAAAGTGTGTTCCCCCTTATCTACTGACTCAATGATGGCGCTAACAAAATCCACTGCTGCTGTTGTCACTGACCGGCAACTTCGAAAGCCGTGTTGAATATCATCGAGAAGTTTATTGTTATCCAAAAATTCTGTCACCTGATTACATACAATTTTTTCAAAAACTTTTGATATATTTGATAACAGTGAGATTGGTCGATAATTAATTATATTTTATTTATCACCCTTTTTTTAAATTGGGACAACTTTTGAGATTTTTAACTTATTTAGAAATAATCCTGATATGAAAGAAGAATTAATGAGGTGAGTTAAAACTGGGCAAAGGTATTTTTTGGAATTTTTTAATAATGAAGTAGGAATTTCATCCAGCCCACTTGAAAATTTACTTTTGAGAGAGTCGATGACACAACTGACCTCCAACTCTTGAACAGGCTTTAAATGAAAATGTGGTTTTATAACTACAGAATTAAGTTCATCACTATTAATTTCATGTGGTACAATATCATTAAATCTGTCTACATCCTGTACAATGTTAACAAAATAATTATTAAATATATTACTAATTACTTTTGGGTCAGACTGATTACTGTCTTCGTACTTGATTACAACATTTTCTATTCCTACCTTCCTTTTATTCCCTACTTCCGAATTTATTATTTTCCAAACAGTTTTAGGAATATTGGATGATTTTTTAATTTTGCTTTCAAAAGCAATTTTCTTTGCATGCTTAACATTTTGGTTGTATCTTAACAATGGATATCTATAACTTATCTTATTTATTGTTGATTTGTTTTTTTCATGTCTTTTTTGCTTCTTATTAAATTTTTTTTCTCATCTTTTAATTTCTGTGTTGCCCAGCTATGAACAATTTTATTACTACTTTTTTAGGAAATGCTTGATCAAAATAAAATTTTAGAATGTCAAAAAATGTATCATACTTATCCTGAACTTGGGAAAAATAAACATCTCGCCAAGATTCATGTCTAATGAGTTGATTAAATAATAATAAATTTGCTTCTGAAAAATTGCGACATTCTTGAAACGTGTACTTATTTGATTTTGGAAGTTCAGCAGGACAGACAAATTCCAACATCTGACCATCATGATCAGAGAGAAGTGTGGCAACACCAGTAACTGACATAAATTTAACATGTGATTTCTTAACTAATATGTTATCTATAGCTGATTCTGTTTCAAAACTCACTCTGGTTGGAAAATCAACTAAATATTTCATGGCATGATTTTTTAAAATATTTTCCAACATTAACTTATTTTTTTTATCTGGATTTGTGCTTGCTAAAACATTGATGTTCAAATCTCCTGCCCAAATAATGAATTTATACTTTAAGTCTAAATAATCTACAAGTGCACTTAACCTATCCAAAAATAAATCCACAGAAGAAGAAGGGGACCTATACATTCCTACAATAACAAATTTAAAACTTTGGATCTTATAAACTGCGGCACAAAATTCAAATTGTTTTTCCTCCTGCAAATTATGGAGAGGAAAAACCACCGGCTGACCCTTCATCCCACTTTCACTCAAGATCAAGACACCTCCATTTTTTGATTTTGTTCTGCAAAAGAAAGAATCAATAACAGTATAATTAAGAACAGTATAAGTAAGAACAGTATAATTTGCAATGTTTAATCTATCTAGTTCACATTCTTTCATGTCAAGTTCCGATAAAACAATGATATGAGGTTGTAACTCTTCTAAAGTTATTTGCAGAGGATCAATACCATTTTTTAAGTTCCTAATGTTTTGGTGAAATAACTTTAGTGTTCCTTTGTGTTTAACACAACTACTTATCACGTTATCATTTGAGAGTTCTGGAGTAAGCAGTTTAAAGGATCAGCCGGTGTGTCAATTTTCAATAAACTATTTAGACTATCCAAATTTTCATTACTATTACTATTATTTTCACAAATATTGAAGACCACCTCACTTTCACTGCTCTGCTTTTCTACCACACTCACAACACCAACACCCAGAGAGGGAAGAATATCTTGTGCAATTTTCTGACGCATAGATGTTGTTGGCTGGCTCCTCCTTGGCTCATTTGGGGTGATCTCTCCTGCATATGATTGGAGACACTGAAGATCTGGTTCCTCAATTGGGGGCGGAACTTGGGAGACAGTTGGCTCAATATTTTCTTCCAGATTTCTTGCTGAACAACATGACAGCATGCCTTGATCTTCAGTGGTATCAGGAAAGGGTTTTTCAGGATTCTTCATAATTGAGCTTTGATGGTCCAAGGAGTTAAGGGAGGAAGAAGGTGTTGGAAGAGTTGGAAAATCTGCCACTGATGTTATTAATGGTGCTGGTGTTTGCTGATTATGCTGATCTGAAATTGCCCTTTGTAGTCGGTTTACAAGCCCTAGATGATTTAAACCATTGTTAAGAGCTCTTTTTGAATTTTCCTTGCAAGTTACAATTTTAACCAAAGCCCCAGTTGTCTGTTGGAATTTGACCAGATTTGTCATAAAATGCTCTGGGGATACTTGATCTCGGACGCAGCCCATGGGTGTGCAGATGAGTTGACAGAACTGCTTTTGTTTGAAGTCTTCTATTAGACTCCTGAAGGCCAGATCATAGTCTGCTATGCTCGGTTTCAGATTATACTTAGATTTTGTTATCAAACTATACACTCCCGGTCCATTTTTAGGTTGCTGATACGATAGGTGACTATGTAATAGATCTGAATGTAACGGCCTACCAAAATTCTTTCTGAAACTCACTGCCACTCCGGCACTCATGTTTCTGTCATCGCCAAGGTCCGCAGATATACAGTACGCTTATCATTAGAATGATATTTGAAGATTTCCATCATATTGCGATTTATTATTTTAATTTTGCTTTCTTTATCAGTGTTTTCCAGTCCCTGCAACCTTTTTTTATTTATCTTCAGTGTGTTTTCAGGGGCTTTTCCTTCTATCAATGTACTTTTCAATGTCTTAAGTATTTCTTTGGCAAATTTATTTTTTCCTCTTGTATTAAAATGTAAACCATGCATTTAATACATACATACATACATACATATCCCACGTTGTCCCGATTGACCATATGTGGCATAGGACCAGTCAGCTTCTGCAGGTATCATCTTCAGGTTAAGTACATCTTCATGATGCTTTCATGTTCATGATAGGCAGAGATGCAAATGGAGGGGGGGGGGTTGTAAAAAAAACATCTTGACAGGTTTGAAAGTCAGGTCAGGTATGATGGGAGTTGGTAAAGACATTAATCTAAGAGGTACTTTTTGAGCTCGTATTTACATTTTTTCAAGTTACTAATCTGGGCTGTGTGAGAAGGAAGTTAATTAAATAGCTTAAGACCAATGTAATCCGGCTTTTTCTCAAAAAGCTTTAAGTTATGAGACACAGAAGGATTGATGTTTCTATATCTGGTACTGTAAGAATGCTGATAAGCTTTAACAAGGTTGTGTTCTTTAACATAACTAATTACTTCAAAAATGTAAATAATAGGTACTGTCAAAAATTTGCAGTTCTTTGAAGTGGTCAAAACATGATTCTGTAGGTTTAAGTTTCAAAATGCACCTTATCGCTCTTTTCTGGAGTAAAAATATTCTATTTAAATTAATATTACTGGAAAAGCCCCAAAGTATAATAGAGTACCTAATCAGACTCTCAATCAAGCCAAAATATACCAATTTGGATAGTGCAATGTTGTTCAAAGATGAAATATTTTTCAAAACAAAAATATTTGAAGCGAGTTGCTTGGCGAGTTTATCCACATGTTCATTCCATCTTAGGCCACCGTCCAATCTCACTCCTAGATAGTTGACAGATTGAGCTTCCTCAATGATCATCTCATCAAGTACAACCGAAGGAAAAGTTGTACATGCGTTAGTTAAACGGTTTCTTTTCTGGTCGGTATGAACTGTGTTTTTTTGGGATTGATATGAAGATTTATACCTGAGAAATATTGTGAGAGTATGTTAAGGTTGAAAAAAGTCTGCTGCTCTAAAACACTGAGATTTTTGCCTGAAGTTAAAATTGAAGTGTCATCTGCGAAAGCTGTAAGAATATTACCGGGTAGATAGTCAGAGATATCGTTGATGTATAGAAGAAATAGGATAGGCCCTAATATGGATCCTTGCGGAACTCCAAAGGATACTGCTTTTGAGTTTGAGTAAGAACATTTTCTTATGCCATCTTGATCAAGAAAGTCAATTTTGGTATTGGGAGATCTATTTGAGAGATAAGAACTAATCCAATTTAGTGCTTTATCTTTTATGCCTATTGCCGCTAACTTATTTAGAAGAACTGGGTGGGAAACGCAATCAAACGCCTTGGACAGGTCGATGAAACAGCCCATGGCTGTCCCACCACCATCCAAGGAGTCGATGCAGGAATTGATGAAACTAACCAGAGCTAACTTTGTGGACTTCTGTTTTTGGTAACCAAATTGGTTTTTAAAAAGAATTGAGTGGTTGCTAAGATAGTTGACCAAGGAATCGCATACTATTCTTTCCAGTATCTTGGAGATGGATGGTAGGAGCGAAATCGGGCGGTAGTTCCCAGGCAAACGTGGATCATCTTTTTTAAAAATTGGCTTGATTAGAGCCAGCTTAGCAGCGTCCGGAAACTCGCCCTTCTCTACGGAATTGTTTATCAGAACCAGTAAAGGATCGATTAACTCGGGATAGCACTTTTTAACTAAATCTATTGAAATGCCGTCATAGCCAGTTGACTTTTTATTTGGTAATGAAGTTATAATTTTGACAAGTGATTTTTTGTTAATTAATAGAAAACTTGTAAGCTGGGAGTTTGTTTGATTTCTACCATCGCAGAAAAAACTATTACTATTTGAATAAGAGCAAACCTGTGGAACATCAGAAAAGAAGTCATTAAAAATGTTGCAAACTATGTCAGGATTACTTTCAACTCTGTCAGGATTACTTTCAACTCTGTCATTTATTTCTATTAAAAATGTTGCAAACTATGTCAGGATTACTTTCAACTCTGTCATTTATTTCTAAAGTGATATTTTTTGTGAACTATGGGGCTTGTTCCTAAGAGAGATAACGAACTGCCAAGATGTTTTGTTTGGATTATTTGAGGTTTTTATTTTATTTTTAACAAAATTTGACTTTGCTGTGGTGATTGTCTTCCTATAATTGAGCTTTTGTTTGTTGTAATGATGTTTGACAGTGCTATCCTTTGTTGCGACCCATCTTGAATAAATATCTAACAACTCTTTTTTCATAGCTCTAATTTCATCAGTGATCCAATTAATTTTCCTAGATTGTATCGCTTTAAATTTCCGCAGAGGACAGGCTATTTCCATATTATAAGAGAAAGTATCAACAAATTCCTCATATTGACAATTAACAGAATGGGCGTTATAAAAATCCCTCCAGTCCTCTCTGCCTAACCTTAACCTAAGTTCCTTAATCCTATTTTCAGAGAAATCTCTGCTTAAACTATAATTTAGGTTATTTCCAGGTTGGCCTAAAACCGGGACCTCGAATAACAAGGCTGAGTGATCAGATATAAAAGGTTCTGTTGAAATAATATTGCCACTAATATTAGAAATAAAAGTATCTAAGCAGCTATCTGAATGCTCACTGATCCTAGTTGGGAAGTCTGCAAGAATGTTCAAGCCATAACTAGTTAAAATATCACGAAAATATTTAAATTCATTTTCATGTTGCACTGGGTCGATATTGAAGTCACCTGCAATCACTAATTGTCGGGTATCTTTAGCTCTTGAGAACAGATAATTATCTAATGATTCAAAAAATAAGTTAAAACTAGTGCTGTCATTAATGGGAGGTCTGTAAATTACTGCGCAAGGAGTTAAATATTCGTTGATGGATAATCTAATTTCTGAAATTTCAAAGATGAAAGAAGTTAAGAACTTACTAGTGTCAGGGATGCCTTGAGAAATATCAGAACCCAGTCTAATGTAAATGGCTGTACCACCACCCAACCTGTCCTCACGACAAAAGGAACTGCATAATCTATAGTTTGTGAGAGAGATATTTTCCAAGTTTGAGAAGTTTTTTTGTCCGTGTTCAGTTACAAGAAACACATGAGGTCGCTCATCTTCAAGAAAAATTTCTATCCGATCCCACTTTGAAAGTAGGCTTCTTTGAACATTCAGATGAGCAAACTTTAAAAAGTTGGTGGACTTTGTGGTATTAATTCGAGGTTCCGGTTCACAAAATATGTCTGTATTAGGCTTAGGTCTATTGCAATTGTCTATACTAAAAAACTAGATTTGATTTTTTTTAATGAATCCGCTACTAGTGAACAAAGAGTGTCCTTCCCTTTACCATTTAAATGTAGGCCCTGCCTAGTGTAGTGTTGCCGGGACAGCGAGAAATTAATTGGGATAAAAAACCAACCTAACCTAATACACAGTTCCTTAAGTTTAGAATTTTGATAACGAATTGATTCGTTATAACTAATGTCATCATGTCTGTAAGGCGTTTCAACTATCACTAAAAGGTCTCTGTCGCATGACTCACTAATGTTACTACTAAAGGCCACACTCATTTCGCTAACCATACTGTCCACAGACTCCCTGGAGGTATCATTGACTCCACCAAAAATTATGTTTAATCTTCCTTTTTTTTTGTCGAGCTTGTTTCGTCCCGTGTCCATCTTCTTGGTATAGTGATACATAGGTGCCCCTGGGAAAATTTCCGATGAGACCCCCACCCCGTCCTTAGTCAACTTATCCTCCAGTTTCTGCCTTAGTCTGTGGCCGTGACTATCGGCCATAAAATGTGCTGTTGAAAAGTTTAAATTATGCTTATTACCACTACTAAAACTAAAACTATCAATTGGCTCAGGAGCAGTCTCAGGTATGATATCAGTTTCACTGCCAATGGAACAGTGCGAAGGCGCGCCTTGCACCGGAATCGCTAATGGAGAGGTAGGGGGCCTATCCAATGTTTTGCCGTCTACTGATTTGAGCTCTCTCAACTGGACAAGAAGATCATTAATTTGTTGTTTCAATTCTTTATTTTCATCAAAAAACAACCTATTTAGGTCCCTCACCTCTTTGAGCTCTTGGTTGAGTTTATTTACTTTACTGGGTAGGTCTTGAGATACTATTACTCTACACAAATCTGTACAAGAAAGGCAAATCCATGAATCATTTTTTTCATTAGTTATGTTTTCTTTAACCTTGAACATTGTCTCCAGGAGTGACACCAGCGGTCGCAAGCATCGCACTGAATTGAATCTGAATCTGTGTCGACTATTGCCAGGTTACATTGGCCACAGGCTATAACTGAATCATTCAGGTTAAGTGACATCTTGATCTTTCAAATTAAGTTAGCAAAACTACCTAACCTAAAAATTATCACAGCCCAGAATCTGTCTTGCAAGAATTTGCTTATTTTTATTGTTTTAATTATGTTTTACTATTTTTTTGTTTATTTTAAAGATTTTATATAAAAACAGAGGAGTGAACAACACCGTTGTCTTAAAAAATATATTGCCTTGACATGGTGGATTTATGTTTTCAGCCTCTTACCTCAAAAAGATGTTTTCACAAGTAGGTTAGTTGGTTGAAAAAGAAAGACATGTGGATAAAAAGCATTTTAAAGGTGATTTATGGGAGTAAAAGACAGGACTATGGAACAATATGGAATTTTAAAGTGCCTAGAATAAGTCGCTAGCGTGGTCAATGGCTGCCGTGGTGAAGATGGTCCTTGGTCCACTCTTCATATCTTGATTTCGAGGTGTAGAATTAAATGCCGACCGAAAACTATTTATACAAACTGAACTGTAGGGTTAAAAGATCATTTCAGACTAAAAATTATCACTTAAAACTTATTTAATTGATGCGAAAACGAATTTATGAGGAGAGCTAAATATCCTAAGATAGTTACGTCATGCTACCGTCATGCTACGTAATGCTCAGGCGTTCCCGACAACGCGGAGCACACTTTTTCCGCTGCCCACATTGAGGAAAGACCACGCCTGCAGGCCTCAACATACCTTGGTGTGCTGTCTGTGGACACGGTCTGTTTGAAGATGATGGAGGAAAAGGGCAACTGGGGTTGTGTGTCATGTCTAGTCCATAGTATGCTTCGTACAAAGATGACGGACCTAGACTGTGATGTCGTATCGGCCTGAAAAGGCAGAGCCCTGAGGGCTTAAACCTAAAGCCATGTGATAAACCGTTCCTGGGTTAGAGCTGGAAAGCATAGATGAGGTTTAATAGGTAAACCACGTCTGGTAGGAATCTCACACTACGGGCTGGCAACCATGTGCATGCATAAACCATTTTTTCCACTTTTCCCCCATCCATTAAAAAAATAGGCCGTCGGACCCTTAAGCGTCTAGATTAAATGCACATAACTAGATCTATTGAATACTCCACTTTTTCAGTCTCATACTCAAAACAACTTGCCTATATAGCAGAAGTAAAGTGCAGCCACATTATTATAAACAATATTAATACTATATTAATAAATATGTTATAAACATACAAATAATGAAACATTTTCTGATATCATTCCTGGCAAACAATATTTACAAAGCATTTGCCTGATTTTCATGGAAACATACAAATTTCCTGACCCAAATTTGGTTTATTTAATATTTTGCTTACAATTTTTGCAGTAAATTAATATGAAAAAAAAACAGTTACGGGCATTAAAAAACAACAAATATATCAATAAAGAATAAAATGTATAATATAGATAAATACAATATATTATATTTACAAATTGTAAAAAAGGTTTACATAGGGTAATAACCTGCTTAAAAAATCACAGTATATAAATGACTTAACAGCTGATGCAATTTTGTTTACAGCCATAAACAACAATTATAAAACAGCTAACGCTGTCTATCTTTCAGTCTATCAACTGCTAGGATTAGGTAGGCGGAGACAGGTGACAATAATCCCCATTTTCTATTTTCGTTATTTATTGTCTGGTTGACGTTAAAATTTGCAGACATTACTGCAACTTAGCGGACTTCTTGACGTCCTGGCCCTCGTGGCTCTTCCACGTTTTTAACATGAGACGATCACTCTATATGTAATCCTTACTCAAGCTTCATTTCTGTCATGGAGTTCGTGAGTATTCGTCAGAGTAACGAAAGTCGGAAGGGTCGATAAAGTATAGAAATGTAGTAGGCCTAATTTAATCATAAATAAACACCAATGAATGTAAGTAATAATAAGTATATAACAGAGTATAATATAAATTTGTATATTTTTAAATGCTTTAGTAAAATTACCCCTTTTTACCCTCGAAATTCAAAATTATCACCGGCAAGGGTAATTTCTCTCGAATTGGCAACGCTGACTACGCACCGTGTAAACAGAATGGGCGAGTTACTGACGCGACAGTTGTATAGTTAACATTCTAGTTAGAGTAGCTGTCTACTGTCACCGACTAATACAAAACAATAAGCAAATGACATACAGTAAAGAAGTCACATAAACGGTCTTACACTAGTGTCAGTCAGCAGTCAGTTGACAGTGAAGAAACAACAGCAACTTAACAACTGTCGCCCGAGTTCCTTTGCACCGTGGAAACCAGAACCAGTCCTAAATCATCCACACAGCTGCAATCTGCAAGTAGGCAGACGACGCGGTATTCACCATATTAACAACATACTAAATAATTCTGTTGTACATTTCCCTATCTGAGAAAAAATGTGATATTTTCTGATAAGGAATTTTTTTATTGTTTTTCAAGTTTGATATATTTTTAAGGTTTGATATCGAAATTCACGGCTTATTCCAGATTTTTCACGGTTACGAAATTCAAGGGTTATTCAAGGTTTCACGGTTTGGTGGGGACCCTGATTAATTTACTTGACTAAGAGCTACTTCTAGGGCAGTAACTGATGCCTTCGGCGTTACGCTTTCCATGTTGTAAATACAACACTCAAAAAAGTTGTAGAATAAGACCAACTCTGGGGCATAAAAGAGATTAAACACAAAATGGGATTTGAACAAAATATCAAACGCCTTCAAAAAAGATGGCCCCACTGACACGATGAAGTTGTCAATGTTCACAAAAAAATCTGAGTCACCGATGCAAACTATGTATGGTTGAATGGGACGGCTCTTTACCCCTTCATTTTTCTTTTGGGTGTAGCAGTTGACATCATATCCGACCTAAAAATATGTAAACAAATAAAGTCAGTATATTTTAAAACAAAACAATGTAGACTAGTACAAATTTGAAAATACACTTTATTTCAATTGTTCCTTTACAAGAACCTTGTGCACAGTGACCGAACTTTAATTGATCCAAAGCATTTACATTTTTCATATTATTCCTATACTGTGCATCTCACATAAGGCGTCTGTACTATATTTAAATTTGGAATTCACCTGTTGTTATTTTTAATCATCTGTAATAATATTTACTTTTGTTTAGCAATTCATTATTCTTGAAATATGTACAAGTTTTAAGTTGATTAAAACTATGTTTTATCCTCTGATTCTCTAATCTGTTTAATTACGAATAGTACAATTTAATCAACTTAACATCCTTCTGAGTTAATGTTTTAATAGTGTACTGTGTAATGGAAAACTTACTGAAACCAACAAAATTTGATGCTGATCCTAATGATACTGCAAGTTCCCAACTGTGGCTACACTGGATTGCTACATTTGAGAATTTTGTTGCTGAAATAGAAACTTTAAAATGGACAAACACAGATGAAGGTAAACTTAAACTCCTGATAAATTATGTGTCTCCAAGAATCTATGAATGTATATCATTATGCAAAACTTATGAAGATGCTTTAAGTACTTTAACATCTCTATTCATTAAACCAACAAACGAGGTATTTGCGAGACATAAACTTGCTACCAGACAACAGAAGTCTAACGAAACTGTTGATGAGTACATTCAAGCTTTATTTAAACTAAGCAAAGATTGCAAATTAAAACAAGTCAATGCTGAACAGAACCGGGATGACTATATTCGGGATGCGTTTATTGGTGGAATACTGTCAAGCGAGATTCGTCAAAGGCTATTGGAGAATAAAACACTTGCACTTGAAGATGCGTTAAATCAAGCACGTAGTCTTGAAATGGCTCAGAAACATGCTGAATCGTTTATAAATCCTGCAATTCATCCTGTAAATCTTGTTATCGGTACAAGCAAAGACAAAACAGAGAATCCTGAAAATAAAGTAAACAAAATTGAAGGGACCCTTTCTGCAGTCCAAACTCAAAAATGTTATTTTTGCGGGGAAAACAGACATCGCCGAGAATTGGGTCCTGCAAAGAACGTTGTATGTCACAAGTGTGGAAAAACTGGACATTTTTCCAAAGTTTGCAGAAGCAACATCCAATCAAATCCAAGAGCGAATAATACTACTACCGGTACTTCTCTGTCTAACAACCTTTTTCTTAATAGTCTCAACGCTGCTGTTCCATCCTCTCTAGTAAAGTCTATTATCAAAGTACAACTTAATGGAGAGGAAATGAATGCTTTAGTGGATACTGGGAGTTCTGAGAGTTTCATAAGTAAAAATATTATTCAGGTATGTAACTTGAGAGAATTTCCTATTGATGTAAATGTTTCAATGGCATCTGCTTCTTTTCAATCCCACATAAAATCCTTTTGTAGAGTTAATTTAAAATTTTTGGGAAATGTCCATAGTAATGTTAAACTCCTTGTTCTTGATCAATTATGCACAGATATCATAATAGGTCATGATGTTTTGAAAAACTACGAAAGCCTAGAAGTACTGTTTGGTGGTAACAAGAAATCACTTAAGATTTGTAGTTTAGCCTCAGCCTGTATTCAACCTGTTAGATTATTCAGTAACTTGTCACCCAACTGTGCACCCATATCCATAAAATCTCGTCGGCATAGTCTTGAGGATGAAAAATTCATTGAAGCAGATATTCAGAAACTGCTATCTGAGGGAGTTATTGAAACTAGTGTCTCACCTTGGAGAGCACAGGTGTTAGTAACGAAGAACGAAAATCATAAGAAGCGCATGGTAGTTAATTATTCTCAAACTATCAATCGTTTCACCATGCTGGATGCATACCCGTTACCTAGAATCGATAAAATAGTAAACGAGGTCTCTAGATACAAATTCTTCAGCACAATAGATCTTCAAAGTGCCTACTATCAACTCCCGATTGCTGAAGAAGATAAGCAATTTACTGCTTTCAAAGCATGTGGAGGACTTTACCAGTTCAATCGAGTACCTTTTGGAGTAACGAACGGTGTTGCTGTATTTCAGCGTGTAATGGACTTCATAATTAAACAGGAGAATCTAAAGAATACTTTCGCATATCTGGACGACATTACTGTTTGCGGAGAAACTCAAGGAGCTCATGATATGCATTTAGAAAACTTCATGAAAGCTGCCAAGAAGTACAACTTAACATTGAATAAGAACAAATGTGTATTTTCTACTCAATCTATTCGTCTCACATTCTACACACTATTCCAACTTTATTCCTCGTTTCTCTGAGAAAATACGCCCGTTAGTTGAAAGTAAACAATTCCCTTTGTCAGAAGAGTCAGTTAAAACGTTTGATGATCTCAAAACCGATATTTCTTTGGCTCTAAAAATGCCCATAGAAGAAGGTGTTCCATTCACAGTAGAAACAGATGCTTCAGAGAAAACAATTGCAGCCTCTCTTTCACAAAATGGTAGACCTGTTGCCTTTTTCTCCCGCACATTGTCAAAATCTGAACAACTGCATCCAAGTATAGAGAAAGAAGCCCAGGCTATTGTAGAATCTCTTAAAAAATGGAGGCATTATTTGATAGGCAGACCATTCACTTTAATAACCGACCAAAAGTCTGTGTCGTTTATGTTTGACAATAGAGTCAGAGGAAAAATTAAAAATGAAAAGATTCAGAGATGGCGTTTAGAACTTTCATGTTTTAAATATGATATCGTATATCGACCAGGAAAAGAAAATGTAGTCCCAGATGCCCCCTCTCGAGTAACCTCAGCGTAAGGAGGATCTTTCAATCTTGAAGAAGTTCACCGCTCTCTCTGTCACCCTGGGGTTACGAGAATGTATCATTGGGTTCGTTCCAAAAACATTGCATGTACTTTGGAAGAAATACGGAAGATGACGGCCGCTTGTTCTATTTGTTCTCAACTTAAGCCTAAATTTTGCAAATTTGAAGGTACGTTAATTAAAGCAACGGCTCCTTTTGAGCGTTTAAACATTGACTTTAAAGGTCCATTGCCATCAACTACTCGAAACCGTTACTTCCTTACTGTTGTTGACGAGTTTTCACGCTTTCCTTTTGCCTTCCAATGTTCTGAAATTACATCATCAGTAGTAATTCAAAGCTTAAAACAGCTATTTGCTATTTTTGGAATACCATCTTATATCCATTCAGATCGTGGCACGTCATTTCTCTCGAAAGACGTAACATCTTTCTTGCATTCACATGGAATTGCAACAAGTCATACCACTCCGTACAACCCCCAAGGAAATGGACAGTGTGAGAGATATAATGGTATAATTTGGAAAACCATAACTCTTGCCTTAAAGTCTCAGAACCTGCCCGTAACTAGATGGGAAACGGTTATTCAAGAAGCATTACATTCCATTAGGTCTTTACTTTGCACAAGCACTAATTGCACACCACATGAGAGAATGTTTAAACATAATAGGAAATCTGGTATCGGGTGTTCAATGCCTACATGGTTAACAGCTCCAGGGCCTGTATTGTTAAAGAACTTCGAGAGATCGAGCAAATACGATCCATTGGTACGCCAAGTAGAACTTATTCATGCAAACCCAGGATATGCTTATGTCCGCTTACCAGACGGTCGAGAAACTTCTGTAAATGTCCGCAATCTGGCTCCTGCTGCTGAATCACACCTTCAAGATATTTATAAACAAGGGGAATTTAAATAGATATAAATAATTAAAGAAATTATAGAATAAAATTTAAAACACAATTACTCCTTTACTTTAAAATAATAATTATGAAAGCAGAGACAGATCGAATCAAATCATTACGCTCCCACGGGAAGTCACGACTCCTCGGCGAACAACAGGACGTATAGAATTACGATCCCCGATAATGATCAAGCTGAAAATCAAAACCCTTGAGAACAACGTTAAGAAAATCAAACAATCCCATGATCCAAGCATGCTAAGAGAATAAAATAACTTACGGTCAGCGACACGCCCATTTCGTCGAACTAGTAGGCCGATCAGAAGGAGGATGACCAATAATATGGAGGTATCGGATGCATCGATCACCGATTGGTTAGGAGGCGTAACGATGACGGATTGGAGGGGAAGATGGCGATAGAGGGAGAAAAAGAAAAGGACAGTCTTCGGAGAGTTTTGGAAGAGTAAGGGAGACACTGGGAAGCTTCTTCTGGGCTGTTCCGGACCGAGTAGGAACAGAAAGTCTTCAGGAAAGTGAAATGCACCTGAGGGCACCCGGGAGTTCGATAACTTCTACCAGTACCTTACGACACTCTACCACTTCACTCGACGAGATTCCATCGCACCCGAGTCCATCTTCTGGGTCCATCTTCTGAGGACATCAGTGAGGACACCGACCGCCGTCAGCCCCAGGGGGAGCGGAACTCCGAGGTACCGGACCTACGACGCGGTCCGGAGGGACGAGGACAGGAGGAAGACAGGACGACCGGGCGCACGGGACGTGAGGTGTCACAGAGATCTCCAAAAATATCTGGGTATGTTCCCACTTCATTAAAAAGGTGCACAGATAGGATATATTAAATAAATTATTAAAAGACGAACTTAAATAAAAGAAGCCAAGAAATAATAGCTAGCAGGAGTTAAAAATAAACTATAATAATAATAAGATTAAATGCAGGAGAATTATAAGATATATCGGAGAGATAAAATATCTAACTAATATAAACAAAAAGGGGTGATATCAGAATGCAAGTTAAGAACCCGCCATGCTATGTGGGGTAGAATGTATAAAGTATTAGGTTAATAATGTGTCGGATATACAAAAGGGTTGTTAGATAATTCTGTTTAATGTATATTGATTCTGTATTCAGTATACCAAATGAATGTTGAATGTACAAAGTATTAGATCATTAATATGTCAAATATATAAAGGGTTTATCACAGGATTTTAATTTTATGTCGGATATATATAGAAGGGTTTTAGATAACTCCATTTAGTGTATGCTGATTCCTTATTCAGTATATCAAGTGAAAGTTGAATGTATAAAGCATTAGATATTTAATATGTCAGATATATAAAGGGTTTATTAGAAGATTTTATTTAGTGTGTTTTGCTCCTTGGTTCAGAATATCACAGGAATTATTTTTGAATATTGATAATAACTAAACAAGGGAGAGATAGGAAGCTTTATTTTATGGGGTTATTTTATGTATGTGTTTTGTGAATATTCTAGGGAACCTTTATGTCATGTCTTAATTATGTTTTAAATGCATAAGTCATTGTTGTTCAGGCCTTTGTCTTGAGGGACCATTATTATACTGTAAGAGTAGAGGTTAGGAGAATTAAAGTGCAAAGTGAATATTTTAAATGTATTAAATGCACATGGAGTGAGAAAGTGGAACAAACTATATGTGTTTATCAGGGATAAAGGACTCTCTAGATACATAAATTGTCCAGGAGGAGGCTTAAGTGCACCTTTTACAGTATTCTGTTTTATCATTTATTATAGTTGGGTTATATTTATCATGTATATTAAAGTGTTTTCATTTCCTTGATCTGTGTTCATTCCAATCCACGGTCCTATGAGTTACCTCTAACTAGTTAAGCGAGTATAATTTCAAATTTATTCAATTCAATCAATTTAACCCCTGAAAAGGTTTACATGGTGGAGACAGCCAGTTTTGATTTAATTATCAAGGATGGAATGAACACAGTGAGAGCACATGTGTAGAATATAAGAAGGTGTTTTACATATATTTAAGTGTGACAGGGTATATTTTGGTAAAACCAGGAAAGGGAAACGAATTTTAATAGGATAATAATATAGGGATTAATAAACTAATAAACCTGTAAAAACAAAAAAACAAAATTTTAATATTAACCTAAAACCAGAAAACATAATACCCCAATTACTAGTTAGGAAAGTTCCCCAAATAAATAAACGATAATTATAAATATAAACGCCACACGCTTAGGGAATCCCGATCTTAAGAAATGAAATGCCGGAAACAGGAGTAACTTTACCGACAGACATATATAGGGTGAGTAAGGAACACCTCATATATATTCTAACAAAATTTAACATAAAGTGTAGGGAAGAAGACACCGTAGCCATTTTACGTCCCGTGGTAGCCGATCTCAAAGCGTTTCTTAAAACACCGCTAACAGAGGAAAAGAAGTACATTATAAGGAAACTATTAGGCAGGAAATATCTCACAGAAATCGAATTAATTAAATATCCATCACTAACAAGAATCCAACAATTTCTGCAAGATAGGGAAAACTTGTACGACAACCCGGCAAGCGACGAGAGTTCCGACACGGAATACGAGGACATAAATTTCCCCGACACACTTTCACTAAGCTCACAAACAGCAGTAGAAAGTAACGAAGGCCCTTCAAGAAACAATTTACCAAACCCCGCACAAAACATGGCAACAGTCAAGGAAAAACTACCCCTCATATCAGCGGGTACTTACCACGGCCTACCGTCTGAAAATCCTAATGAATTTATCGATAAGTATGAAATCGCGGCGCAATCTAACCACTGGCAGAACGAAACCAAACTAAACATATTCCCAGCCCACCTAACAGGAACAGCGCTTACATGGTATAGACATTACACAAAAAATGGTAGACCCGACAACTGGGAAACCCTAAAGGGAAAATTTATAACAACATTCACCCCAGCAGCCCAGGCAACCACGCTTCAGAGTATCTTAGATAAAAAGGTACAAGGTAGGGAACAACCTGTCCTTACTTACTATTTGGAAATTCTAACATTATGTAGGAGACACGAACCGGATATGTCAGAAAAAAGGGTAATACAATACATAATCCAAGGATTAAAACCGGAATTTTGTGACAAAATCTTAACTGAACCTTGCGAAACCTTAGAAGAATTAGAAAACAGCCTTAAAAACATAGAGTTACAATTGGAAATTAGGGCAGTAAACAGGGAGAAATATAACAGGATACAAATGGAAGGACAAAGCAGAGGAAACACTAGGGACAGACAGGAAATAAATCATTTAGAAGAGGAAATAAAAACCTTAACCCAAGTAATAAGTAACATGAACGTCCAGAGGTACCCACAACAACCACCGCCACCCAGCTACCCCAATTATCAACGACCACAACCACACCACCCCCGAACACTCAACACCCCGGAGCACCGACACTCAACATGGCTGGCGGCAGGCGACCTTGGCCTACTGCACACCAGGCGCACTACACAGGACATCCACTCTCCGCCCACGGACACCTCACCCACATGCGAAGGGGAACGGGGAACACATACTACGGGGGAAGACAGCAACTAACGAATTACAGCTATAGGAATGGCGATTACCAATGTAATATATGTAAAAGGACCAACCATCGTACACAGGACTGCAAATATAAAAATGAGAGGACACAGAACACCCGAATGAGAAACACGTATTGTGATCATTGCCGAATGACAAATCATTCTAGGGAAGAGTGTTTTAAATTAGGGAAATTCCAGACAAAACCAAAAAACGCGTAATGAGGGAGCCACTTTATACTAACAGAACAAAGGGGTCTCCCACACCATTCAACATTAAATTTCAAAACAATGGCAATAACCGATTCCGTATCACGGATTACAAAAAGGAATTTCCGACACTAGAAGAAGCTATAAACAGGAAACAACCAAAGAGGAAACCCACGCAAACAGAAGAGGGAAGAAAAGAAAATATTTCCACAAAATACCACGGGGGAAGAAGAGGGAACTACGAGCATCAAAACAGAGCAATTACAGTCACCACCGAACATGCCACAAATAAAAGGACAACAAAGCAGACCGATAACGGAGGGAACAAGGAAAATGAACAGATTCTAGGAGAACAGGAGAAGGAAGAAATACGGAAAATATTAGAGGAACAACACACAGTACATGCGTGCGATATCTCACAAATAGCGGAAGGAAGGATCCATAAACCGAGGAAAAGGGGAAAATTAGAGGGGAAGAAAATACACGAGACATTGTTTAAAATACAAGACAAGGAATCCAAAAAAAACCCTGTACTAACCTTAAATGCGAAGCTAGCTAACCGCCCACACGAGACCATACAGTGCATAATAGACACGGGCTCCAACATAAATTTAATAAATTCAAAATTAGTAAGGGAGGAAAATATCAAACACAATAGGGTACCTACAGTCGTATCAGCCAATAACACCCCCATCAACATCCTAGGGACCACGGAAATAATGTTGGAGATCAGTAATATCATAGTCAAGGAAACGCTATATGTTACACCCGATACCAATAGTTCCATAATTTTAGGGAATCGATTTTTGAACAGAAACAAAATTGAATTAAATTATAACACCAAGGAAATTGTGTTTAACTTAGGGGATTACAAGCATAAAATAAAAATGGATAAAAAATGGCTATTTGAAATTGAAAGCGTAAAATGTCATCAAACCACCAATAAAACAAATATTATTGACATCAGATGTGAACAGGATTTAGTCATCGCACCACATCAACATAGGAGGATACAGATACAACAGAGGATAAGCAAGGAAGCAGTTTTCGAGCAAGAAAAATCATTACAGGAAAAGAAGAGGTGCCACATATATCCCATAGAAGGAGCAGATAAAACAAGCAATTATTTAAATATTTACAATGCATCAAACACACCTAAACACATAAATGCCAACACAATATTAGGTTACTGCACGGAGCCACACAACACAAATATAGGTCGACAGGAAAACGAACCCCATCAGATAAAATATAACAATAACCCGGGAAAACAAATCCTTAAAGATAAGGACAACATATGTTTCGACATCTCACCCCACCTCACGACAGAACAACATAACAGGGTAATTAAATTACTACAGAAATATAAGGCTATGTTTACGACAAAAATTAAGGATCTAACCCCAGCTAAACTGCCCCCAGTCTCACTAGAAACCATCCCAAACTCACAACCAGTAAATACACCGCCTTATAAACAAAGCAAACAGGAGAGGGAAGCTTTAAATAAAATATTACAAGAACTACAGGAAGCGGACATACTGGAAGAATGTCCCGAATACTGCGAATATTCAAGCCCAGTGTTTATAACACACAATAAGGACAAAACACCACGTTTGGTGGCAGACATGAGGAAAATAAATCAAATTTTAAAACCGTCCATATACCCTACTCCGTCCGTAAATCTGGTACTAAACAGCTTAAACAACGCAAACTCTTTCACAAAATTGGATTTAAAAGGGGCATATCACCAATTATTGGTACGAGAGGAAGATCGGCATTTATTAACAATCAAAACGACAGACAAGCTCATGAGATATAAAAGATTAGTAATGGGGCTAAAAACATTGTCTGCACTATTCAGTAAAGCGATATTAGCATTACTGAATAAACACCTATACAACAAAGTAGTATGTTATATAGATGACGTCATAGTATATGGCAAGAACTTTGAACAAGATCTACAAAATTTAGAAACTATTTTAAATATCTTACATGAGGCAAATTTGAAGCTCAACACAAAAAAATGTAAATTTTTATACAAACAAGTAGATATCTTGGGATACACAGTATCGACCCAAGGCATATTGCCTCAAAAGTCCACCGTAGCAGCAATACAAGAATTTAATAGGCCAAATTGCATTAGGAAAGTAAGACAGTTTTTGGGCTCTTCATCATTCTTCAGGAAACACATAAAAAACTATGCGGAAATAACACTACCCCTCACCAACTTAATAAAGGATTCAAATAAAAATATACCATTTAAATGGTCAGACGACTGCGAAAAAGCATTTATAGAAATTAAGAAAATTTTGACAAATCCACCCCTATTAAAACATTGGAACGACGACTGGGAATCAAGCATTTATGTGGATTCAAGCTTAAACGCGCTCGGGGCTTGCCTCACTCAAACGGATCCCGAAACAAACAAACAACATCCGATTGCTTATCTGTCAAAAAAATATACGGAAACACAACAACGGTACTCAAACGCCGAACGAGAGATGATGAGCTTAGTATACGCCGTAAATTACTGGCGAGAGTTTACACTAGGACGCAAGATAACTATCCACACGGACTGTCAAGCACTAGTTCATTACAAGAATTTTAAGCATACATCTTCCAGATTAAACCGACTGGCGCTATCACTAGTTGATTACGATATAGATGTCAAATATAAGAAAGGAACGACGAACACGTTAGCAGACAGTCTTTCGAGGAATCCACCCCAAGACACACTCGAGGAGGACCCCTTCGAAATCACCTTAAACATACAGGAAATTAAGACAGAAAATTATGAAGAATTACAAGCTAAAGATCCATACCTAAAACTTATCAAATTAGCAAAAATTTCACCGGACACAGTCCCAAAAAAAATACGAAACCAAAGTCGAAAATACGAAGAACGAAACGGATTATTATATTTCAAGCAATTTAATGGCAGGATGAATAACTACTTACTCGCAATTCCGCGGGATAAGGTACAGGATATCGTACAATCATTTCACGACAATGTATATTCCGGAGGACATTTTTCGGCATTCAAGACCACACAAAAAATTAAAGAACGTTACTATTGGCCAGATATGACAAAAGATATCCAACATTATACTAATACATGTGAACAATGCCAATTAAAACGAACTCCCACTTACAAGCAGTACGATAAATTAACTCCACAAGTACCACCCACGACGCCATTTGAAAGACTAATTATTGATTACATGGGGCCGATCACACAGAGCAGAGGATATAAATACATTTTAATGATTACTTGCCCGACAACAAGAATGATTTTCGCAAAATGCACGAGATCAGCTGATACAAAAACCACAGCGAATGTTTTACTGGATTTATTCTGTCAATATGGATGTCCCAAGGTCATCACGCACGACCAAGGCACCCACTTCATGGGTAACGTACTTAAAGAACTCTTACTAAGTTTAGGAATTCATCAACAACCGAGTCCACCTTATATGTACAGGATTCAAGGCCTAACGGAAAGAATGAATCTTATTTTCAAAAAAACGATAAGTCACTATATTGAAGGCGAACCAAACAAATGGTCAGATTACGTAAAATATGTCACCTTCACTTATAATACAAGCGTTAACCGATCCACGGGGTATACACCATTCTTTTTAATGTATGGCAGACAGGCAAACATGCCATCGGATTATTTACATATACAAAAAGACCAGGACCCTGACATAATCAGAGAAATCAAAAATATTCAAAGGGTACGACGGGAAATCCCAACGATACTTAAAAAAGCACAAGATTCCCAGAAAAAACATTTCGATTCAACAAAACGAGATCTAAATCCACAAATCGGTGACGAAGTTTTAATACAAAATCCGAAGGATTTCAAAGGAGCTTATAACAAGTTCAATAATGTTTACAGAGGGCCATACTTCATTACGGACAAAATAAATGACACTACTTATATGGTGTTACTCGAAAAGAGAGGAAGACTGATTAACGAACCAGTACATATAGCTAGAATGAAACCATTCAGCCGCAGATAAATATTTAAAAACCTAAAGACTAATACCTTAACGTGTACAGGAATACCTTCAGACAACACTCAAACGACTTAAAAATAAAGCCACTCAGACACCAGCTTAAGCCTAAAGCGTAAAAATTACGCCGGAATAGAATTCCTTCACTTATAATTAATATAACTTAGAAAAACCCACCGGGGGGGAATTAACCCCTAGCAACAAAAAATTTGAAGCAACTTATATTAAGACCCGATGGGAAGGAGGTCTAGCCACCTTTTTAGCCCTAGACTTAACTATAATAACTACTAGTCAACTCATAAACACACACACAGTCAAACAAATAGGCCTATGTCTGAAAATATACCTTATACACAAGATAAGGATTAATCTATTTAAGAAGGATCGATCAAAACAACACCATATAATATTCAAGAATTACAAAATGCCGATCCCGAATCAAGATAGACTACCGTTACATATAATTTAATGGATGGCAATACATCGAGGGAAATGAGTAACTAATACCGCCCCCGAAAATAAAAAAACATCCTTAAAGAAAATATATCACCTCAAGAGTTAAATCAACGCATCTTCAAACACGAAATCTTGGTCAAAAATCAAACAACATACAACATTGTTTAAGAGTTATCATCATACTAACGCCGCCAAGAATTATATCGGAGCATCTACAATCAATAAATAATTAAAATGAATTAACACGAATTACCTCCCACGTATATAAAAATTAATATAATTTATAAACAACTATTGAGTCTCACAGGAATATAAAATACTAGTTAAAATGTATTTTTGTGACAGCCAACAGTAAATTCTAATCCCGACGAATAAGGTGGACTATCAACAATTACCATGAAAAGGAAATTGGAATTCGCAAGTAAATTAAAATATACAAAATCATAGAACTAAAAATAGTATTTAGTCTCTGCTAATTTAATAAACAAAATCCAAAGGGAGTTTAGCGAGCAAAAACGAAAATATATATATATATATATATCTGCAAAGGGAAAATCTCCGCTAGAACCCAGCCGCCAAGTAAAGGAGTTGGAACATTTAACATTACCCACAACTTGGAATGCTTAAACACACCCATGGGAACACACCAAGATATTTACAAGAGGGCGATCTAGTGATAGGACCCATTCGACACCTGAATTACACTCAATCTACAAATAATTGAAATAAAAATACCTCGAATAAGATTATCCAAGAAAAAGGGACAACATAACACTTTTAGAATCACAAAACGATATATCACTGACAACGGACAACGCCACTCAATAGTACGAGTTACCATAAAATATAAAACAGCGGTAGACACGAACGGAACCATATCTCGCCACATAATGGGCACGACACAACCGTATTAATCCGACAGGGACACAGACGCCCAGGGATTCAAAATGGCCGACTTTCCAAGACAACAAGACACAGCATTCTTGGAGATAAGACGGACGACGCCAGGCGACCCAGGCAGGCGGCACTACACACTGTCTAACCACTAGGAACACTCATCACTTTCAGATGACAAAATAACGTAGCCAAACCAATTACTGGCAATTAGGGATATATAACGGCCTGATCACCCGTGTTATGTCTGTAACAGCACAGCAATTGACAAGCTAAACTAATAATCGATTATCGATTAAAACTTAGGAAAAATAAAAACTTAATACAACCGTGAATATAACACTACAAACTGGACAGGGACTGAATAAACAAAATAAGACACAGATAAAACTTAGAATAACAATGAAAAATCCCTACACACAAATAAAATAATAATATTAACATAATTTTGCGGCACAGATATTGGACGAACCTCACAAGATGAAGGCGTCAACGTCGACAGCACTCCTAATCACCACGACAATTATACTCTACACACTCTCAGGTACATGGGCAGAAAATAAGACTAGGTACCAAATATTCTCAGGCCATCACTTTCAACAACGGACAGATTACATCCCATACGAAACAATAATCCCTTTGATATTCTCAACTAAATTTTTCCTTGAGCCCCAATCATACGACTGGACGACGGAATCGAACTGGACGAACTGCCGACAACACAAAGATGACTATTGTTTGTTTCAAAGAAACCTGATGACATTGCGTGACCTCATAAATGAACAAATTAAATCCCAATACAGCGACGCTACATTGACCAATCAAACTATCCTAAACTCAAGAAACAGAAGAGGATTATTATTCCTCCAGAATTTCTTCGAATGGTGCTGCAATGTCGCCACGAAGGGACATATAAACAACATCTATGAAAACCAAAAGGGAATTGAAGAACATACCAACCAAATTATCGATTCCGTAGGGACCCAGTACCAAGATTTGGTAAAAACCACGAGTAACTTAAATAACTTTAGTAAAAACGTGGAACATTTAGCAACTAAGGTACATCAGGGATTCAATGCCGTAAAACAAAATCTACTGGGAATGAAATCAATAAATAATGCAGAGATTTTACATCAGATATATGCTACTATACAAGAAACATGGAACTATATTTTATTCAATTACTATCAAGATACTAAAAGGGAAATACTAGAAAAATGTCACGTAAACCTACTATCTGAAAAAATGGTACCTCCACAGAACTTAACTACAACGTTGCATGATTTAGCAAATAAAGCGAAAACTAAAGGCCTCACTCTAGCAATACCATTAACAGACGTATACCTATATTACAGATTGAAGATAAACCTTTGCAAAATAATTGAGAACACACTAGTGGCAAGGCTGAATGTACCCTTAATAAAATCGAACGCACAGGGCGAAGTTTACAAAACAATAAACACTCCCCTGATTTGGGAACACAAAATATGTTCCCTGCACATGGAAGAAAACATCATTTTCAAAACCAAAACATATACGAAAGTAATAACCATGACAGATAGCCATTGTAACGAAAAATCGTACCCATTATGCAAAATTCCACGAACAACAATTATCGCAAACAAAATGCAGCTATGCCTACATTTAATTCTCAATTCCGCATCAATCGATAAACTACAAGAAAACTGTCATTTCATATGTGAAAATCAACCTCAATACCCCATAATTACCGAATTATTCCCAAATCAATACTTAATCACCAACGTCCAGCAAGACCTAGATTTAATATGCGACAACTCAACTAATACCAGGAAATTACCAAAAATGAGCACAGGAACTCTACAGGTAACAATACCGTGCGAATGTGAATTACTAATGGACAATTTATTATTATTAACAAAGATACGACCTTGTGACAGAACAGACAATGACCCACCACATTACGTAAACCTGATACCAGCGGCTTGGACAAAATTAAAAACCCTAAAATTGTTCACACTCGAATCAGGAATTCATCACGAGTTTGACAACCTAACGGAAATATTAGACACGGATTGGAACATCACGAACCCAACATTTGTTTTAACAAAAATGGAGAAAATACAGCACATATCATTGAAAAATAATGACTTCGACCTATTCAACAACACAAGACTACTATTTTACATGCTCCTAACATGGAATATTTTACTGACTATACTATGCCTCATCCTAATATATTGTCTAAACATACAAGCCATAAAACTCAGAATGTTGCTACCCACGAGGGACTACAACCAACGTCAACAATAAACAACCTCACAACACATATTACAATTTGATTAACTTGGGGACCAAGTTAAAATGGCGGCGGCGGAATATAAACAAGGGGAATTTAAATAGATATAAATAATTAAAGAAATTATAGAATAAAATTTAAAACACAATTACTCCTTTACTTTAAAATAATAATTATGAAAGCAGAGACAGATCGAATCAAATCATTACGCTCCCACGGGAAGTCACGACTCCTCGGCGAACAACAGGACGTATAGAATTACGATCCCCGATAATGATCAAGCTGAAAATCAAAACCCTTGAGAACAACGTTAAGAAAATCAAACAATCCCATGATCCAAGCATGCTAAGAGAATAAAATAACTTACGGTCAGCGACACGCCCATTTCGTCGAACTAGTAGGCCGATCAGAAGGAGGATGACCAATAATATGGAGGTATCGGATGCATCGATCACCGATTGGTTAGGAGGCGTAACGATGACGGATTGGAGGGGAAGATGGCGATAGAGGGAGAAAAAGAAAAGGACAGTCTTCGGAGAGTTTTGGAAGAGTAAGGGAGACACTGGGAAGCTTCTTCTGGGCTGTTCCGGACCGAGTAGGAACAGAAAGTCTTCAGGAAAGTGAAATGCACCTGAGGGCACCCGGGAGTTCGATAACTTCTACCAGTACCTTACGACACTCTACCACTTCACTCGACGAGATTCCATCGCACCCGAGTCCATCTTCTGGGTCCATCTTCTGAGGACATCAGTGAGGACACCGACCGCCGTCAGCCCCAGGGGGAGCGGAACTCCGAGGTACCGGACCTACGACGCGGCCCGGAGGGACGAGGACAGGAGGAGGACAGGACGACCGGGCGCACGGGACGTGAGGTGTCACAGAGATCTCCAAAAATATCTGGGTATGTCCCCACTTCATTAAAAAGGTGCACAGATAGGATATATTAAATAAATTATTAAAAGACGAACTTAAATAAAAGAAGCCAAGAAATAATAGCTAGCAGGAGTTAAAAATAAACTATAATAATAATAAGATTAAATGCAGGAGAATTATAAGATATATCGGAGAGATAAAATATCTAACTAATATAAACAAAAGGGGTGATATCAGAATGCAAGTTAAGAACCCGCCATGCTATGTGGGGTAGAATGTATAAAGTATTAGGTTAATAATGTGTCGGATATACAAAAGGGTTGTTAGATAATTCTGTTTAATGTATATTGATTCGTTATTCAGTATACCAAATGAATGTTGAATGTACAAAGTATTAGATCATTAATATGTCAAATATATAAAGGGTTTATCACAGGATTTTAATTTTATGTCGGATATATATAGAAGGGTTTTAGATAACTCCATTTAGTGTATGCTGATTCCTTATTCAGTATATCAAGTGAAAGTTGAATGTATAAAGCATTAGATATTTAATATGTCAGATATATAAAGGGTTTATTAGAAGATTTTATTTAGTGTGTTTTGCTCCTTTGTTCAGAATATCACAGGAATTATTTTTGAATATTGATAATAACTAAACAAGGGAGAGATAGGAAGCTTTATTTTATGGGGTTATTTTATGTATGTGTTTTGTGAATATTCTAGGGAACCTTTATGTCATGTCTTAATTATGTTTTAAATGCATAAGTCATTGTTGTTCAGGCCTTTGTCTTGAGGGACCATTATTATACTGTAAGAGTAGAGGTTAGGAGAATTAAAGTGCAAAGTGAATATTTTAAATGTATTAAATGCACATGGAGTGAGAAAGTGGAACAAACTATATGTGTTTATCAGGGATAAAGGACTCTCTAGATACATAAATTGTCCAGGAGGAGGCTTAAGTGCACCTTTTACAGTATTCTGTTTTATCATTTATTATAGTTGGGTTATATTTATCATGTATATTAAAGTGTTTTCATTTCCTTGATCTGTGTTCATTCCAATCCACGGTCCTATGAGTTACCTCTAACTAGTTAAGCGAGTATAATTTCAAATTTATTCAATTCAATCAATTTAACCCCTGAAAAGGTTTACATATTCAAACAGAAAATCGAATGCAAGATATAGTCGCAAGTGAGTCGAACGAAACTCAGTTTCAACCTAACAACTCGCCTGAAGAGTCTGATGTTGGTGTTTCTGTAAGTAGGCCTCAAAGAAACAGACAGCCTCCGAGTTACCTTCAAGACTACGCGTGGTGAACTGATAGTGGGGTGTTCTTTTATGTACTATATTTAAATTTGGAATTCACCTGTTGTTATTTTTAATCATCTGTAATAATATTTACTTTTGTTTAGCAATTCATTATTCTTGAAATATGTACAAGTTTTAAGTTGATTAAAACTATGTTTTATCCTCTGATTCTCTAATCTGTTTAATTACGAATAGTACAGCGTCTTAAACACATTGCAGACAAATATTCCCTCAGTTTTTGAAACACCCTGTATTTAAACAAAATTAAATATGTAAATTTTTTTCCTTAGGATTAATTAGGTGAAAAATAACTGTATTTCATCCTTTCAGGTTACATAATTTGTATGTAATATGATTGGGACACCTAAGGTGAGTTACCAAGTTTAATGCCACATGCAAATCAAATAATCTTTATTCATTGAATACAAATAGTACAGAATGGCGTCAATCATAGTGTAATCAATACAAGCGTTGTAACTTAATTCTGAGGTACATCATTTAGTAACATTATTATTTAAGGCACAGTGTCTTATAGTTAAATGAACTCCTAAAAAAACTCCTTCAAAGAATATAAAGGTTTACACAAATCATAAATTTCTTCAACTTAAATTTTTTTAATTTATCAAAATCTTAAAATTTTTTTAATTTATCAAAATCTTAAACATTTATTAATTTAGGAGGCATGTTGCTCGCTTACTTAATTGTAAGTAAACACATGCTTCATTTGCCTTTATAATGAACGGCAACACTGCACTGCAAACTGAATAGTGTGGTAGGTCTAGTTGATGTGATTAATTGAGCGTAGAGGAAGTAGGTCCATTGCGTTATGCCTTGGTTGATCACTGATCAGGTCGGCAGTTTAAAATATTACAGTACTTTATTGTTTGGTTTTTTTACGAAGGTCCGTAAGTATTAGCACTGCAGAATTATATTTGTTATGGAATGGAGCTCTATCGACGCAAATTACGAGAATTCTAACATTGATTCTGGGAAGTTGTTTTTAAACTGACTTTAGTGGATGACTATTTTCACTGGTCGGCGTTTTAAATATTCGGCTCGAACTTCAAACCTTTTTGCAAATCTCGAGCCTAGCCGAATACTGCAATATACGGTGTACAAAGGCAGTTTTACACAAGAATATGTAAAAATACAGTTTCATAAAAAAGTTGTGTACAGTAAACTTTTTTATTTTAGCCCACGCCAGACACCTACGTACCCTGAGCCGCCCATTGCGCTCCGACCCGCACGTGCAGGCACCCGCGCACAATATTTCTCTCGCACTCGCACATCCCTTTACTCTCTCACACATCTCCTCTCTCTCTCTCACTACCCCGCGTCGGCCCGCCGCGCCAGCTGCCGGCGCCGTCAACCCGTGTCAGAGGAGGTATCTTCCTTGCAAATAAAACAAAGGTCTAAAAGCCAGGTTGTGTTAAGTTGTACGCAGGCCTCTCGTCAGATTTCTTTATGCCCATCAAAGATGTTTATTTTATTTTTACAATTGTTAATTAGGCCCTAAAAATTTATTCTTAAGACAACAACACCACATTCTGTCTCTGTTAGTGAAAAGGGTTTTTGAAGTGCGTTTCTAATAATTTCTAATAATCAAGTGGTTTCTGCACAGTTTTCTTTTATTTTTTCTATGTAGATCAAACATAATTTACGACTCTTCAATTTCACATTAAATAGTTGCCAACCTTACTTTAAAATTATCAGTTGCACATTTGATTATAAAGAGCAATGTATTATAATTTGTTCAGCTTTGTGATTTGATTTGACTGTAAAACAGAACTCAGATGAACAATAGAAGCTGTTGGGCAAAACTAGTCTTATATATACAGATAATTTATTTAAAAATTAACATCTTTTCACCAATGTGAATTGCCTCAAGACAAAGAATACTTGTACAAAAATTTTGGTATTTAAATTTGGTTGTATAGATGATTTTTTAATATACTAATTGAGTATTTTACTGCAGTCTGTGCAACTAATGTCAAAATTTTGTTATCTAATTTAAATCTTCTCCACATTTCCTGAACAAAACTTGGAATTGTTCCTCTTGCACCAATTAAAATACCAATGACCTCAAAGTTTCTTATGTTGTACTTTTCATTGAAATATTTAAATGTTTGTTCATAAATTTTCTTTTTTTCTTGGTGTTATATATTAAATCGCTAAGGAATTTTGTTTTCGGTCCGTTACGTCATTATTTCTCGACCGATTTATACAATCGATGTGTCATTTTAAAGTTTTACACTGCACATTAACAGAAAAAATTACTCTTACCATCACAGCCTGTTTTTGGGTAAAGACAGCCAGTCCTACTCTTATGTTTATGTTCATGTGTTGTTGAAGGGACGGATTCAGAGATCCAAAGATTCAAAGATCCTCACACGTCAACCGAAGCTTATTGTGTGTCCCTAGTACGTTAGTTTGGCAAACCAATGCCCGTACCCTCTACGAGATCCAGGAGTTTTTTTACCAATACTAGCGTCCCTTTCATCACCTGGTTGCTTACAACCAAACAGAGTCTCCTTGCCCCGAGTCTCTCGCAGTCCAGTATGATGTGCTTGGCAGTCTCTTCAGACTGATTGCAAAGCCTACACTCCTGACTTTCATTTCTGAGTCCGAGATGTTTCCTGAAATGGCCGTGTCCAGTTATCAAAGCAATCAACTGCTTAACACGACCTCTGCCCAACCTCACCAACCAGTTAGTGAAGTAAGAGCTAGTATCTGCTAGCAGCCTTTTGCCAAGTGCTTGACCAGTGTAACCTTGCCATTGCTGGCGATGCAGGTCCCTGGACCATTTGTTTATTGTGTGAAAAGCAGTTGTTTTGCTTATGCCACAGCTTGGCTCTGGACCAAAGAATGACATACCGGAACCTCTTTTAGCAAGCTTATCAGCACACTCATTGCCACCTATGCCTACATGGCCAGGTACCCAACCATGATGCACCGAGTTGCGTGTTGCGAGTTTGCTGAGTGTGTTGTAACATTCCCACACCAGTTTTGACTTGATTTCGTTGGAGTCAAGAGCCTTGAGGGCAGCCTGACAATCTGACAAGATTACTATCCTACTCTTAAACTTGGTGTATTGTGGTTTCTACGGACTGTCTCGGACCGTGACTATTGATTTTATGTTAACTGTCCGGATGAGTCTCTAATTCAAGCAACACAAAATTCGGGACCTGACTGACATGGTTTACCAGAATATCTCTTGGTGGTAATGTATATTTTTTGAAACCATTTGCCTCCCTCCCTATCTGAGTACTACCAAACTGCCACCCATTTTTTGGGCCCATCTGACATTTACAAACTTCACTAAAGTAGAAAAATATTTACCCATTGCTCTACTAGGCCAATCATATATAGTACATTAAAATCGCAAACAAACGGCTAGTTCTGATATTTTAATATGTTGTTAGGATCACTAGATCACTACCAGTAGTTTACTGATGCCTTAGACTTTGTTTCAAAGTTAATGTGTTTAGTTGTTATCAGATATTTTATCCGTGATTCAATCGTATTTTATACTGGATCTTGTTAAAAACCATTCTCATATGAACTGTATTAATTCGATTTTTGAAAACAAATATTTGATTAAAATTATCTGTCATTTAA
Organism: Allygus modestus; assembly: GCA_963675035.1. Classification (NCBI taxonomy): domain Eukaryota; kingdom Metazoa; phylum Arthropoda; class Insecta; order Hemiptera; family Cicadellidae; genus Allygus; species Allygus modestus. The sequence continues at coordinate 235,755,762 of OY776112.1, forward strand.
TTCAAATAAAAAATACTCTTTCCAGTTTCTTTAAAGTGATCATATTTTAGCGAAACTTTGGTATGTGACTTGACCTAGTTCTGGCCTATTTATATCCTTTGCATAAAAACATTTTTTTATATTTTCCCCGAAGCAGCAAACCTGCATACTCAGCCCTAGTGTTATTCTTATGGAATAGAATCATTTAATAGTTAATGTTTGATAGGGCCTACCTCCCTTAGTTATGAACCTAAATTAATTAAAGGTATGAATGAAGCTTCACCTTCTTGAGTTATTTTGATAATTGCATAAAAAAAGTTTCTTATCTTCCTTGTATCAGCGAAAACCTGCGTACTCAGCCCTAAAATAAAATGTTATAGTATTTTTGAAACTCATAATAGCGATGGATTTGAATTTATTATTGATTTATTTGGTCTTTACCTATTGTTTCTAGTGTTTAAACATTATTGTTTCTGGTGTTGTAAACACTAGAAGTGATAGGTAAAGTCCAAATAAATTGATAATAAAAATAGTATTTATCACTTATTTATTTATGTATTGTTATGTAACTTGGTAAGTGGCTTTATGTGGTAGCGAGACACATATTTATGCATTGGAAATTCGCTGAGCACGCAGGTTTGCTGCGATGGGGTTATTTGTATGTTATTAGAGTGTTTCCAACTTGTTAAAATAATTTTTATAATTAATTTTATCAGTGATATCTTAGATTTGAGAGACGTAAACAAATCATCTTTAAGACTGAATTCATTAAATATGACATTTTTAAATGGTATATTAACCGCTGAAAATTGTATAACAAATAAATATGTTTACAACACCTGCATAGAGGCTGGTTGAGTCGAGTTGCCGCTGTGCTGCTTGCTATTTGTCATTTCAGAATCTTGGTGTCCGACGACGGTTCAGGGCAGGCGGGGTAGCAAGCCCAGCTGAGTAAAAGTGGTTTGACCTCTTGGGGAAGTTGTTGGTTGGGGGTAGTTGAGGGGAAGGTTCTGCGTGTGTGTGAGTGAGCATCCGGGGCTCTGCATGTGTGTGAGTGAGCAGCGACTGGCCTGTCCTCTAGGCGGAATAGCTTGTCAACAGAGGTGACTGCACCACCTTAAGCTGTCAAATGGAAGCTATCCACAGCTTTTCGCATTACATTTTCTGTATGTTTACTTTCTTCTGAAATGTAAACATTGAAACTTAGGACGTTCACGGGGCGTAGCCCGAGGGGATTTTAAGGAAGTGAATAGACCTATGTGTTGCATGGGTTCAAGCTCTACCTTTTTGTAAAGTTTCAGCCCAGTCGGTTTAGTAGTTTTTGCATTCACCCGGAACATCAGACAGACAGACAGACAGAAACCACCTCTTCTTTATAATATTATAGATAGATAAATGAAACAGTTTTGCAAAGACAGGAAAGACATTATGTACCGACACAAGTTTATGACATTCAAAATAAATACAGCTACTTAAAATTACAAAATATAATTCATTTAACATGGTATACAATTATAAACAATACGATTTACTAATTAGCTTGCATTAATTTAAGTTTTGACCTTATAGAATCATTTCCAAGACGGGTTTTTACAAACGGAATGGCCGATCAACATATTTATTCAAGTTATAAACTTTTAGAATATTAATTATTGTTTCAGTTTAAATTAGTTCTCATCATAAATCAGACTTTACATTTAATAAATTTCTCCCTGCTTACCTCAGAAGTTTTCATCAGTACGAAAATCACAAAATCCACCAACGTTTGGTGAGCTGAGGGTGCTTCCACGATGAGGTACTGGCATCAAGCCCACTCAATCATCCACTAAAGCAGGCCGCACAAGCTTCTCAAAATTTCCGTGGAATGCAGGCATATCTAAGTACGAATGATGGCGCTCCGTTAAGCGTCGCTCCACAGGTTGATAACGTTGATAGTTCGGCTGAGCTTAGGGCGGCGGCAATTTTTAAAGTGCCTGAACGGCGAGGGTGGCAAACGCATGGTAGCTCCGCTTACATAGTATCCCAAGCATTGAAGGCACACCGCTTCAACTAAATAAATCCAATGAGGTGATCAGTCTCATACGGGACATAAGGCAAATAAACGGGTAGCGTTACAGTACACCATTTCATTTTACAGAAATTCAACTTTGTTTCAATAGGTTTAAACATTGGTTCAATGACATAGAAATTGCTCATTAACAAATTCAGATGAATTTTTTTTTAAATACAAACATAATTACAATTCGCAAACAACTGTTCTGTTTAATCCATGCAGTGAAAGGATGTAAGGGTTGAGTCCTCTTTTTAGACCATATTTTATTACTGAACTATTTGTAATACGGATGACTAGTAGGCCCTGCTGCCCCAACTCAAGCAAATGTTTTTCTCATGTTTATGAATTTACATCACCCCCATAATGTATTGTGCATGGTGTACTGAATTGTCATTCCAGAAGTCACTATGTTTATATTATGTCTGTCTGCTCTTGCTGTGTTTTGTTAATGTGTTGATAAATATGCAATTCATAACTTCTTGAGTAGCATAATACGTGTGGTTACAATTAACAAGATAAATAAACTACGTTTCACAACACTAAAAATATCTTTACACTTATACTGTACAAGATGGTAAATATACAAAAAGATGGTACAAGGTGATCTGTTTCAACCAGCCACACCGGTCATCACATCATCATGCCCAATCAGAGAATCTACTGTCATTCTCTGATTGGGCCTGATGATGACCGGTGTGACTGGTTGAAATCGATTGCCGTGTACCATTTTTTGTATATTTACCATCTTGTACAGTATAACAAACCAATCACGAACATTCCCTTTTATTGTATGAGGCCAGAAGAGATGGTTTGGTCAAGAAGATGCCATTGGTAATATAATTCCAACTTACCTAGCCTAGAGACAAATTTGAATCAGAATCAGGTGGACCGAGCAGCTTGATTACTGATTATCTTCAAGTTTCTTCACCAATAGGCAATTAAAATTCAAAATTTTTGTAATAAGAGAATTCTTTATTTTGTTCTTAATGCCAGTGAAAATAGGGCAGAATTTATTAGGCCTAAAACATTTTACTCAAAATCATGGCCGCCATTCCCTTGGTGGCACCAAGCCATAATTGGTTCATTGAACATTAGAATAATTTCATACCTTACAATCAATAATCAGATTTAAAAGTTTATTATAAAGAAAATCAAATTTAATTTAAAAGCAAAATCTAGAATTAAGGAAGAGAGTCTCCACACAAATCCATTTTATAACGTCCTGAGATAGAGACTTTCATACCATCCAGAACTACGCCGAGGCATATTTCGCAATTTTGCAAAGTAAATCATGTATTTCTCCCTACCCTTGTAACCCATGTAGTAATCCCTTGCAAATTTTAATATGCTGAAGTGTGAATTTTGTAAATAAATAATTGTTTTGTTAAATTGAACTTTATTCATTTGAGTAAGAAATCGCCATTTTGTTTTATGTTACTTAGCAACCTTAGTTTTAGAGCTAGGAGTGTATTTGCCACAGAGCACCAAATCAGTAAGTCAAAGAAGAGGAATTTCAGAGTCTAGGTGGGGAGTTTTCACTTCCAAGACCCGTAGGCGTAGCCCTAAATACGAAGTACTATAAGGAAATTCGTAGAATATACATATTGGCCTCTTTAATTGAAATGTTAAGCAGAAATGTAAGTTCAGTAGTCCCTTGGATCTCGCTTAGAAAAAAAAAAAACCAGCTTGTGCCATTAATATTAATGATTCTTCGATATATAAACAAATTCAATCTAGTCACTTGATATGTTAATTTTAAAATAGTGCAGCCGCTGTATTGGTTGCAGTGTAGAATCCTTTCAGTGCATTGATTGTAGGTGGTCAATGTTAAAACGTGATTTCTTTGTTATAGGAGTGGAGTTTGTCAGTATTGAGTGATGAAGAGAGGATAACGCCCCAAGAGTTAAGCAGGCTAATGCAGTCTGAGGCTTGTGTTGTTGTGGATGTTCGACAAACATCGGAGTATCAGATGTGTTCCATCCCAGGATCGGTCAGTCTCCCCCTTCCCTCCCTCGCCAGGAATTTAGACACGATACAGCGGCTTGCTGGTGAAAAAACCAAAGAAGACAAACCAAGCCCGGTTTTAGGTAAGTTACTATGCACTTGTTTATACCTATATTACAATAGACCTTTTCTCGTTGTACTGTGATAATGAGTAACAGTTTTTTAATATGAGGACGACTCAAAGCTGAAGGAGAAGATTAGTGATGGCTGTTTAAGTTAGTGAGACTTTCATTACCGTAATTGATCGATTGGTTGTTGACTTTTGGACCTCATAGCCAGAAACCGGCACATTACATAAAGCAGTCACTAATCAGTGACCTATAATCTGTAGATCATGAACATAACTGACCTGTAGATAATGAACATAACTGACACAACATACTTTGAGAATACTTATCTGTCTGTCGTCACCTCAGTCCTGAGATAGAGCTACATATAGGCCTATGTGTTAAAATTCCTTAGGGTTCCGAGACATGGGTCTCAAGACAAATAAATTAATACAGTCAACTCCCGATTATCCGGGAGCGGGTTAATAGGGTTGCGGTTTACCTGGGGTCACGAAAGGTTTATTTTTATTTATCCCCTTCTAAACATAAATAGAGCAATAATAACAATTTATTTTGCTAAATTATCTTCGGAATCGTATTTAATTTACTTTATTTATCAGAATAAATATTATACAAACAATTTAGTAAATACAACATAATCTCAGAGTCTATCATCTTGCTAATGAACCGTGGGCGTGTGATGGGGAGCGATGACCTTGACACTGCTCTAGACATGGCACCTGGCTAGGCAGTGCGGACGGACGGTCGGACGCGGATGTATAAAAATAGAAACATCTCAAAACAATCACCCTTCCCTCAGCTATTTTTGCCCCCCGTGCGTAATTAATTAGCATACTGTTCGGTGTAGTTTAGAGAGTCTGGTGTTTAGAGATCTTTAACCTATTAAATATCATTCGGAGTTTAGGATAGTATTTACTGCTATCAGCCATTGCTAGTATGAACTATTATTATCGTGATTTTTTGTAGATTTTATCACAATTTAAAGATTTTCACAAGTATATTTAATTTACATAAATATATCTTAAATTACATTAAAACACAATATTGTAGTACTATAAAAGGCAAAGCCCTGGCTGACTGACTGACTCACTAATTCTCCACCTTCCCAAGTAGGTAGAGAGCTGAAATTTTGTACACTGATTCTTCAGGCATAAAACAGGAAAACTAAATGGTTTTCATCCTGATCTGACCTTAGGGCTTCGCCAGAGATCCCGACAAAGTTCCCATGTATTTCTTATAGACATTCATTTTTATTTGAGCTAATGAAAATACAAACAGCTGATATTGATTCGTAGTAGTTCTACAGGCTAACCACAGAATGCAGCACACACAACTGTCATAGTTTTTATAAATTATTTGCGGGGCGAAGCCTGCGGGAACAGCTAGTTGTAGTATACAAATTTTAATAAACCTTCATTATATTTGTAATATTCAATTTATTGAATCCCTTTGTTTTAACTGTGGTTTTGGGTTATCCGTGACCCTCCAACCGGTCATTACCCCGGATAATCGGGAGTTGACTGTATGTAATTTTTAGAAATACCACGGTTTAATGACTGTGAGAAAACTGCATGAAAAAAGAGAAACATACAAAAAATGTATAAAAATACATAATAGCATCTAAATAAATGCAATTCAGAAGGCTAACTCAGTAAGATGTTTGTACAGTGTGCATGGTGTGTCGGCGAGGCAATGACTCCCAGCTGGCTGTGAGGGAGGTGAAGGCACTGCTGGACAACGCGTCAATACAGCTGAGGGACCTGAGAGGCGGTCTGCACGCCTGGGCCGCCGCCGTGGACCCTCACTTCCCCGTCTACTGAAAACTGCTCTCCCTGCAGTGCCGATATTGTGCTATAACTAAGACCCCTTGGTACTCATGTCAATGAGATCTTTTTAATATAAAAAAAGTAAAAGTAAGTTTGAGTAAACTAATGAAACTGTAAGGTTAAACTCAAAAATCATTGTTTTGCGTAAAAACCACTAAATTTTTTCACAGTTAACCCATTGAATACTTTTCACGGAACGGTTCCCTGATGGCCGTTTTGGCCCAAAATCTTTCACAGAGTGGTTCCGTGATGATGTAATACCATATGTTTTTTTTTCGAAAATTTTTAATTTTTTTATTTTGTTGTAATTGTTTAAACTTTAAGCTTATTATATCCATGAATGTCTTTTTTAGGTAAAATATTGCATTGTGGTCCATTTTTGGCAAATGGGTAAAAATATAAATTATTTAAAAAAAGTGGTTTTGCAAAAAATCATAAACAATTTTTTTTTTAGATAAAGTAGAAAACTAAAAGATATTATGTAAGGAAATAGTTTTTGCACCTTACTAGACAACTGATTAGACATTTATTTAATTTTTTTTAATTATTACTATATTATTTTTTTCAAACAAATTAAAAAAAAATTATTTTTATTTTTATAACAAAATATTTTAAATATGATTTTTTATTAGCGAATTTCCCCTATAGGGAAGAAGCTATTACCGTAGTCGGCATGGTAAGACCTAGGCCCGGGACCATGATAACTTTTCGTTTTGAGGTCCCCAGACCCCAAAAACACCATTCGTTCGATACTGTATATATATATATCTATATATATATATATATATATATATATGTGTCCGTGAGCACGATAACTCTCGTAAAAATTATCCGATTGTGATGAAATCTGGTATACACGTGTAAAGCAACATTTATGACTTTAAGTTCGAAAACCAGCCAAATCGCTCTATCCGAAGGGGTATTTTGGGGGGGTTTTGTACCCCAAAAATGGGTTTTTTGAATTTTTTATATATAATTTTGGAAATAGTCAAATTTTAGTTTTTACCATTGGATTCAGCTTAAAAAAATACACAATTTGGTATTTTGATCATTTCTCTACGTCAGTTGGTTACCGAGATATTGAAAGTGCTAAACACAGTACGTTGTCTAATGTTATTCTTATGGAGGAAAAGAAAAATTTTATATCTCGCTTATTTATGAACGTATACTGACGAAACTTGGTATACGGCTTCATCTGGTTGTGGACCATTGATATTTGCTCAAAAAAACATTTTTTTACCAAAGGCTCCCTTAGCAGCAAACCTGCGTACTCAGCCCCATGTTATTCTTATGGAGAATAAGTAACGTGTTATCTCCCTTAATTATGAAAATAAATTAATGAAATTTGGTATGTGGCTTTACCTAAATGAGTTATATTGATATTTGTATAAAACCCCATTTTTTGTGTTCCTTCCTTCAGCAAACCTGCATACTCAGCCGCCATGTTATTCTTATGGAGAATAATTAAAATGTCATAAATCGTTTATTTATGAATGTATAATGATAAAACTTGGTATGTGGCTTTATGTGGTGTTAAGATACATATATATGCATTGGAAATTCGCTGAGTACGCAGGTTTGCTGCTACGGGGGTATTTTTTGTTTTCTATTAACATACTAAAAAGAAAATGTATACAGCTTCAAAAACACTATGTTTGCCCAATTAGCAGCAAAAGTAAATTTTTTACAGTTTATTTACAAAAACACTGCAAAATATTGAAATTTAATTGAAGTTCTGGGGCCATGCAGTCATTAAAAAACTAAGTATCCAATGGGTTAAAATACAAACTCAGCAAAAATATCAGGCCTATGCTTGCAATATCTTTGGTTGAGAAATGTTGGCCCTAATTTCCCTAGTCTAACAATAGTTAATTACTATTAAGGTGCCCAAATATGACGGAACTCTTATTAGTTAAACCAGTTAAGAGATTACTTGTACATTTCAACCAAATTAAAATTCTTTGCTATTATAAGTTTAAATAATGCAGATAATGTAAATATTACTTCTTATCAGAAAGAAAAAGGTAAATTTATTTTCTTGAATCATATTTTTCCATTAATTATACCAATATCTAAGAGCAAATGTGATAAAAAGTTAATTAAATACATAATTTAAAATATTCATTAGAGTCTTATTCCTACTGTAAAACTTAAACCTTTAAAGCCTTTCTAACTTCTAATCTGTTTATAATGGTAATGTGTCATAGTCTTAAAAATACCAACATTTTAGATGTTTTTTTTCAAGCTGGACTTGAAATGCAGACAATAACGAAATAAGCTTTGAAGCTTCTGATCTTTGAAAAAGTGAAAAGAGTCTTCTAGATGGAGTAGGTGGGTTTTAGATGCTCAGTTTTGACAATGCTTCTGTACTGTACAGTTACATTCAATCAATCATAAATCTTTATTTGTCTTTGTACATATAATACAATAAATGGCGTCACACTTATATTTAACATATACATAGGACCAGGGCCCACCAACCCCAAAGCAAGCACATGCTGCTCCCAATACGATTTAAATCTAATTTTTATTGTAAAACTCCTGAAAAGAATATAAATGTTTGTTTATTATGAAGGATTTTAATTTGGATTTAAATTTATTTAAATTGTGTTCTAATCTTAGTTCATCTGGGAGTGCTTTAAAAAATTTGTTCCCCATGTAGGTAGTTTTTTTTGTGTAGAATTCTAATCTATGTTTATCAAGATTTTTTTCCATTTTTCTTCTTGTGTCGTACTGATGAGTTGTAATTTTGATTTGTAATTTCGTATTCGTTTTAAAATATAATATACATTCAAAAATATACTGACCATATACTGTTAAGATTTCAAGATTCTTAAAGTATTCTTTGGCAGATTTTTCGCGTTTTAGATTACAAATAGATCTTATGGCCTTTTTTTGCAGTTTTAAGATTTTATCAAGATTTAATTTTGTTGTTGCTCCATACAAACAAATACCGTGGTAAACAAAAAATATGATATATGTGAGTGTATGAGGGCAAAATAGATTTTTTTTAAGATATTAATATTACACAAACAGGCCATACGTTTAAGTGCATATAAACCGGAGCATTCACATCAAGGAACCAGGTAGCATTAAGCCCCTGATTATTTGGCCTTCTAATTATCAGAGACTAATTGAAACAACTACTAATTGATTATTGGATATATTTAATGATTTATTCATTCAGTACCATTTCATTACATCATAACAGGTAATCTTTCTTAACAGGTGAATAGTCAAATAATGTTGAAGTCTAAGCTACATCCAAATAAATATTAGTACTAATAACAAGTCCTATATATTAAAAGAAAATGTTTTTTATCCAAAGACAAGTTAAACACTCGACAGATTTTCATGATTTATTTTTAACCCTCCATCGGGTGCATCAATTTTGAAACACCATCGAGCGCATCTGGAGGTTACCTCCACATTAATGAATAACACTATAAATGTTCTTTTTTATAGGCCTATTACTGAAAACATGTATTCAACTGAAAGAAAACATAAACCTACTTGATTTATTAGTGATATATAAATTTTAAAAAACATTTTAGTAAAATAATTATAACAGAATCATAATATTTAGAGAAATAAATAACGTGGAAAAAATAATAAAGTCGTTATTTGCTAAAAAAGTTAAATTTGCTACATTAAATTATGTTATTTGCTACATTAAATAAAACCTTAACATACTTGACACACAACAAATATACAAATTCTTGATATATTGCAATGTCAAATGAAAAGATATGATCATATAGCAATAAAATATATAAAGTAGTAATATAATTATTAGCTACAAACGTTTGTATCATAATGCACTATTAGGGTATGTGTCCTCAGTACTTTCAACTACAGTGTTTGTTTTATTACACCACATAACTATTCACTTTCATCTTCTTCAACACAGTTGACACAGATGGCTGGAGCAGTGTGTTCTCTGCATATGAAAAACTTGCACTTCGAGCAGCGCGTCTTCGAAAAACGTGCTTCTTGTAGTCACAGCTGTAGCACCGAGCTGATTCAATGTCATCTGAAGGGGCTGCACGTTGTGAGCGTGGATCTTCAATTCCTGTTATCTTACAAATTCTCTGTTTGGCGTAAACTGGAGTGCTTCTTATTTTAAGTCGTGACTGCATGTGAGGTTTGCATAATTCTTTGGCAAGATCGTGCAGGAAAACACTTATTTTCATTATTGGAAGATTGAGATTTTTCTTTAAGATAATGAAGCAATTTAGAGCGCCGATGTCCAGCAGAGAATAAAACATCCTCATCGACCATCTGTTGCAAACTCTTGCAGTCAAGTAGGACTCCTTGTATTTATTAACGGTCTAAACAAGTTATCTCAAGTTATAAAACAACACGATATCTGGTTTTCCAAACGTCGCAGAGTCTGGATTTTTGTCGACTGCATCATCATCATGCATAGTAGATAATAGAATCATGTGTTTTTTTTAAAATGTGAAACAAATGATACCATTGTGCATTTTTCTTTTAATGCAAACATTGAACTGTTTACGTGCCTCTGTTTGGTATCCAAAACGTGTTTGGAATCTCCTCTTATCCTTCCTCAGGGTTCCGACAAGAGTTAGATTATGGTCATTCAAAAGGCTGAGGGAAAGCGGTATGGAACAGAACCAATTATCTACAGTAACATTTCTGCCCGATCGTGATATTGGCTCAACCAACCTTTCTACCACACATTTTTCCGAGTTATCTACTTGAAAGGGCCCTGGTGGCTGTTTCCCAGCGTATATCTCTAGGTTAGAGGTGTAGAAAGTTTTTGCACATACTAAGGCAAATATTTGATGCCATATTTGGCTGGTTTATTGTTGATGAACTGGAGGAAACTACATCTTCCACAAAATGAATCCAACATTTCATCGACAGTCGTAAATTCACTCAGCCTGCAGTATTTCTTGCAGCTCTCAACAAACTGTTCAAACAGATCTTGCATTGGAGCCAACTTGTCGATCGTTCGTCTATCCTCTCTTAATCTTATATCATCAAAACGCAGAGCACGTAAAAGGAACTTAAATCTTTTTATGGACATCGCACATCTAAAAAAATCAATCCCAAATCCATCAGTGCTCCAAAGGTATTCAAGGAGTTGGTGGGACGATTTCATAACACCGGCCATGAACAAAATCCCAATAACACATTTTATTTCATCTTTGGTTGTTTCTTTTGCATCTCTTTCATGATCATAGCGATTTTTAATTTGACTAATCCAAATGTTTGTGTTTTGGGTAATTTCTTCAATCATTGTGTCAGTAAAAAAAGATTCCTAGCATCTATTGGGGTTCTTACTTCCTTTGTAATACCTGTCACACACCCTGCCCTCATTCGAATAATATTTCTTCTAGGAGTTCTGGACTCATGTTTTGACTACATGTCCCACAACAATTTTCTTTTTCTGCTTATATAAGCTAGTGAACCATAATTTTTTCTTACAATGTCATCATTCAGACGACTGTGGAAAGGGATAGTTTCAATTTCATCAAAATCATCAAAAGAAATAGGGATTAACTCACCCTCTTCTGGCTGTTGTTCAACTCCACCTTTTTCGTGATGTTGGTTATCAGCGTCGATGTCCATATTATCTCCACCTTCATCTTCGTCGGATCCACACAGGTTTGTATCCTCCTCATTATTTTCAAATATAAGTTGATGGACGAATGCACCAGTGGGTCTTTCTTGATTTTCACGTTCTTCTCTTTCAACGCTCATAAGAAGCCTTGAAATTCTGATTTCCTCATTGTCATCCATTTCGGCAAATATTCAACTTGAATCAATTTTGTAAAGACATAAAAAATAATCACAAACTACATTAATCATTAATCTATGGTCGTAGAGAAAATCAAAATAATGTATTCATAACATTTCCTATGTTAATAGTACGGGAAAAAAGTTTTTAGCTTGGTCACAGTTCATTTTGTTGAAAGCCTCACTTTTGTTATTACCAGTATTTTCAGCTCTAAAAACAATCATTTTGGTGTTTAAATTGTTGTTCCTCGTCCAACCGTTGCCGAGATATTCATAGTGCTAACACAATACGTTGTCCTATAGTAATCATAAAGTTTAAAAAATGCAATAGAAACACAGTTTTAAAAAAGATAATCATTTATTAGAAATTTTAACAAATCACAGTAAACAGTGCAAAATAAATAGGCTATCACAACCAAATCAGAATCAAGGTGCTCGGATATTTTCAAGCGAAGGCATCTTGTTGGTCAGAGAGAGAGCTGTCTTTGACTGGGTCTGCTTGTTGAGGAAACTGCAGATATACTGGAAATGGAAAACCCATGTTTGTGAAAAATAATATAAATACATTATAAACCTGGGAAATGTTGCAAAAGCGTTAACATTGAGTTTTTGAATGATATATTTTTCCAGAATAACGTATCCGAAATCGGATAGTAGGAACACCTCCAAAAATGAAATTAACCCTAGGACTGCCCTTGCCTGATTTATGCTAAATTCCTCGGTGCCCCAGCAATTTTTTCCATTTTGCTGAGGTGTTTTTAACAATTCGCAGTGCCTAAACTACTGTTGACAACCTAGTCATATGTAACTCGTTTTGTTCAGAAAAAGAAAGATTTTGAATAAAATAAAATGAATCCCTGTTGGTGGTTTTTCTGCAAAATGTGAAAAACCAAAATTTTATAACGGCTTTTTAAATAATTTTCAAAAGTAGAGTCCTAGAGTTTTTACATTTTTTTACAGACAATCAAAGATATACAAAATGTAGGCAATTTATTTCCTTACGCGGAAATGTGTTTGATTTATTTGAAAAAAATATTCCTCGAATTGCGGAAAGAAATACGGAAACCGGTGAAAATCAAAAAACTTACCCTGTACATTTGAAAAATAAAAATAAAATCAAAAGTATAAAAGTAATATACTAAAACTGTTATATTACTAAAGGTAACAATACAATTATCAGAAATAATGCACTTTTGTACAAAGTAATAACTGTTTTTATGACTTTATATGAGTTGAAAAACAAAATTTGAGCTTCGCCGAAAGCCAAAATTAGTTATTTGAAAAGCTAGATCTAATTTTTGTACTTTCTTATAATTATAATAAATGGTACATATTATAGTAAATACATTTCTGAACCAGAAAATATATAATATATGATATATAATATAGTATATGAATAATATATTGATCTGTTACTGCTACAAGGTTCGTTTATATATGAAAATGAAAATTTAGAATCTCCTCTTATAAATAGTATCAATATTATTACGTTTCTGGATCAATTTCAATGCGTTAAAATCAGTTGAAAAAAATACCCAATTCACCGGATTCCGGCGTTTATCCATGTGGCGCACACATGCAATCGCTGGCGAAGTGGCGGAAGGCAGTCCTAGGCTTAAAATTGGCCCCATAAGTGGATGCATGTATGTAAGTAATAGCTCTACTAGCTACCATTAAGTATGCACTATTAAAGTACAACAAAAATTGGTAAATTGGTACGCCTGGAGCTTGTTTTAGGTTGTATAAAGTTGAAAATTGTTGCTCACAAGATCAGCCCCATGGCTGCCATAATGGATTCAATATGACAAATTAGTGGTTACCTGAACTAACCATAATTTGGTTGTTTTGCTTATTAACCGGTTTTAAATTTTGGAATCGCTGAGAGAAGACAAAGTGCTCAAGGTTTCTACTTGAAGAATTCCTACAGAAAAATCCAATACAGATGATCCCTCAGCTTTCTACATTTATTTGAATGACTTTGGACCACAAGTGATTGTTTAGCAAATGCAGAAAATGATTTAAGCAAAAATTTCCAACCGTCATACTGGTTCAGATGGTTTTAAGCCTGAAACCATAAATTTTTTCCCCAGATGCCATAAACACCATTTGTTCAAATTTGTATGTATATATATATATATATATATATATATACATACATATATATATATATATATTTACATAGGTAGGAAATAAGTAACTAAGTACCCTTTTTCAAAACATTTTATTAGTGACATGTTTCAATCTAAGGCCATTGTCAAGCTAAATATACCTAACCTAATACAAACAAACAACATTTAAAACTGTCCATATGATTAAAATAAATACTAAATTAGTTCTGTCTGTTTTAGCGAATTTCCCCTATAGGGAAGAAGCTATTACCGTAGGTGGCATGGTAACACTTAAACCCGAGACCATGATAACTTTTCATTTTGAGGCCCCCAGATGCCAAAAACACCATTCGTTCAAATTTTGTATATATGTATATATTTATTTATGTGTACGTAAGCATGATAACTCTTGTAAAAACGGTCTGATCTTGAATAAATTTGGTACGGACGTGTAAAGTAGCATTTATTTGAAGGAGTTCGAAAAACAGACGAATCACATCGTCCGAAGAGGGGTTTTCGGGTGGTTTTGTACCAAAAAATGTTTTTTTGTGGGGTTTTCACATGTAATTTTTTTTTAAATCAAATATTTAGTTATACCATTGAATTCAGCTTAAAAAAACAAACAATTTGATATTTGATCATTGCTCTACGTCAATTGGTTACTGAGATATTGCAAGTGCTAAACACAGTACGTTGTCTAATGCTATTCTTATGGAGAAAAATAAATTTTATATCTCGCTTATTTATGAATATAAACTGACGAAAGAAACTTGGAAATATAAAATTAAATAAGGAAAAATAAATTGTTGATTAACTCGTACAAATGTACTTCAGAGCAAGACCTGAATGTCACTGCTTTATAATATGTGATAAGTTTTTGTATTTTTTAAGAGTAAAGTTTTGTCCTGCGCACAAAAAAACCAGCACCATTTTCTTAGTAGCAAGGTAATAAGCACTGATAAACTTTCCACTACTAAATATATTTTAAATTTCCCGGCGTTTTAAAAGAATTGTGTACTGACTTAAACACTTTCTACTAACAACATTTTAGGAGTTTGTAGGTCGACAGTGAACAGACAAGACTGGAAGTTTTAGTAACCAGTCAGTAACTTAACCTATCCTACCTCCGCAGAGTGCTGTATTACGGAGTTAGGCTACGTAAGGTTACTCTCAGGTTCATTTTGCAGGATATAAGTATGTTTCTATAATGTGTTTAAATACTAAAATATAACTCATAAGTCAGTAGAAATTTAACAAAAAAATAAGAGGACACTGCAAAACAGATCCACTAAATACTCATTTATTACAATAACAAATACCTTGGCTGCTGAAAAAATAGGGTGAGTACCTTTCACATATCTCTAGCGCTGAATAATATACTAACTCCTACCTCCAACAACCCTATTTTAATCAAATATGTTTACATATAAACAAGTGAAAGTACGATGGTATACCTGTCCGGCACCAATGAGGGCTGGCAGGTCGATGCCAGTTTGGATGCCAAGGCCTTGCAGCATATAGACCAGGTCCTCGGTTGCCACATTGCCCGAGGCCCCACGGGCATAAGGACAACCACCGAGGCCAGAGACTGAGGCGTCTACTACGCTCACTCCCATCTGAGGACGGCAACAATTGTCATAATACAGCAGAAGATACAAGCTTGTGCACTGCTATGCATCTCATTTCAAACTGAGAATGGATTTTGAGTAAAGCAACTGTTGAATGCACAGTAAGGTTTTCTTTATTTGTTGTCTTTAGCGAGTTAATTCATATAGCTATTTCCCTTTATAAACATAAACTCAAGAAAATCAATTAAATGGAGTATCCATCTCTACTCTCTAGTGTTTTCAAGTTACTTTCATGCTATTGATTGATGGGAAGAGCTATTAGTGTACATAGGTTAGTTATTGTTATGTTAGCAGAAGATAATATTCTAATGAAAAATCAACTATTAATAAAATCATAAATTGTGGCGTGAAGGAGATGTTCACTATTCTCCTTTCCTTTCTTAAAAAATCTTTGGCTTCTATCCTTTTTTTTTCTTGTCTACCCTAGTGGCAATTTGTATTTAACATAGTTGGACAATGGTCTAAACCTCTCAGTCATGTGGGCACTCCGGGAATCAAACTTATGACCTCTTGCACTGAAATAACTAGGGGTGTGCGATGCAGTGATTTTATTTTGATTCGATGCAATGATGCAATTCAAAGAATTTTGATTTGAATCGATGCGATGCGACATGATTCAATGATTAAAACTCGCCTATACACCAATTTTTATGACAAACATGGATGTTCTACCATCGTGGCCAAAGTCTAGTTATAATTTTCTGATTTGATCAAGTAATTCTTCTTCCTTCCTATCTTGATCCATCACTTCAAAAACTTTTGCAATAAAAATGCATAACCTAAACTTAATTGTATTTATTTAAGTTTCAAAGGACGGACGAATACAAACGAGTGCTAAAGTTCAATAACGAGTGATGACGTAGACAGTTTTGCCAGAGTGTAAAATACCACTATCGTACCACACCAGTAAAACTACCGTATTTTTTACAAAATAATATTTTACCCACCCTAGGAATCGTTTTGAGAAGGTATAACATTATTGAAATAACTCAATGTTTATTATAAATTCATAATGGGGAAAAATGTGGTTGTAAGATAATGACTCAAAGAAATAATGTTGGTCAGCTGACTGATTAATTGCTTTCAACCGGACTCCATCCCACCCCTCCCCTCCCTCTTCCTTCCTTATCTTCAAGGTGAGATTTTTTGTCGCCGACCCAAACACTTTCCGTGCCCTTTGTAGCGTGAGTAAATGGCGGGAGAATAGGAAGGAATCAAACACTTTTGATGCTTCGCTATTTCGATTACTACAGCATAGAATCAAATCAAAATTTCGATGTATCGCACACCCCTGGCGCTAACCATTAGGGTAGCGATTTGCCTAAAAAAACACAGATTTTGCTTACACTCCTTTGTTCATATTATATTTTAGATAACTTAGCTTTTCCATCTACCTTTCCTTGTACTGGCTAAATGGTTAGTTAAGAGTCTCATGAACTTTTGGGACAAAGATGACAATCACTCAATAGGGCACTAGTGTAGTTACACATAAGCCATAGGATAACCATTCTTACAAACTTAACCTATAGTCAACAGTCAATAGTCAATCATCTTTATTCATGAAGAAGTACAGAGTACAACATTTGAACAGCGTCGAAAATGGTACAATTAATAAAAATTTGTATCACCATCTTAATTCAAGGATCTTGAAATCAAGGATTTCAACTTCCACTTTAAACAACAGAATTTTATATGTGACTTAATGTAGACTAAATCCCTTTAGAGACTGACTTGAAACTAAACTTAGGCTTTAAAAACAAATCTTGGATCGAGCCAGTCTCTGAGTCCATACACAGTACATGCTTATTGCTGTTTGGGTCAATGTCCTCTACCTTACTTATAAAATAGTCATTGAACACATTTGAAATAGTTTTAGGATCATCAACAGTATGTTTTCCTTTAGCTAATATGGTATTGTTACATTTTTTATTATTTTTTGTATCCAACTTCAGAATTTATAATACCCCAGACAGTTTTTTGGATATTAGAAGATCTACTGATTTTTGTCTCAAAATATTTGGTTTTAGCTTAAGTTAATTCTGCCCTAAATTCAATCTTTTCCTTTTTCAACATATTTTTAATCTTTTATTGCTTGCATTTTCTGTATTCTTTTGTCATTTGTACTATTCTGTATTGTTTGGCTTTCAGTTCTTCAGTAAGCCAGTGATTGTTTCTATCATTTTTGGTTATTAGAGTTTTTTAATTGCCAGATAAAAGTAAAAAATAAATTTATCATGGAAAGTGTCATATTTCTTTTCTATAGGGAAAAAATACACATCCTCCCAATTTTCATTTTTAAAAGCATACAAAATATTCAATATTTTCACAAGAAAACTTACGTATTTCTTGTTTTACAGACTGTTTGTACTGATATTTTAAATTCATAAGATTAATAATTATATATAATAAATATATATATATATATATATATGTATATTAATAAATATATATATGTATACAAATTGACACATACAAACTGCTCCGTCAGTAAAGCAGTTTTGTAACAAACCAAACATTTTCTAAGCGGGAAAGTTCAATTTTGTATATTTCTGCAACAAAATTTAAAGCTATCCTATTTGGACACTCTCAAATTATTAATGCTCTTCAGTCACTAAACCATTCTGTTTTACAAAACAAATAAAGAAAAAGAAAGTAAACTGGGTAGCCTACTTTTGTAAAGCATATATTTCATGTAATTTTAGGGTTTGGACATTAAATAAAAATATTAATACAATCGATAAATGCGAAAGGCAAATATCGATAGTGAAAGTATATCGAAGGCCAGTTATCGATGTAAAAAATATAAAAATTGATCTCTAAATATTTATATTTGCGATTTATTCAATATCGATACCAAAGACTATTTAGTTTACCTGTAAAGCGACTAGAATGTTGGGCAAAGCCTGACCATATGTGTCATGGCAGTGTACTGCAATCTGCCTGCTATCCACTGTTGCCAACACCGCCTCCAGCATGCGCCTCATGCTGCCAGGGGTGCCAACACCGATAGTGTCTCCTAGCGACACCTCGTAACAGCCCATCTCTATCAAATCTTGCACCACCTGTGTAAAATGAACTATCAACACTTTTCTTCTAGCAGAGTAACAGCTTAGAAAATTAATATGTTTTTTTTATATTTTAAGGATGAAGTTTGGTTCCAGCATTATAATTTTATTTTTTAGTTTTCCACATCTTGAACATGAAAAAGCCATGGTGCTATTCGATGGCAAATTTTTAATTTTTAACTCAAATAGATTAGAACTGCACAAGATACACCTATGTTGGTTTCAATGTGTCTTAAATTTGTATTTTCACTGTGAACGCAAATGTTACCTACAACATAAGGGTTGGGTGGGCTTTCCTTACAGAAGGTCATTAGTTAAAAGAATAATTGTCTTTCACCGGAAAAATTAAAAGCACCCCATCAGGACAAATCATTGGATAATGGTCGGCGGAAATGGTAGGCCAACGGTTGACATGTCGCGAAGCGCAAGGTTGGCCCAATGATGGATTGGTGAACCAACCATTACCCAACAATGCCAACCTATACCCAACAAAATGCCAACAGTTTATAATTTGTATATTTAAATGCCTAATTTAATTTTTAAAAGCATGATTTCTTTAATTGAATTTTTTGGTAAACCAATAATATAAATTTATAAAAGGAATATAGTTGGAAAAATATTGAATCCCAGTTGGGTCTCGAACCTACGACCTTTATGTTACTGAACACTCGCCTTAACCCCCACATCCATTCTGACTCATGAGAATTGAAGGATGGACTGAGATTTAAAAATTACCAATAGTCAGTACCTAAACGACTTGTTCTTTATACTTTTGTTTTATTCTTCTAAGATTGGATAATACTTTCGTTTTATACTTCTAAGTGAATCTACTCGTGCAAATTACTATAATAAAAGTAGGAACAAATTAATTTGATTTATATATCTATGAAATATGAAAAACTACAATCAAATTAATATATTTAATATAATTATAATAATACAAATATAATGTTAATATGGTAGGATTTTCCAACAATAGCTTTTGATGGCCCAATGTCTGTTTTTCGCTATCGTTGGCCCAACAATTTGTGCTGATAGGATATTTCTAAATAGGGGTTGTAAGGGGCACCAATTAGCAAATCTGATAGTTCAAAAATATATTATTTAACCCATTGGCGTAGACATACGAGCTAGTCTCGTTCCTTACTTGTAATTTTATTAACCTGTGAATTGGAGTATAAAATTGGTGTTTTAAATGGATTAATGGTGTATTTTAATTAAAATATTGTTTTCTTTCAGTTTAGAGAGTCGCATTGGCACACACACACACAGTAGACATAAGTAAAAATTAGCAAAATCAGTGTTGACCATGTGCAGGTCTCAAAGAATTAACCGATCCCGTCAACTTCCAAGTAAGCCAGCCACCGTTTGTTTTACTTGGGCCCTCCCACCAACGTTGCCACAGACCGGTTAACTCATTGAGAGTTGCACAACTGGTCAGTTTTGGTCGTGTGCGGGAATCGAACCCACGAACATCATATCACCACCTGGCCAACGTGTTTCCACGACGTAGCCAACTCAGCTAACACGACCAAAGGCCTGGCGGCGATATTAAGGTTTGTCAGTCAGTCCGCGCCCCTAGCGTATAGAACCGTAGATGCCCGCGGTCATTAGTTACATATTTTGCTAAGAGTGCAGCACCAATCAATTCCCGTTATAGGCTACTGCAAATAGAATAAAATTACTACCTCAATGGGTTAATAAGTAAAAGCACAGTAAAAATCCCTTTAGTTTGGGTTCAAACCAATCACAACAATTAAAAATGTTCTAAAAATAATTCTCTAACTATGTGTTTCAGTTTTTACATAAACACTAGTTTTAAAACAATACAGTAGACTCCCTCTAATCCGGCCTCGGATAGTCCGGCCGGCCTCATAGAAATGAGATGAACCACCTGCAGGAGGGTTTTCCGCAAATATCGATGGCAGATATCAACCGAATTAAATTTGTTTGTTTACTTTCAAGCCAAAATATAAACAAAACATAACAATTTAGCTGACAGGCGAATTTTGTTTCTTTTAGCGAATTTTCCCTATAGGGAAGAAGCTATTACTGTAGGTCTCATGGTAAGATTTAAGCCAAAAATGTGTAAAGTGAAATTCATGACTAAGTTCGAAAACCAGAAAAATCGGACCATGGGAAGGGGGGTTTATGGGGTTTCAAAATTTTCAAAAAATCAGTCTTTTGCACTTTTTACCCTGAAATGTTTAAAACACAAAAATTTTTATTTGACCATTTTATAGAGCTTAAAAAAACAAAATAATATAGTATTTTGAATCATTAACCTAGTTTAAGGGGTTGCGGAGAAAAACCAAAAAACGTATTCATAAAATCTCCCATGATAATCTTATGGGAAAATAGTTTTTAGCTTTTCCTCAATTAATTTTACTGTAAACTTCACATTTGCTTTTACCAATCATTTAGTTTAGCTCATCATTTTGGTGTTTTAATTGTGATTCTACGTCCAACCGTTGCTGAGATATTCAAAGTGCAAAACACAGTACACTGTCCAATGTTTTCCTTATGGAGAATATTTAAAATTTGATATCTTGATTATTTATGAACGTATATTGATGAAACTTGGTATGCAGCTTCACCTAGCAGTATATTGATATTTGCATAAAAAATTGATTTTTTGTTGATTATCCCCGTAGCAGCAAACCTGCATACTCCATTTTAATATATTTCACATTACTTAGATCCTTGTCTTTAACCTAAGAGCGTCTAACAAAAACATTTATATTCCAGAGTATCACAAAGTTGTTGCAGTTTTTCCTGTAGTTGACAGGCCAAAAATTCAGTGTTTTCAACATGGTCTTGGAGGTAAATTTTAGCCTCAAACAGAAAAGGTTGGTACCATTATATTCGTTGGTTATTTTTTACTGGATTTCATCAGTCGACCGCCGCGCCGTTTGCTTCAGCTGTAGGTTAGGTTTTACTTTTATGCAAACCTAATCCGTTGTAAGGTAATAAATATCCAGTGGCTTGGTTAGGGCCAAAAATTACCTCGAGTTATAGGCAATGAAATAAGAGGAAACAAAGATTAAATTGCGTGCAAACTGAAGCTCATACGCCAATTATTTCATTTTGTAAATATGTGGTACATTTTCATTTTTCAAGTCATTGACCTTGACCGTCAGCCTCATTGTATCTTCGCGTTGCCACAGATCAGTAATGCAGATTTCAAATAAGTTTTGTAAATAGTAGTTTTTCAAAACAGAACGTGTACGTGTAATAACTGAATAGTTCATTTAATTTAGGCATCCTACTTGTCCTGAAACGCCTACCAGATGACGTAGATGTTTAATGCCTAAATATTTTTATTTTTATTTACAGTCGGGCGAAGCAGAAATAAAGTAATTTTTTGTTTAGTATGTTTAGAAAGTTGTGATTTTTTTTCTTGAGTGCAAAGTTATTGATATATTATTTTAACTTTAGTTTCATCCGTTGAATAATTTAATATAGTTTTAAAATAAATAATGAGGGGTGCCAGTGACCCCCCTTGTGGGGGGGGGGGATAACTTTCGGTGACCGCCCCCCCAAACATGACCTCTGGATCCGCCCTTGGCATACTCAGTCATAATGTTATTCTTATGGAGAATAAGTCAAGTTTTATATCTCCCTTAATTATGAACATAAATTATTAAAACTTGGTATGTAGTTTCAACTGGTTGAGTTACATTAATAATTGCTTAAAAACACATTTCTTATCTTTCTCGTTGCTCGCTGAGTATGCAGATTTGCTGCGACGGGGGTATTTTTAATTGCTTAGCCCATCTTAAAAGTAGCTTTTTTTATGAACTGGTATGTTATAATAGATCGGTATTTTACATTTACAATTAATGCCGGCTGGTTCGGCCATTTTGTAATCCGGCCGAGGCCCAGTCCCGAGGTAGCCAGACTCGAGGGAATCTACTGTACCTATTGTTTTTTTGTTATACAAGCTGAAAATTATGTAGTTTTAAGGATTTTACAAAAACTTATTTTTAACTTTAAAAATTCGTAACAAAGACTCAAATTCTAATTTTATAAATATGTTAATCAGGACTAAATCAGAATCATTTTTCAGAATCATTTTATTTATTGTCATTTTTTTATACAGAATGGACAACGTCAAAAAAATAAGAAGAAAATATTCAGTAATAATGTCAGTAAGATTAACATAATACATATAATAAATGTAATACATTGCAACACATAATACACAGTATAAAATTAAAAATAAATATCTAGCTCTGAGTTTAAAGGTTCATTTACAGAGTAAAAAGCATCAACAATAAGACATTTAGAAATTGTTTTTCTATATGTTTCTAAATCTATAATATACATGTTTCAGGAAGTCTGTTGAACAATTTAATTTTTAAATATTTATGGCTCTTAGCATACTTCTCCAATCTTATAGTGGGTAAAACTATATCTGTGGCATGTTTTGTTTGATGGCAAATATATATGTATGTCATGTACTTTGGCATGACTCTTTGTAGACTGAAGAATTTAATGTTCGGGATTGTGACCAAAGTATTGCAAACTGGACTGAATCAGAATTGGTGGTAACTCTGCTGTCCAAACGTGGCTGTTTGAATGTAAAAGCAACAAACAAAAGTATTAATTTGTATACACTTCACTTTATAAACAATATTTCAATATTTCTTTAAGCTGAAAAGACTCTAGGAAACCAATCTCTAAACCCTAGGAAAAATTCTTTAAACTTGTTTACCTCTATGGACTGATTAATACAAAATATGGTGTCAAATTTTGAAACCTATTGAAATATTAGTGCATCAAAACAAAAATAAAATTGAAATCCAAACATTTTATTTTTTAAACTAAAACAACTAAAATTTAAGAAGTTAAATAAACTTCAATAGTTTGTAAAGTTTATTATTCATTTTGGTTAATGTATATTTAGTCGAGTAAGCTAATTTTACAATTGCAATCCTTTATGTCACGTTCACTTTCAACTGTAAAGACCCAGTAACCGTTCAATATTCACCTTAACCACTTGTTCAGGTTGGACGTCGCCCTCGTACGGACACCCGCAGACGCAGGACACGTACCCTCGCACACGCACGCCCTTCTCCAATGCTATCCTCACAATCTCTCGGAACCGCTCCAGGCTTTCTGCGATGCTGCAGTTTATGTTCCGCTTGCTGAACGTCTCAGACGCGGCTCCAAATACTGCTATTTCCTCGGCCCCAGCTGACAGCTGAAAGAAAAACATGTTACTATTTCATAAGGCTAGGTATTGCTGAATCACAGGGAAGATCCTGTTATACGGAGTGCCTATAAATCTTGCAGTTAGGGCAGGTGTTGCCAAATGTTATTACTGAAGCTTTGTATTTTGGTTTGTTAACTGTAAAACAATGGTAATGAAACAAAGCCAGCCTAATTACAACAAATTAACATAATAAGTAGGTTTTGGCAAGTAACAAAATTAGGTTTCAGTTCTATAATCACATTTGGTTGGTTGAGTGAGATGATGATAGGCATGACTTCAGTAAGTTAAATTGTATATAACAAATTTCTGAGGAAACCAAACATTCACCTTAAAGATTTTAAATGAATGGTACGAATCAACCAATTATTAATAACGTTCCTTTTCAAAGTTTGTTTCAAATGTAAGAATGCAATTATTTCTTGAGTAACATGATTGGGCATGATGAATTCATACCTCTATGTACACACTAGAGTACTTAATTTTAATTGTTTGCATAGTCCCCAATGCTATATAAACAAAATAAAAAAAAAAAACTTGGTTAGTTAAAATTTTTGGATAATCAATGTTTTTACCGGTCCGTTGAGAATAAAACTATCCAAGTTCCACTGTACAAAAATCCTCCAGTGTGTCCAACCGTTGAATTTATAAATTCCTAAACTGAGGCTACAAAATCCCTATCCATATCTTATTCCACAACTTTCACACCAGATCATACTAAAGAAAATCTCTTGTTTTATTTCAAACTGGCATCAAAATTATTACTTTTAGGTTAGGTGAGACCTGGACTTAACATATTATAACACTACAGTTATTAAGTTATTGTCCTCATACTTTTTTAATTGTAAACATCAGTTAAAGTACTCTGCAGTGTACACATGAAATAAAATAAATTTAATAGGTTTTTATAGTACAAATATAATTTTCCGGATAATCTGAAAAATGTTTAGTCCAACCAGCTCAGGGCCTAATTGGTTAGTGTCCCCACTAGGGTATTTTATTTATTACTAATCTAGTACTTGTCAAATTAGAAAATACTTGTACTGAAGAACTTCATAGTAAAAAGTATGAAAGTTAAATTCCGATTACAAGATTATACTAAGGTGCAGAATTTAAAGAACCACTTCAAGTTTACAAATTCAAAGCTGTAATCGGGTTTGCAGCTGTTTTTGCCTTACAAAATTCCTGTGTATGGATTGGAATTTATGCTTAAACAATACAATTTCTTCATATTTGTTTATGTTTTTATGTAGTTAAGCTGGTGGTTTTAATAACTGATGTAGTAGAATATTAATTAGTTGTCATCGTAGAGTAATGCATTTGTTAAAGCCACAGAAGAGAACCACAAATTGCTGCCCTAACAATAGCACTCATATTGATGTAAGATGAATATAATCTTAAACCTTTAATGATAAAATATCTTCCATGCTCTTTATCTCTAACCTCAGACTGACCTGGTGCCCCCAAAATTTACTAAAAAAACACTCTTATCTTTTTTTCTATCCTTAGAACTATTTTGATAACCACTGGATTGGACAACCTCCTCAATATAGTGTAAGCAAAACCACTGACAAAGTTAATTATGGTTGATTATTTTTCTATAAATGGGCAACTAGTATTGGGAGCACCAAATCAGACGGATGGAGGGTTTTGCACTGTAGCCACATGTGGAATTTACATAGCAAGTCTAGGTCGAAAATAGTTTGTATTCTATGACACAAATTGGCAATGCTACCAATTAAAAAAAAAAAACACGCTGTTGAAATTAACACTTGTGTAAATATTTCAGAATATTAGAAAAACAGTTACTTTTTAGCTGTTCTGATGACCTAATTCTGTATATCCGCAATTACTGTATTGTGATTTTGTGCATTATAAGGGTTAGGGAGAGGTCCACACAGGGTAAAAATTAGTTATAGCAACACTGGGAATGATATAACTAATGATTTAGTGCCAACTTGTAAAAAACCGCATTTTCCAATGTTAAATTTCATTTCTTTATTATCGGAAAAAATATTCATATTAGAACTAGAAAGCGCAAAAACAAAAGCGCAAAGCGTCGCTTGCTTGCTTTGCTCATAATAATAAGGACTTCATATTGAATTTATTAGTTTTTAATAAATCTGAAGATTATGAAAGATTAGTGAAGGGAGATTGGGATGAAAATATTTTTTAGTATGGCTAAATTATCAGCTGATATTTAAAAGTATGCCATAGTAACCTTCAAAACAAATAATAATCAGCTAATAAAAATTATCAGGTGGTTTAAATATAATTTTATGAAAACACTTATATTAATTTCTGTAATTTGAATACACTATACAAAATAAAAATTGTAATGATAGTATTTCTAATGTTTTAGAATTTAATCGAAAAGAGAAAATCAGATATTAATTTGTTTTCAATGTCTGATGATACATATGGAGGTAGTTACAAATCAAATAAGACATATATAAGCTAAATCGGTCCATTGGTATGGTCAGGCTCGCTGTCATAAACTTCTGGCCCGTGTGTACGTAGGTCATTGTAATAAGGAAATCTCCAAGTCACCCCCAAAGAAGTTACCCATAATTGCCTCAAAATGAATCTACACATATTTCTAAACAAAATGAGCCATGTGGGAGTAAAATCAGTTGGGTAAATCGGCCAGAATGACTGTTTTTGTTCTCTTTCTAAAAAATTGGCAAAAACAATAAAATAAGCCTAACGAAAAGCCAAGAGAACAAAATCTTTGTTCAATGTCTGATGAAACATCTAGAGGTAGTTACAAAAAAATGAGACATATATCAAGTAAATTGGTCCAGTAGAACGGTCAGGGTCCCTGTCTTTAGTGTTGGCAAAAGTTTTTTAATATATAAGACAGATGATACTACGAAAAATATAAACACCTGTAGACAGTAGAAAAAGAAAGGAGTTGAATTTGTTTGCTGCATTATTCTTTGGCAAACCAAATGAACTATCTTACTTAATGAACATGTTTTATGGAATCATCAGATGATGTAAACAAACTTCCTCCATAAGATTAACATGGAAACTTTAAGAGCCACTGGGGCAAAGCCCATTGACTACATGTTAGTTTGGATGGGTGACGACATATCTAGGTATAATTACCTGTCATTTAAAAAAATAATCATGCAAATCGACCCAGTAGAACGGTCAGGGTCGCTGTCTTTAGTTAATAATATATAAGCTCTATAAGATTAACATGGGATGGGAACTTTAAGAGCCACTGGGGAAAAGCCCATTGACGATATGTTAGTTTGGATGGGTGATGACATATCTAGGCATAATTACCTGTCATTTAAAAAAGAATCATGCAAATCAACCCAGTAGAATGGTCAGGGTCGCTGTCTTTAGTTTTTAATATATAATCTCAATAAGATTAACATGGGACAGAAACTTTAAGAGCCACAGGGGCAAAGCCCATTGACGATATGTTAGTTTGGATATATCTAGGCATAATTACCTGTCATTTAAAAAAAATCATGCAAATCGACCCAGTAGAACGGTCAAGGGTCGCTGTCTTTAGTTTTGACAAAAGTTTTTTAGTATATAGGATTTTTTAATATATATAAGAAAGACGATACTAAGAAAAATATAAACACTTATAGATAGGAGAAAAAGGAAGGAGTTGTATTTTTCGCTGCTTTATTCTCTGGCAAACCAAATGAACCCTCTTACTTAATCAACATATGTTTTAAGTAATCATCTGATGTAAACAAACTTCCTCCATAAGATTAACATGGGAACTTTAAGAGCCACCGGAGCAAAACCCATTGACGATATGTTAGTTTGGATGGGTGATGACATATCCAGGCATAATTACCTGTCATTTAAAAAAAAGAATCATGCAAATCGACCCAGTAGAACGGTCAGGGTCGCTGTCTTTAGTTTTGACAAAAGTTTTTTAATATATAGGATAAATGAGACGATAGAGAGTATAAAATTGTTGTATTGGTTATATGTGCATATGTGTAACAATATGATATATCGTTTTATATAGCTTTATTTTACTCTTTTGAGCAAAAAAACTCCAAATTTTGATTTTAAAAAATCCAAAACAGAGGTTAAGATTGTTCAGATTGTTGTGGCTAATGAACTCGTCCAACTGTTTACAGAAAGGAAGGAAGCTAACCCGACCTCAGTTTTTGACAGTATAATAAGTTTGGCGCTGGTCTGTTATTTTTGAAAAAAAAAAACAACACATTTCACAGGCGTAAACGCAATGCTCTGCAGCTTGGCCAATTCCCGATGGATTGAAGTGACTTAAGACGTCTCTGGCCTTTTTTACAGAAAAGTCAGTGTTGCAATTTTGTACTGTCCGCTAGCATCACTGAAATAAGAAATAGCCGGTTTTGGTCATGTTTCACCATTGCATTGCACCATTTAGAAATTACCAAAGTAGTTGTGTTATATTTTAGCGAATTCCCTATAGGGAAGAAGCTATTGCCGTAGTGGGCATGGTAAGACCTAGGCCCGGGACGATGATAACTTTTTGTTTTGAGGCCCTCAGATGCCAAAACCAAGCCATTCGTTCAAATTCATACATATGGCATAAACGTGTAAGACAGGACCTATTTTCATGAGTTCAAAAACCAGACAGACTGCTCCCATAATAAGGGTGGTTTTGTACCCCACATTTTTTTAACTTTTTACATATAATTATTTTTAAATCCAAAATTTACTTTGCACTATTTAATTCAGCTTAAAATACAAACAATTTTAATCATCTATCTACGTCAATTAGTTACCAAGATATTGAAAGTACTAAACACAGTATGTTGTTAATCTTATGGAGAATAAGTAAAATTGTATAGCTCGCTTATTAATGAACATGTACTAAATAAATTTGGTTTGTGACATCATATGGTTGGGGTTTACTGATATTTGCATACAAAACCCATTTTTTGTGTTCCCCATGGCAGCAAACCTGCATACTCAACAGCTATAATGTTATTCTTATGGAGAATAAGATACATGAGACATTTTGCTTGTTTATAAACAAAAATTGGCAAAACTTGGTATGTTGCTTCATCTAGTGGTGCTCCATTGGTATTTGCATAAAAACCTGATTTTTGAGGTCCTTGATGCAGCAAACCTGCATACTCAGTCATAATGTGTTTTTTATGGAGAATAAATAAAATGTCACATCTCGCTTGTTTATAAATATGCTTTGATGAAAGTTTAAGTGGCTTCATGATGTGATATGAATTACCATTTGAAATTCGCTGGGTATGCAGGTTTGCTGCAACAAGGGTATTGATACTATTATATTTATATTTAACCTTGATAATATGTATTATTTTCTTTAGGGGTGTGCGAATAGGGATTTCTGACTCGAGCCGAGCTTTTTTTCTAAATTCTCAAGCTTTCTTGAGCCGAGCTTTTTTATGGCAATTTTCTCTAGATGTGCAATATACCAGTAGTGATTTTATGACCCAAGCCGAATTTTGCTATGTATAATTTTATACTTTCAATATTGGTCATCTTTCATTCACTTCTTCTATATTCACTAGCCCTAGTTTTAATAGGCCTAAATAAAGTTCTACAGTGCAAAAATAACAAAATAAGTACTGAAAAGGAACATTTATTGAGACCAATTGTTGCTAGTAATGAACAGTTTTATTTTAATATAAAGTAGAAACATAGGAAAACATAACATAAAAGAAGAGAACTACAAATTTGAAACTAAACCGATAAGCCCGAATAATACCGTTAATACCGTTTTTATATCAGTCATAATAAACAAACTATATGTCAAGATGTACTCTCCAAGTAACCAAACATTTAGGCCCTATGCTAGGGAATTACCAAAAATACAGCAAGCCTATCTATTCAACTGATGGTAAATAGTAAATTTAAGGTTATCCTTTTAATATAAGTTAATTAAATCAAGACACTCAGCAGCTAACCATATTGTAAATATAATCACTGTAAACTACGTATCATTATATCTTACTGTAGTCACAGAAATAAATTATCCAATAATCGTAGGCCTGGCTTACGTTGTATGTAACGTCTATCACCTAATAGACTTGACCTATTATATCTGCTTCTGAAACAGAAGGTTTCAGAAGCAGAAGTTCCTGGTGGAAGAGGATCGTCAATGCAGTCTTCTTCCATCACTGATTTAACAACTTGATAGCCTACAGTTGAAAAATGATATGATTTCAACTGACACTTATTCACAGATTCAAATAATCCCGCAGCGTGGCGTTAACAATATATGATTATCGCAAAGCTGTAGCAAAACAAAACACTGCGCCAATTTGATTGTGCCTTGCTCTTGGTTAGGGGATCATAGAGTATAATAAATGATAACCTTGTAAATAATATGACCACCAGTATTATAACGTGTGTGACGTAACCATTTAGAATCTTGATAAAATACTTTGATCTTGTGAATCTCGCAATTAGTGATTTTGATTTGTAAAGTATAACAACAGCGATGCGACAATATTTGTTAACTTTAATAACTACAGTATAATTAGAGTTGTATTTCTATTTGCTTTATTTCTTAAGAACTTAAGATTCTACATCAATTGACGATTGTTTAACAATATAATTTTTGGAGAGTACTATTTCGGCTGCACACCAAAATGTGTCATGATTTGTCGCTCATCACCTACAACCTTGTCCCTGGTCATTGGTCACGCTAAATCATTGTTACATTATAACCATCTTCCCTCAACGTCTTAAGACAGTTTTGCAATCAACAGTGTTGCCAGACGTGATTTTAGACGCCAGGAAATTATTATTGTGCAATGTACGAAATTGTAAGTTGGAGTAAAGACTGTACCGCTGCAACAGTTAGAAAATGGGTTTTCAAGGATTTTAGTTTTTTGTTGGGGTAATTTTTCTTGAGCAGTAGGGTTGTTGTATTAACCGTGAAATATTGCACAACTCAACTGGACAACAGCAACATTGTACTGCATACAGAATTGTGTAGATGTCCACTTAATATGATTTTTGAGAGTAGAGAAAGTAGATCCATTGCATTGGTTGATCAGATCGACAGTTTCAAACATTTGTACTTTTATATTTTGTTATTTTTTTCTAAACGAAGGACCGAAAGCACAGCATTGCTGGATTATATCTGTTATGGAGCTCTACCGATGCAAATTATGAGAATTCTAACATTGATTATTGAAAGTTTTTGATTCAAATTACTTTTGTAAACGACTCTTTTCACTAGTCGGCGATTTAAGTATTTGGCTCGAACTTTGAGCTTTTTTGCAAATCTCGAGCTGAGCCGAATACTGTATTCGGCTCGAAAAAGCTCGAAGCTCGAATACTCGCACACCCCTAATTTTCTTAAAGCGATTTAAACTCTGAGTAAAATGGCTACCTTGGAATTTATTTTTACCGCTTTATGTTTGACTTCTCTAAATCTAAATTTTATTTTTGTGTATAAAATGTCTCTTAAAACTTTATTCAGCCTCTGACTAAAATAATATGCTTAAATATACTTCTCAACATCACCAATAAGTGAATAGAAAAAACATGTGAAGTCAGAATGAAGAAGCTTAGTGAAGAGATAAAGTTGTTGGCAGTACATTATGTAAATACACTGGTCCTCTTACAAGGTTCAGTGGACAACATTGAATAGTGATTTAAATGTGCCTGAGAATATTTTGGCAAATCTGAAATTCTTATATTTATAAAAGTTAAGCCTAATCATTAAGTCTGGGTTTATAAACTACCCTAGAGGTTATCAGGATATAGTCCAATTCAGAGAGTAAAAAACAAAGGTTTTTGCTTAATCTGATTACAAAAGAACTCAAACTGGCTGACTCCCAGGGCATCTCCCCTACTCCATCTGAAGCCTTAGTATAAAGAAACAACAACAAATTAAAGACTTATCAATCATACAAAAATTGACACGTATTAACAAAGATACACACATTTCCTGTGGAGCTTCCTCTTTACCACCTAAAATAATTTGGGTGTTGCCTTAAACAACTCAATGTATTTAATTTTCTCTCACGCAAGACTTTAATTCACAATATATCTGGACCTCAACTGACCTCAGGTTTACTTAAAAAGTAAACATAGGCTAACGTAAATTACTCACAGCGGCTTCCAAGCCTTTGAGGTTGGGCACTAATACTGGATAGTTGATACCTGGCCTTTTAGTGATGCCTTGCAACACCAGTTTGTGGTCAGCCATCTGTGGTACCCACTTGGGGGATACAAAGCTGAAACATCGTCCGATTTTAATACTAGTCTTTTACTTAAACTTTTGACTAGTTGTCGCTTCATTAAGAGTTTTAAAACAGAGTAAGTATAACAACATAACAATAATAAGTGATGCCTTAATGGCAAGCAAGTGGGCAAGGGGGTGTGGGCAAAGATAGCCCCTCCACTGTTCATATGCTACTAACTACCACTGACTCGCCCACCTATGTAACCATATCAAACCTTAAGTTGTATAAAATTAAATTTTTTCAAACAGATATATTAGAAAATTAATACACCCGTCACAGCAAACCTGTATTAAAATTGTCTTTTTTAATTTAATTAATTTTCTCTCTACTTTTTGATGTATTACTTTAATTGAATCGGGATCTAAATAAACTTATACACTAACTGTATACACTAACTTATACACTAACTGTGCTCTAGTGGGGTTGGGGAATGGTGATTGTGAAAATGATGCTATCTCGTTGGTGGGCAATGGCTGCCATGAAACAAGCCTATCTTTAAACCTACAACAAATGGTGAAATATCTTACCAAATTTGTTTAGGCTATGTAAAATAGCTCACAAACACCTCTTTCTTACCAATAAACACATTTCCTACTCTGGTTTTCTTCCTTCTTGTAGTGTGTAGCTGTAGAATTTTTTGCTGTATTTAATGACAGGATAACTCACAAAAGGTAGGTGTATCTTTAACATGAATAGTTTTACCTAATTCAATGAAATACAGTTTACAAATGAACAATATCGTATTTATTTACCTTATAGACAAATAAGTGAAATTCTGGATGCTTTACAAAGGGTTACAATTAGGTTACAACGAATATGGGGAAGTGACTCTGGCCTAGGTTATATATGGGCTTACAACAATAAATAGGTGCTTATGACAAAAATGTTAATGGTTCTTTATAAATGAGGATTCTTATTCTCAGGGGTAAGTTTCATGCTGACTTGAATAACGTTGAATAAATGAAAGAATATTTACTAGCCAAATTGGGTTTGTTTATAAATTGTAACAATGAGAAATTTTGGTGTGGTCCAAAAGAAAAGTCCAATGGTTTTCATTGAATTTAATAATAATTAAAGATATTCAAATTAAATTTAGAAAATATAGTTCAAATTTAGGTGGATTACTCTTGAAGTTATGATATTTCAGAACATTGGGCTTGTTCTATCAAATGTCTGTATTATTTCTAATGTCCCTATACAGAATACTAAAATGGAGTTGGTTTACCAAGCTGCTACAGAAATTCTTCACTCAAATAACAATTTCTGGGGTAAAAAAAATAAAAAGGATTGAAGTTATATATGGTATTATATGAGCAATATGTCCCTAATTCAATGAACACCAAGCAATTCAAAACTTAGGTTATACTGGGTGAAATTTACAGAAACAATGTCCTGCCACAAAATTTAGTTCTTAAGGGTATTTGGCCGCTAGGCTAGTCTCGCGGTGAGGAGCAACCATTTAATCACATTATAATGTATAACACAGTTATATTGATCTTTATATTAAAACCCATTTTTTGTGTACTTGCTTCAGCAAACCTGCATCCTCAGACGCCATGCTATTCTTATGGAGAATAATTAAAATGTCATAAATCATTTATTTATGAATGTATATGGATGAAACTTGGTATGTGTCTTTAATTGGTATTAAGCTACATACATCCTATCTATATTGAAAATTTTCTGAATACACAGGTTTGCTGCCACGGAGGTATTTTTGTTTACATATTTTCTTTGAAAAAAATAACTAGATTTTTTTATGAAAGCAATTTTAACATGTTAACTTTTTTGAACATATTTAGAATTATAGAAAGAATGTAACCAAAAGTTAACCATGTAAATAAAGAGTGTAGTTCTTGTTAAAGATCAGTTTTGATTTTCAATTATTTCAATTTAATTTAACTAGTAGAAACGATAATCAATATACATTCATAAATAAAAGAAATATAACATTTGACATAATCTCCTCTATAAGAATAACATTGGATAACATACTACGATAACATTTTTAATATCTTGGTAACCAACTGACATAGAGCTAAACTATTGGCTTGAAGGGGCCAAAGCCCCTAACCTTGCTCCAATACTCTGCTACATCGGATTGTTTTTACTCTTTACATGCTGAGGAAATTAAAGCAATATAAGTAGGAACACATGGCAGTTCATAAAAAAATAAGACACTTAATCACATATTTAAATGCAAACAAAGCACACGTTTTTAAATCCCCTTGTTATTTAAATGGGAATTATTTTAATCCATAACAAATTTTTAGTACATAATCAAGAAAAGTGAATAATTTTCCCCCAAAACTTCATGCCCACAGGGGTGCAGAAACGTTTTAGACCACTGAAATTTCCCCCGATCCTACTATTACGAACCAAAAATTTCCTCCAAAATTCACGAAACGTTTACCATTAAAATTTACCTACACACAATCAAGGCACATCAATAACCTACAGTAAATGTGTTTAATTTATTGAAATTCAATTCTACAAAAAAATTGTGTCACTTAAAAAACTACCTATAATATAGGGATAACATTATGTTACTAATAAAATACTTAGAAAAAATAAATATAAAAATAAAATTACAAAAAAGGAACATTTTGTAACTTGTAAAATTATAAAATTAACTCTGACATTTTAATAAAAAAATTTTACTAGTAATAATTGAATTAACTTACATAAGAGATTATTTAAAAAAATCTAAGTTAAATCACATTTTTATACATAATATATTTTATATATATATATATATATATATATATATATATATATATATATATATATATATATATATATATACAGTGGAACCTTGATAACTCGAACCTCAATAAGTCAAATTCCTTGATAACTCAAATTTTTGTCATTCCCCTTGAACTTAGGCAAGTTAAAGGCACCTAATGCTATGTTATTTTACCTCTATAAGTCGAATGGTTAACAGGAAACACCTCGATAACTCAAATTTTTGCAGTATTCTTAGCCTGTTGCCGCACCTCTGTAAGTCGAAGTTTTAGCTGTAGAACCTCTATAACTCGAATATGTACAATTTCCATACCTCTATAAGTCGAAGTATTGACGAGAGAACCTCTATAAGTCGAAGTTGTTGATTCACCAAACCTCCAGTGACTTTGCAGCCGGAAATTTCAACCCTTCCTCCCCACTAAATCTCTCTCCCAGGTGCTACTGGTGTCGGTAAAACAACTGACAAATTTATGTTGATGAGCAACACGCATATCAAACACACTCATCCTCACGCACGGGTTTCACCTATGTGAGGATTTAATTTCATAAATAAGGAATAGTCTCATTATTTTGTAAATTATATATATTTTTTAAATAAAATGGTTTTGATTTGATTAGATTTGTGTTCTGAGTCGTTAGTTAGTGTGAGTTCAGAGGTTCTGGATGTAGTACGTGAAACGTAGTTTTTAGGTTGTTTTTTACAAAGTGTTTGTAGTTTGGTAAAACGTGTTGGCAAAACTCTACCCCATTAGGAGAAGTTCAAGACTATTTGAGGCTGTTGACAAAGGAAATAAAACCAGTGACATCGGGAAGCAGTTTGGAACACCAATGAACACCGTCGACAATTTTTAAACAAAAAAGTGTCGTGCTGCTTCACACTAATTCCAACAATGCTCTGCAATTTTAATTGTTATCATGTTTTGTTCCCTTTTAGTTTTGCACATTATTTTAATAGCCTACAGTACATTACTGTTCAGCTAAACAAAATTGATGCGTAGTTGGTCAGAACTGACTTACGTAGCGGGAGGGATTTGTTTGAGGCAGGTGATAGAAGTGAGCAAAAAGTCTAGATAATGGACAGGAAGTGGTCGAACGGGAAAAACATCACCAAAATAACAAACTGTGAGTCATTATTTGTTTACTTTCCTCCTCTACAATATTTTCACTGAAGAAAGTATTTCGTCCTCTACTATGTTAACCAAAGAAGCTTTTCAATATATTTCCTGGCTTCTTTTAGACATTTAAAATTGTTCAAATCTATTTTAATTTTAATAATTATTATTATACGGTGTAATTATTTTTTATACATAGCTCGAACTTATGTAAGAATTATACCCTTCCATGATCCATCTATTGCGTTACCATGACCCTCAATAAGTCAAAGTCTTATTGGAAAATCACCTTGATAAGTCGAACCTAGATATTTCAAAATATTCAATAACTCGAATTTTTGCCGTTCCCTGAGGTTCGAGTTATCGAGGTTCCACTGTGTATATATATATATATATATATATATATATATATTATATTATTAAGTTCACTGCATAGGGCTACTATTATAATTATTATTTTTAAAAGAAAATTACCAGAGTACCCTTCAAAATTCATTACATGTGTCAGTGAATTAAAAATGAATTTTGAAGGGTACTCTGGTAATTTTCTTTTAAAAATAATAAATATATATATATATATATATATATATATATATATATATATATATATATATATAAATATTACATAATGTTATTTTTATACAAATTATTAATTTTAATCAATTGTAGATTGGTTACTGTAATTACAGAAATCAAAGAAAAATATTTAAATTTATCAACAAAGAAATGAAGTAAAATTCAATGTCAGGGTGTTTATCAGTCGGGAATTTGAATAGGTATTTCTTGAAAGGAACAACACACAAGTTTGATTGACATTTTATTTAATTTGTAATAATTAGACAAAAAATGAGCCATCATGTGTCCTTGTACGACAATTAGTTTTGGTTTTAGCAATTTTTAGTAGAACGCGCCTTATCTCTTGAATAAATTACCGCGACCCTCGAGTGGATGTCGAACATTAGACCAGCCATTATGAACGAGACAATAAATATTGGGTCGCTCGTCAACTGACTTTTGAGGTAAACAAACACAGTTGTCTAAACGGCCCTACACACACACTATACGTTTTAACATTGAGACCATCGACGTTATTTGGATATTTTACACTGGCTATTAAACTATAGGCCTAGTCTATTATTAGACTTGGCCAATGGCGATGGAATTATACTTCATTGTAAATCGCTCATGCAACGCCGTTTTTATATTATCAACGAACTAAACCGTTTGTTTTTTTAAGCAGAATCCAATGGTAGAAATTAAAGTTAGATTTACACATTTGTACTAAATTCCAACAACCTTTTTAACGAGAGAGATATCGCACCCACGGACACATAAATTTATATGTATCTATATTTTATATTTAAATACAAAATTGAACGAATGGTGTTTGTGGCATGCGGTGACCTCAAAACTTATCATGGTCCCGGGACTAGATCTTACCAAGCCTATATTCTATAATATGAAAATGTTAACCACGGTTTTGTAAAACCACCCAATTTATGGGTCAATAGGTAAATTAAATTAAATCTCACCTGGTTGCTTCGATTACTCTTAAACCTGTTTGGGATAATCTGTTGATAAACTCAATCTTTACTTCCGTTGGCACTGTAACTGGTTCATTCTGAAGCCCATCCCTCGGTCCGACTTCAACAACACGTACATATTTAGGTAATTTATTTGGCTTTCCATCCTGAAAAAAATTATAATGATAAGATATTTTAAAAACTACTGGGACTAAAGGATGATTATATTTAGCTATTTTGTCAATAGTCAGACTGCAGAACCTGTACAGAACTGTTTATAAAGACAATTGGGAGAAGTTCCTTGCAAACTATATTAGCAGCACCAGCAACTCAGGTTGGTGCTGCTCTGATGGCAAACCATTGAACTATAAAACAGCAAACTTAATCCAGCCACACCTTCAGACATGGTATGGCCGAGAGTGAAATGTACAGACATGGGCCCAGGAGTGAAAATGTTAAGACACAGCGCACACTACATGGACGCGGCAAGGCTACGCTAGGTAAATAAAATATTCTTGATTGTTTTTGTGGCCACCCAGCACTGTGACCAGCAACCTAAGATATCAGGCTTCCTGATTTCTAGACCAAAATGATACTAAAGAATCCTAAGGCCAGCTTAGTCATAACACTCAGTGAGCACAATTTTACATTCATAGTCACAGAAGAGCCTGCTCATTATTGAAGCCTCTTCTTGAACATTTGGAGGTTAGCTCCATTCTTAGAATTAAAGATATTCCAAAGCTTCTGCTCACAAAACCAGTTGTAAGATGGACTGGAGGGGGAGAGGGGGCTCATTCCTCAAAAAACATTAGTTTTTATAAAATATTTAAACCACTAAACCTGTGTGTCAAAATAATGTAATACATTACTCGATGCTTTGAATGAAAAATAATAAGTACCTATTTAACGACTATAAAAATGGCTTATATTTCTATTGAGCTAAGAAGCGCTGATCTCATGCATGTAAAAACATTAGCCAATATGTATATGAATCTATTCTACTACGGAAATCTCTTGCTGGGAAAAATCTTGGTTACACTAACCTTGTACATTCCTCGCTCATTGTCACAATCAATAATTAAATCATAAATCTATTGGTAGCATTCTGTGCCTGTGAGAATGAAAGTTATCATCAAAACATCTCAATTTTAAATAATAAAAAATTACTATCTAATTATTATACCGTAAAAAGTATTTTTTAAATTTGAACTTTTGATTTAGGGTGATTAGTTGTGAGTAAGTACATTACTTATGCCGCAAAAACAATGTTACAATGATTGTTTCACCAACGCTGTGTAGCCTATTTATGGAGCACCTTAACTTACGAGTGGATCTAAATCCAGCATTAATTCCCCATCTCATGCCTGACCCTTACGACACATATTTTTACTCCATTATCACCAAGGTTGCCACCCGTCCCAATTCTGTCAAGACTGTCCCGACTTCAGACAACTCTTCCCGCGTCCTGACCGGACACTCGTCCCGATTTATCGATTTTAAAAGAAAATTAATATTTTATCAAAGGAATAACTTATTTTTTGTACACACACATGTTATGTATAGGACAGAATCAATATAATAAATTTGTTTTGTAATATAAACTAAATCTAAAGCACTAACAAATCTACAATATTGTAGGTAGCCTAACCGCATTCATTCACGTTTTTGTTATTCAGTTGGATTATTTCCATCGTTTCAATGATTCGCCGAAAAAGTAATTGTGCTCATGAAGGGGGTATTCCAACACTGTTTGGGGGGGGGGGCTCTAACACCGATGGTCCTGCCCCGATTTTTGCTTAAGAGAAAGGTGCTACCCTGATTATCACTGAATGGTATAATCACAC
This sequence comes from Allygus modestus, assembly GCA_963675035.1. NCBI lineage: Eukaryota > Metazoa > Arthropoda > Insecta > Hemiptera > Cicadellidae > Allygus > Allygus modestus. The sequence continues at coordinate 235,794,905 of OY776112.1, forward strand.
TCACACACCTACAAATATAATGAACTGAACAAGTCTTAAAATAAAATGGGTAGGCCAATGTGTCGGCTAATATAAATAATGAATCTATCAAATCTTAGGAAAACTTCCCATCAATGTCCTTGTGTGAATTTAATATAATTTGGCGCTGTAAGTTATAAGACCTTAGATAATAACAAGACCAGAGTTTGGACCGTTCCCTATCAAAACGTTAAAAAATGCCACTGGCGTGGATACAAAAAAACAAAACCCTGCACACTTAACCCTTAAAGGGCTATCGATGGATCCTGTTCCGTTCCGGGCCATAGACGGATATATCCGTCTATTAAGTTTAGTTAAATTTTTCCGGGATAAAGTCGGATATATCCGTCCAAAATAACAAACACAAAAACGATACTTATTTGTTGTTTGTATAACCGTGTCAATTATTGGACTTGTAAATCATAGTTTAAAGCACTCTGATTTGTAAAATATCGGCTAAAAAATCAGTACCTATATTTATTGTTTCAAGCCCAATTACAAACAGAAAAATATATCAAATAAACGATTTGTTTCTGTACCTATAGATACCATCAAATAATTAAGCTCAAAGACATGTTATAATTCAGCCCTTTAACACGTTGACTGCGGGGCACTCATCGGTGAGTGTTCTAGTTCCTTTCCGCCACGCTGAACGCTCACCGGTGAGTGCCGGCGTCGCGTACTTTCCATTCAGTTTCTGTGTAGCAGCACATCGGGAAGAACGAGTATTTTTATCTCAGGAATGCGAGCTTAATTGTGGTGTAGGTAGGTAGTAAATTTCCCCAATATACCAGCATCACGAGACATCCCCGCATTAATTTTGTCCAACTTAGTCCCTCTAGATGGCAACCCTGGTTGACTTCAACTATCTGGATTGTGCTGCTGTCTGTAGCAGTACAGCGCCGTAGTGTTTTAGCCGGGAAATCAAAATGTGACCGCGCTTACCAGAATAGTTGCAGCGTGGCGGGAACTCGCCCCCGGGCGTGGCCCGTAGCGAAAGTGTTAGGAGTTAAGTGTATACACCAGATTACACAATTTTTGTTTATTATACATATTAGCCTATTACATGCCTAACTGTGCTTAAAATGTTATCATATACTTTAATTAAGGGCTGCAGTTTAGTTTACGGCCCACGTTCATTCCACTGAAATTTTTTATTAAAAATATTGTTACCGTATATCAATTAGATTATTGGTTGCACTTCCGCAGACGCCCAGTGGAGCAATCGAATGAAAATAATCTATATAAAATATCGATACCTATGCGTTAATGTTTTGATATTTCTATATAAATATATCGGATCAAATTCTTAGCAAACTTACATTTCATCGATCCATAAACATCCTCTAACACCCAAACCGTAGAATCATCTTGGAGGGCAGTTACAAAATACCTAATTTAAAACTGGCTTAAAATCATCTAACTTTGCAGATCATTTATCAGAATACCTCTATAAAAAAGAAGTCAGAATGTCAGTGGAAGATCCATTTCTACATTTTTAGAGGCAGCTAAAAGCGTATATCTGCAAAATTAACCCTTTGAGTGCCGCGGCATCGCACACAGCGACGCAATGCATTACGCATGAAGTGCCAGCGTTGCTGACAGCAACTCTCGGTATTTTACGTAGTACTTCATATCAAAACAAGGTACTGGCTTCCAAAGTATATTGTTTTCATCCAGAAGCTTCCAGCTATCAGTTCTATAGCAATTTCATTGCCTTTGGTCTGTTAGCAGACCCTAATTTAGTCATCTTTGTCGCAGATGTCGTCTTTATTTGTTGTTGTGTAAGGTTATACCGGCAAACGACGTAAATATCACTGATATTATTGTTATTGAAGTTATATTTTAGTGTTTTTTATTTCCTATTTACATATGAAATAAAAATTAGTAGCAGAATAGATGGAAACAACTTGAATAACCTTCGGAAATTAGTTTACAATGAACGTGGAAACAAGTGTCATTGTTGTCGAATCGTTTAAGTTTTTGTGAAAGTAAAAGGTATACATAAGTCTTTTGTTTTCTAGTTTATTGTGCATTTCATTTACTTTGGTAGGCCTAATGCTTATATACTAGTAATATTAAACATGTTTACTGACGACAAAATAAAAAATAATATTTGTTTATATTACAAAATTCTACTTCAATGGTGCTTAGTAACCACATTGCCTAGGCCTAGGGCCTTTTTGGAATTGTAACATATTTTCATTTAATTTTTTTGTAAACACATTTTTAACTCATACTGATGATTTATACATCAGTTTTGATCACCATTTTCTACTCTTTCTGCCTATTGGGTTGAAAAATATCAAATAAAATTGTTGATATAAAGAAATTTTTAGTCCCAATTTATTTTGTAATTAAAGTTATTTTATACTACCGTATTTCATAGAGAATTTATTCATGAATAAGACATATATATAAGGCCTATATATATATATATATATATATATATATATATATATATATATATATATATGGATACCTCTAAAATTGTATTTTATATATTTTAATATAAACTATGTACTACATTTTCTATTGAAATCAGCCTGGCAATGTATGCTTAAGAAATAGCCATGATGCAGTGGCACTCGAAGGGTTAAAATAGTAAACGTTTCATGTTATTTTTGTTAGCTGAATTTTTGTTTATTTTAAAGGTAGTAAATGTATGATAAATTTACTTATATTTATTGGGTTCCTTATTGGTTTATTTGGATAAACGTTGATAATCTAATGAAAATAATTTATTATTTAGCCTATATTGATATTTTATATTGATTATTTTCATTCAATTGTTCCACCAAGCGTCTGTGGAAGAGCAACCAGATGATTTCATTCGATTGAGCAAGAAAATCGATTAGGCCTATCAATCACGCTTTCACAAAACAAGCACAAGGCTACAATTGCAGTTTGGTTATCGTTTTGCAGAGAGGTTCGTTTAAATTGTTTGGTTTATTTATTCATCTCGGTTTTATTTAATTTAGTTTAATTTTTTAAACATTCTTTTATCTTTTGTTTGAGTCAGTCATGAAATTGTTATTTATAAATATGCTACAACTTGTGTTTATAATTTGTTTGATATAAAAATAGCTTATAATAACCAATACTTCTTAATATCGATATTTTAAATCGCCAGAAGTTCTGTACAGTATATTGATATTTTAAATAAAAAATGTCAATCCAATGAATGTGGGCGTTAAACTAAATTGCAGCCTAATTAAGAAAGCTCAACACAAACTTACATAGACAAGGCTGCGTGACCTAGGCCTAATTAATAGTAAATAAATCTACATGGTATAATAGTTTCACAAACTTACATAGACAAGGCTGCATGACCTAGGCCTAATTAATAGTAAATAAATCTACATGGTATAATAGTTTGTTTCAAATTCAAATGTCATCAATCATTAATCCGTAATTTTAAGTTATTTTATTATTCAACATTAAATTACTCAATCAGTAATTCAAATCAGCACTGGATGTTGTTTTAAAAATCACAGACAAGCCTATGTAAATAAGATGCCTTTAAAATTACTAATCAAGATTATAAAAAAATATAAATAATGTTTCTTACCTGTAAATATCTTTTATTACAGGGGCAGTCCAAAAACACTACCGCTCTAATATTAGAGCCTAATAAACCCTTATAGAATCGGACAATGTTTGAAGACAGAACCATTTCCTACACAACAGAGCTACATTTACTTGAAATCTTGAGCAAACGTCATAATTAATGGCTTGCTTATCGCAAAACAACAATCGTACCAAGGATAACAAGTCGTGTAAATAAAAACAAATGACGTCTGACCTACACTCTATCACTCTGCACTGGGGTGAGCACTTTTTCGTCTACAACATTTAGAGGTTGTGACGTCACGACCAGAACCACCGAATCATCAACCGATTGTTTGTTTGTTTTATCGAATGAACTTTCAACTACGATTGTTATTGTTTTGTGGTGGAAAAGCATAAATGGTGATTCGATTAAAATTCAAGCAGATATAAGTTAAATCAAAAGTTGTGGATACAGTGTTAAATTGGATCTAAAAATTGATGTACGTGAACAAACAACTAGGTTGCAGTTCACGACAAAATTATAGTAACCTAACTTAACCTAACTCCGCAGAGCGCTGTATGGTGGCTGTTAAATGGATCTAAAAATGGATGTACACGTGAACAAACAACTAGGTTGCAGTTCACGACAAAATTATAGTAACCTAACTTAACCTAACTCCGCAGAGCGCTGTATGGTGGCTGTTCGTTGTGCAACATAATTACAAATAAAGGGATTAGTATAAGTAAATAAAAGTCAAACCTAAAAAAGTTAACAAAAAAAGTGAGATTTAACCCTGAACAAATTAAAGTAATCTTTAAAACACATTTCAGATTTCAAAAAGTAAACATCAAAAGTAAGAATAGAACACGGGACCGCACGATCGTGGATCTGACGCCGTATCCACTGTGCTGCCGAGGCCTGCCGCCTGAGCCGAAAGTTTCAATACATCAGGCAATGAGCAACGATTCATTCGATAAAACAATCGGTTGGTCGGTTGATGATTCGGTGGTTCTGGTCGTTCCGTTTCATATTGTCGTGACGTCACAACCTCTAAATGTTGTAGACGAAAAAGTGATCACCCTGCACTGGCACCGTCGTGACCAGTGTTGCCAGACTGGGTTTGCTATTTTACCCGCAAACTACTTATAAAATACCCGCTTTTACCCGGTCATCCTGTAGTAATCCCCACAAAATCCCCGCACGAGCTTCAAATACCCGAAAACCGGGTAATTTCTTGGAAATTGCACATGATTACCCGAAAATTAACTAGTATACCCAAAATAATATCAGTTTTAGTAATCTTAGCGCTTAATCAAGGCCGGATTTAGGAGCAATGGGCTCCAAGGCTCAAACGATGGTGCAGGCCCTTGTTGTGTCCAGGTCCCTTTTTTTCTTGCTTGTATCAGGGTTTTTAAAAGGGTTCTGTGTGGTGCGGGCCCCTAGGCACACGCCTAAGTAGCCTATGCTTAATTCTAGCCCTGCGCTTGGATTTAATTGAGGCCAATTGGTTTTCGGGGCCGCGCATATATTACGTCACGCCTACCCGAGGGGGAGGGGGTTCAGCACATAGTGACAAACCATGACACGTGTGTGGAGGGGGGGGTTGCGTGACGCATCACGATTAATGGAGTTAAGCCTGCGAAATCGTCAGTTACAGAGTGATAAAATACCGTACCAACAATCAAATACTTAATAATTAATTAGTGTGACATGACATATGGTGAGGGGGGAGGTATGAGCAGTGTGACTGAGCGTTGAAAAGGAAGGGGGAGGGGTCAAAAAGTGCTAAATATAGCATGGCGTAATTTATGCACGGCCCCATACTGGAGACGACTCTCTTCAAACATAATGCGCTAGATTTCCTACAAGTTAAAATTTGGTACACTGGTCATAGGATGACAAATCGAACGACGAGTAAAAAAATCGTACGATCATACTGTAGTTAGTTTGTGGTATGATTAAACTATGTTGTTGCAGTCAAATCTGGCATTCAATTATTCGTTTATAATCATAGATTGATAATTTGTTATCGGGTTATTTTCACCATATAAGTATGTTTGAAAATACAAACCGGCTGTACCTGAACAAATGTTAACCGGATCATAATAGTTGTATATATTCAACGAGTTTAATGTATCTAGAGGTCTTGTATGGGTATAAAGGTAAACCCTTCATTTTGACAGTCTTTTTTCAGGTACACTAGGCCACCTTCCCACTAGCTCGCAGACAATGCGTTGCAGCTACCCGTCGGCCGTCTCAAAATTTCAAAAATTTGCCCAAAATTCAAAAAGGGGGATAAATCTAGTCCAGGCAACTATCGGTCAATCAGTCTAGTACCTACCCTGTCCAAGGTGCTAGAACATATTGTTCACAATCAAATTAATAATTTCTTTGAGGTTAACTCACTTTTGAATACTAATCAATTTGGCTTCAGAAGTGGACAGTCCACGGTGGAGGCAATTGGTGCCCTGGTCGCAATGACACACTCAATGCCTTTGAGAATAAAGATTTCGCCTGGGCAACCTTCATCGATTTAAGTAAGGCGTTTGATTGTGTCGACCATGACATACTGCTACACAAGTTGGAGTTTTATGGAATTAAAGACTCAGCCTTCAATTTCTTTAAAAATTACCTTGAAAACCGGAGGCAGGTAGTCTGTGCGGGAGGTGAATTTTCTTCAGTTGCCATAAGCAACTGTGGTGTCCCACAAGGATCAGTCCTTGGTCCACTTCTTTTTTTGATTGTCATAAATGACCTGCCCCTTTGTCTAAATAGTCACTCCTATCTTTATGCTGACGACACCACCCTCCTTTCCTGTCACAATAATTTTCAGCAACTAGAGCAGATGGCGTCGGAAGCAATTTCAGTTGCCTCAGATTGGTTCTCTGCCAACAGCCTCCTGCTCAACCAAGACAAAACCCAAACTATGATCTTGGGACTTAGAAAGGTACCGGAGTTGGTTGACTTGAATCCATGCCAAGAGGTCAAATTCTTAGGGGTAACTATTGACCAAAATTTATCATGGTCGCAGCACATTGACCATCTATGTAAAAAACTAAGTAGGCTGACTTACCTGTTCCGGAGACTAAGAGACCTCATACCCATTGGCTACCTGAAATCTGCGTACTTTGGGCTTTTCCAATCGGCACTGAGTTATGGAATAATTTTCTGGGGTAACAGTGCACATGTAAAAAGAGTTCTAGTCATTCAAAAGAAAGTATTAAGAATAATTGCAAATGTTAACCAACAAGAACACTGTAAACCCATTTTTATTAACTATGAAATTTTGACTGTTATTAATTTATATATCTATAATATTTTGTTATTTAGTTTTAAGAATTACCAATCATATGCACTTAGAGCTGATGTACACAGCAGGAATACACGGTTCAAAAATAAGCTAGACATTCCGTATGTTAGACTGGAAAGAATTAAATCAAGCCATAGAACGCTTGGGATGAAATGTCTTAATAAACTGCCTGGAAATTTGCTTACAATGAATTATGTTAAATTTAAAAATATTATTTATAAGTGGTTAACTTTAAACCCGTTCTATTCTCTAACAGAGTTTTTTGAACTAACCACCTCTGAAATTAAGATTCTTTAAAACAGACCCGACTAATCTGTGCCTTTCTCACATTTCCATTGCTTCTTTGTTTTTGTTATTCTCTCCAAAGTCCGCCCATAAAATCCACTTCCATGACTAACTTGTAGTTAATTGCAATTTATCTGTAACTATTTAAAACTATATTGACAAATGTTTCTAACATATAAACAATTTGTGACATTTCCAATGTACAAACAAATGAATCTCATGGAAAATAAACATCTTGAATCTTGAATCTTGAGTTGACCTGTTGAAATTTCATTTAGCCTTATGGAACCCTTCACACTAGTGGGTTGCAGCTACCCACCTCGGTAGCAATCAAATCGTCTATTTCTAGTAAGCTAATAAATTTGTAACTTGTGATGAGGGGATTTGATTGGTTTACATGGGAGCAGAGTTTACAGAGGGGCAAAATGGCGATTGAACATGAAGGCTACACTATTTTACATGAAACGAGACTTCTAGATATATTAACCGTTAATCTCGTTGGGGTCATCATCAGATATGTCCTCCTAACCATAGACTAAATTCTCTAACACCTCCCTCGTCCAGCAATGTTCCCATTAGAAGAGCCTTTTTAATTTTCTATAAACAATGATCGTAATATAGAGCGTATGCAACACGTTAATTTCCTAAGACAAAGTGAAGCATGTAAGGGGGCCGCCATTTTCTGGAATATTCACAAACAATACCCTATACCTCAAGGCAGGGCCGGATTTAAGCATATGCTACATAGGTGAACGCCTAAGGTCAAGATTTGTAAAAGAATATCATAATCTAACTTAAGTGCAATCATAATAACATTACAATTATTTATTTATCAATGAACAAGTAATGTACAAAAAATAATACATATCCTTTGACAACAACAAATGCGACATAACATTTATGTCAAAGATACTGTTGACTATATTTTTATTATGATCCAGTTTGTGTGAAATTGCTTGACCACTGTCGTTTATATCAACTGTCAAACGAAAATCTTAAATACCCGGTATTTCGGGTAAATCCCCGCAGCTCGAGTCCAAAATCCCCGGTTTTACCCGGTTTTTTCTTAATCCCCGCAAAATCCCCGCACGACCATCAAAATACCCGAAAACCGGGTAATTACCCGGTTTCTGGCAACACAGGTCGTGACACCAGTAGCCCAGTGCCAGTGTCTCCACCACATCAACATCATTTTACCCTAAAGGTCTTTGAAAATTACCCTAAATTACCCTAAAAAATTTCAAATTACCCTAAAGATTACCCTAAATCTGAAAAGCTGTAATTTATAGTATACTTCTATTGATAATATGGCCTAGCTAAGATCAATGAATGATTTCTTTAGGTACTACACTATAGTAATAAGAATAATTTAGCTTTTAACAAATTCAAATTTAATAAATAAAAATATTAGCAATAGCAATATGTTTTCTATTTAACTTTCTTCATTACTTAACTAATTTATAAAGGCCCAAAAATATGTTTATGTGATCACGTTATTAATTCCAATCATATTAAATTTACGGAAGGAATAAGAAATAAATTTAGTTGGGGGCAAGAAACAAATTACATGATAGATCACAAAATGAAATTAAATTACAACATTCAATAGAAATAACCATTTAATAAAAGCTTTTTGTTCTTGAACTTGGTTTTTTATGTTTTTATTCATATGTCTAGTAGTTTTTAAAGCTGATATAAAGTTTTGGCTTCGAAACATTTTTCATAACTACAGACCTACGGCTGACTTACTAATTTTCCTATTTTGTTACTATAGTTTTTATTTTTTTATTTTAGGTACCATACTAAGCTAAAGGAATGACTAATTTTCACACTTCACTTAAAGAAACTGATGTTAAGATTCGTGTGTTGATTTCATCTTAATTACATTTTATTATTGTTTCAGTGCCTTGCTCGAATATAGTTATTGTTTCCCAGTAATTTTAAACAGGTTTACAGGCCAACTTATTAAAATAAGATAAGCTAATTATGATTATTATAGTATTATTATTATTTTATATTTTTATTATTGTTATTAATGTGAGTCTCTGATTTAGTCTGACACTCTTTTAGCGAATTTCCCCTATAGGGAAGAAGCTATTACCGTAGGTCTCATGGTAAGACTTAAGCCCGAGACCATGATAACTTTTCATTTCAAGGTCCCCAGATGCCAAAAACACCATTCGTTCAAATTTTTATATATGTATATATATATATATATATATATATATATATATATATATATATATATATATATATATATGTGTCCGTAAGCACGATAACTCTCGTAAAAAAGCTCTGATCTTAATGAAATTTGGTACAAATGTGTAAAGTACCATTTATTTGAACGAGTTCGAAAACCAGACGAATCGCATCATCCAAAGGGGGGTTTTGGGGGGGTTTTGTACCCCAAAAATGGGTTTTTTGGGGTTTTCACATGTAATTTTTATTTTAATCAAATTGAAATTTTTACCATTAAAATCAGCTTAAAAAAACAAACAATTTGGTATTTTGATCATTGCTCTACGTCAATTGGTTACTGAGATATTGAAAGTGCTAAACACAGTACGTTGTCTAATGTTATTCTTATGGAGAAAAAGAAAAATTGTATATCTCGCTTATTTATGAACATAAACTGACAAAATTTGGTATATGACTTCATCTGGTTGTAGTTTATTATTGTTTGCTCAAAAAAACAATTTTTCGCCTATGATTCCCGTTTCAGCAAACCTAGGTACTCGGTCCCCATGTTATTCTTATGGAAAATATTTAAAATATTATATATCGCTTATTTATGAATGTACATGGATGAAACTTGGTATGTGACTTCACTTAGATGAGTTCTATTGATATTTGCATAAAAACCCATTATTTTGTATTCCTTGTTGCAGCAAACCTGCGTACTCATCCCCAATGTTGTTCTTATGGAGAATAATTAATATTTTAAATATCGCTTGTTTGTGATTATATTTCTTATGAATTCTGTTAAGTGGCTTAATGTGTTATGTTATATATTCATTGGAAATTCGCTGAGTATGCAGGTTTGCTGCGACGGGGGTATTTTTTAATTTCGATGGAATTAAATTCGTATTAATGTTCAGACTATGTTAGCTGTAGGGCTAGTAAAATACATTTTAAATAACATTTTGGGGCTCTGATTTTACCCTAAAAATTACCCTAAAACCCCCATTACCCTAAAATTACCCTGACCTTGCAATATTACCCTAAAAAAGGGTAATTACCCTAAAAGTGGAGACACTGCCCAGTGGCCCAGTGGCACCTGGCAACTGGCTTTAAGTGATGTGCGATACGTATCGTATCGTATCTGAATATCGCGATACGCTAGGGACGGTACGATATTTTTGAAACGATACGTATTGTATCGCCTAAAACGATGCTCGATTTTATATCGGCACATAGAGACGATATTACGATATTATTTTCTTGGCTGTAAAACAATGAGGTTATACCTATATTCGACAAGAATTCTTCAAAAGAGTTCTTTCCGTTTTACTACAATTAAAACAAGTGGAAATACCTCGATGGACGTATTTTTAACTGCAGTGTATGATACTATATTATACGTCGTATCGTTTATGCACAAATGTTAAACGATACGATACGCGTATCGCGACACAAAGCACCGATACAATACGGCCAATACGATATCTGACACCGAGACGTATCGTATCGCCGGACGTATCGTATCGCCGTATCGCAATACACGGTGTATCGCACACCACTACTTTGGCTTAGCAGCGGAGCAGTGTTTCAACAACCAGGTAGATACAATTTTACCCTAAACGTGTGATGAAATTACCCTAAACTTTTTGTAAATTACCCTAAGAATTGATTTTCTTCTATAAAAGCTCAAAATACTCTCGAGATTGGTTTTAAATATGATTAAGGCATACAAAGTAAGGTAACATAGCATTTATTACTCCTCTTTGAAACTATATTCCACATAAAACGAAATATGTATAAAAAAATTCAAATAAATAATCTGTTGTAATATTTTTATTCAGCGCTATACTTAATGTGCTGGTATCACAGATAAAAACTTGCTGATACATGTTATTAACAGTTGTTGGGAGTACTTTATTGTTTTATAAAATTATTTCAGTGGTACAAATTTGTTAATGTTATTTTTTCTCAATAGGTTTCATTGTGTAATACACCACATCACACAAATGTACACATGTTATGCCTTGTTGAGATGTTTTTATGTGCACTCACCTGCTGGCTCACCATGGGGATTTCACAGGCATAAAATACAATTTAGTTCCTTCATACAAATATGGGTCAAAATAGAGTCAATCTTCAGTAAACATATTTTCTACAACAGCTCTGTAAATATAACAACCAATATTTAACCATATTAACCATATTTTTACTGTTTAGAAGTTTCTATATTATTACATTGTGCCCAATTTTCGACACATAACATAATGTGCATCAATTTTATATGTTCGAAAATTAAACTTTGTGCTTATGTGCATCTGTAGTCTAATACTGAATAGGATACAGGATGAACATGCGAGTAATATATCTTGTATAATACTTTTAATTTACCCAGCACTTAATGTAAATGTTTTAATTCCTGGAAAACCCATTTTACATTGCCAAAACATCTAAATGTAAATTATAAGGAGCTCTAGATTTTACCCTAAAATTACCCTAAGACAAGTAAAATTACCCTAAAAAAGGGGAATTACCCTAAAAGTGGCAACACTGCAGCGGAGCCCGGAGCGCCTATGCATGTCACGTCGACACGTCAGACGCCAAACGTCACCACAGCTGCTGAAAACTGCCTGCAGTGGCTGCTTTTCAGGCACTGAGCTCTATGTTATATGTGGAGTCTGGAGTCACTACTGTTTGACTAAATATTTCCGAAAAGCGTGCCGTCTAGTTCAGCTTTTTACTTTGGCATGTTGTCACCTTGGAGTTAGCTGGACCAATCACAATTCATTTTGTGGACGCTGTCAAAATCAAAAGTCGCCGACCGGTTTTCTACTGTAGTGTTTACTGTCAACTGTTAACATTGGATTTGAATTTAATATTGAATCATCCATTATTTATTAATGTTATTATGTTGATATTTAAGTCAAAGAAATCCTATACTCTAATATGAGTAAGGTTTGCTTGCTTGCGACACGGATCTCAAAAACGGCTCCAACGATTTGCTTCAAATGTTCGAAATAACTAATTTCTGGGATAAAAATAAGTTTTAGACAGGCCTCATCACCAAGAAAAATAAAATAATGTAAAAAAAAAAATTAAAAGTTAAAAAATTAACATTGGGCTTATGGAGTTTCAAATCAAAACAAAAGAATTGTAACAGCTGTTCATAATCAACCAGGGAACTGTCAAAGTAATACCATAGACTACTGTATTTTTGAAACACATAATAGCGATGGATTTGAATTTATTTTTTGATTTATTTGGACTTTACCCGTTATCAAGTGAACCCTACTTACATCTAAAAATTTAGATGTAAGTAGGGTTCACTTGATAACGGTAGGAGTTTCCTTACCTCCCAAAACGTAGTGTGGTTTTAAACACTAGAAGCGATAGGTAAAGTCCAAATAAATCAAAAAATAAAACCATAGACTAACTACGGTACTAACTAAACTGTAGTTAGTCTATGGTAATACCATTGACTATAAAGTATTTATAGTCAATGGTAATACTCATGTTGTATATGATTATTAACATGTGGTTTCCTGAGAGCAGAGATTAAAAGATTTAAGTGAAGATTACATAAATAGAGTAGTACAATAAATCAAAGGGACATTGATTTATAAATATCAACTGGAGTGACCTTAAAAATGTAGGAAAGAGGCAAATGAGTTATACAAATCTGATTATCAGTAGGGGGAAGTGGTGAAATATTACTCCAAGTCATCTAAACAAACTGACTGGCCTTCCCGAGCAAAGCTCGGTCCCCCAGGTAATAATTAAATTAACCACACAAGTGCCCGTTTTTTTCAGTGTCATTCACCAACGACCCTAAACCTAGGAACAAGACTATTTTCATGTTACCTAAATCATTACTTAGCTTCAAGATTATTGGTTACTTTTTATTTAAAACATTTCGCAAGATTCCAAAGTTCAGTTTAACAACAGGTTTCAACTTGTGATGTACTTCAAAACCAAGGTTCATAGAGCTTTCAGACAAGGTGTGATGAGTCGATCTATTTAAGGTTTTCTACTTTACCGGAAGAGACCTCGTAAAAACAGCTGGAAGGTCACGTGATCACCAATCCAATCTGCAGTGTTGCTGAAAACACTATATTTATCGTACGAGTACCATATTTTCCTCATTAGTTTAATTCGAATTAATATTGTTTAACTGCTTACATTCTATGATAAGCTGTTATTTTATGAAACTAATATTTTTTTGATTTATTTTTATTATTAGATTAATGGATTAAGGGTTTAAATTTTATTTTGCACGTCCAGTGACAATTTAAAAATAGCTGTACCATTATTATACCCTTAAGGCTGGCAACACTTTATGGTATGTTGTTTATTTAGGAATCAGCTGGACGACCTGTAAGACATCTTTGCTGCGAACATTGCTCTTATGTAAATAAGCACACCTGGTCTGAAAGCTCGACGAACCTTGCTTCAAAACAAGATTGGTTTTGAAAAATCCCTAAATTAACATGATATAAATCGGGAATAAAATGACTATACCACCAAACAGTCAAAAACTCCCACAATGTAAAACACATTGGCCAACATAACGACCAAAAACACAGTGGCACGCTTTTCTAACATAGAGTGGTGACTCCAGATATAACATATAGAGCTCAGTGTTTTCAGTGTCTCCATCATAGCCAAGCAATGTTACCTTTGGCAAGACAGTTTGCCTTAGTGCGTGCTTGCTTACGTGCTGCTCCTCGCTATAAGTGTTACGCAAAACGCAAAGGCCCATAATAAGGTGCAATGTCTATACTGTAGTTAGTCTATGGTTAAACTATCATAGCCCTTGTGTATTCTTATTTCTTGTTTACGCTAGTTATTATTTGATGTATTATTAGCCTTAAGAATTTACTTTTGTGTGCAATTTCATAAGTAATGTGGAAATCAGGCCAATCATTTTGAAAATCCGCCGTATTGAAAAGAGGAACGAACGCCCCTGTTCTGTTATTAGCCTTTGCACGTTTAAAGGGTGTACCCACTTAAGCCTATTACGCCTTCTTTCTTTTGACAATGTAACAAGTATTAACGGAGCATCCTTGTTTGGTTATCCATCTTAACAGGCAAGTCCTGTTTCCACGGCGCAAGTCGTGTGGTCAACGGGGGAATGCGTAACTCGATCCCTCCGGAACTCGGTCCGCCTATGTTAAACTCCCATAAGGCTGAAAACAGCCAAATACGGAACTCAGTCCAAAATGCCGGGGGTAGAAATGGGTCCGACTGGAATCCGGTCCGGATTTATTGCTGGAAGCCCCGCCCTTCCTACGCTCATAATACGGTTTCCGCCTCTTCATTGGTGCGCGATTTCACCAACCAGAGCCGAGGGGCTGGCTCTACACTTCCCCTGTTTCAGTACTGACTGTTATACGAGAATTTCATTCGGTATTTGTTATTTTCTGGCATCGAATATTTAATGGTTAAATATTGTTATAATACAGCATTTCGATTATGTTGTGAACCGTTTAACAAACAAAACCAACCCGTTTTTAAGTAGTACCCATAAGCAAATTAAACGTTTATTTAATATATCAAATTAAATAATACTTTATTGTCGTTCAATATTATAATCATTGGCATGCATCAGAATTAAATCATATATTTAAAAAAAACACATTGTGTCTTTCATTAATAAACTCTTTAACACTGTAATAGCACTTACAAATCAATAACTCCTTAATATTAATTTTTAACTTAGTAGAGTATCACTTCATTACGTTCTCGGGTTGTCGGGTAGGGCCTCAGATTATCGTATTCATATAATCTCTAGTTTGTGTGATAGAAACACTGGTATTGAATGACAAATCCTTTGATGATATTTCATTATACTATATGTTAAACTGTTTAAAATAAATAAATAACAATGGAAATGAAAACCAAAACTGCTACAATATAAAAACAGTAATAGTTGTACTCTTTAGATAATTTTCATCACTCTGTATTCGAAAATAGCCCATTAACATGCAGCTGAGATTTACGAAAATTATCTATTTATCTTTTTCTATTCTATAACAAAACAAATAATGATCAGGTGATTTTGCCTGTTCCAAAAATTACTTTGCTTGTACCAAACAAAACGTTTCCTGTACTGAACAATTGTAGTTCCCGTTTTGCTGAACAAGCACTCCAGTGTGATTTCGTTAATTGTTTTAGTGAATTTCCCCTATAGGGAAGAAGCTATTACCGGAGTCGGCATCGTAAGACCTAGGCCCGGGACCATGATAAATTTTCGTTTTGAAGTCCCCAGATGCCAAAAACACCATTCGTTCAATACTGTGTGTGTGTGTGTGTGTGTGTGTGAGGGTGTGCGTGTGTGTGTGTGTGTGTGTGTGTGTGTGTGTGTGTGTGTGTGTGTGTGTGTGTGTGTGTGTGTGTGTGTGTGTGTGTCCGTAGGCACGATGACTTTCGTAAAAATGGTCCAATTTTGATTAAATTTGGTACAAACGAGTAAAGCAACATTTATGGCTTTAAGTTCGAAAACCAGACAGATCCCTTTATCCGAAGGGGTATTTTTGGGGGGGGTTTGTACCCTAAAAATGTTTTTTTCCTTAGTCTATTTTATTTACAATCTGTTAAAAATATATCCAGAACAATAAGTGAATAGGATAAAATACAATTGACATGGGTTGGTCTCTATCCATTGACGGAGCTAACACTTAAACTTTACAAATGTTAATTAAATATTAAAAAACGATTTGGCAGGTCCAAAATGGAGTGTCTCTTGAGTCTATACACTGATCTACTATTGTCCAGCAGATTCATAGCCAGATGGTTTGGATGGGCATCTAGTTTAGCTTGATAAGTCTTGCTAAATCGGGTTATTTCTTCTCTTACTGTAGCAGTACGTGTATCACGGTGCAATACTTCATTGGTCACATACCATGGAGCCTCCAGGATGTTGCGAATGACTTTTGACTGAAAACGTTGGATTATGTCAATATTAGAATTACTAGTGGTTCCCCATAATTGGATTCCATAGGTCCAGATAGGTTTTAGTACTCCTTTGTACACTAGTAATTTGTTTCTAGTTGATAATTTAGATTTTCTATTCAAGAGCCAGGACGATTTTCTGTACCTTAAATTTAGAGATTTTTTTTTAGTTTTTTACATATAATATTTTAAGAAATCTAATTTTACTTTTCACCTTTGGATTCAGTTTGAATAAAGAAACATTTTGTGTTTTGATCATTTCTCTACGCCAGTTGGTTACAGAGATATTCAAAGTGCTAAACACAGTACGTTGTCCAAAGTTATTCTTATGCAGGATATAAGACAAATTATATATCTCGCTTATTTATGAACGTATCCGAACGAAACTTGCTATATGGCTTCCATTTCGTTGTGGTCTACTGATAATTGTCCAAGAAAAGAATATTTTGCCGATGGTTCACGTAGCAGAAAACCTGCGTACTCAGCGCCCATGTTATTCTTATGGAAAATAAGAAAAATGTTATGCCTCACTTAATTATGAACATAAATTAACATAACTTGGTTTGTTGCTTCACCTAGTTAAGTTACATTAATATTTGTATAAAAATCCATAATTTGTGTTCTTTGTTGCAGCAAACCTGCGTACTCAGCTCCCATATTATTCTTATAGAGAATAATTAAAATGGTATAAATTGCTTATTTATTAATGGATACGGCTGAAACTTGGTATGTGGCTTCATCTGGTGGTGGTCTGTAGATATTTCCATTAAAACCTAATATCCTCTCACAATAGATTATTCTTAATTCAGTTTTTTTTTTTAGTAATCACTTGTCGTTATATTATATCACTAAATAATACCACAGACGGCGGGTATGTGTGTTCTGTTACCACGTTTTTAAATTTTATATAGTAGTGTACAAGTCCCGCCACGTATGGAGAGAAAGGTTCAAGGTAGGCCGGGCCAGGTCTAACCCTCTGTTGTCGAAACCTAGCTATTGTAGTGAAGGTGGGGGGCGTTCTACCCCCGAGCCAGCGGTCATTGCTACTGCCTCCCTTTAATTCTTAGAAAAAACTCGGCCTAGTACAAATTCTGTAAACTGAACGGCTAATCGCATTTAGTAACGGTTCCGTTTTTTCACCATGTGAAGAAGAATACCACAAAAACTTGAATCACAATTCTACAACGCTCCGTTAACTGGCTAGTCGGCGTTGAGAATGTATACACCTAGTATTATTAATTTGGTCAGCTCTAAATTTACGAACTTTTAGAGGTCTTTACAATTTAATTTTTGTATGCCCTATTGAAATAGTTTTTTCCTTCAAATGTGCTAAGAGTTTTTTTTTTGTGACCCGGGGCACTCTGCCCCTTCCCCCTCCCCTTTGGATGGTCCTAGGGTAAAATTTGCTCTAGATGTGCCGATAATAAGAGTCCATTTTCAGTATTTGTACAACTTCCTGAATTAAAAAACAAATAAGAGGGGGAGGAGGATGTCAAAACAGATAATAAATTGCCCTATAACTATGTTTGAGAAAGGTTGTTAAAAACTAAATTGGACGAAACACATTTTTTGTGATTCATCATAAAATTACGGGTGTGTGGTTACTAACTAATTTTAAGAAATACACCAATATTAACCAATAAAACCAATATGTTTATTTAATGAAATAGCAACAATATGGCTAGTTAAATAATTTCGTTAATTGGCCAATCCAATTACACAGGTCGGGTAGATCAGTGGTATTCGAAGGAGGGTTGCGCCGATGGAGCCGTCGGCGCGTGTCACAGTGTGCACACGTCGTTGATTAATAACGCCTCAAGGCACTGCCTGCACGTTACGGCGTGGCCGCACGGCACAATACCTTGTGGGCGTGTTGGTGTAGCACACTGTACACACCACCTCTCCATCATCCGCGGGGAACGATGGCTCGTTTCCTGTGTCCAGAAAAACGAGTAGCTCCCTCTGTTGTTGCTCTATGACCTCGAAGTCCATAAAGTTGACTTCCGACACCTCTGTTGGCACTAGCCTGACACCTCTGTTGGCATTAGCCTGTACAACGCGTACGGAAAGGGCTGTGCAGGTGTGGCATTTAGCGCAACAGGCTGCTCTGCTCGAACATGATTTATATGGAAATCGTTAGTTTAAAAACATGTTTAAAGATAAATATGTTGATGACAGTATTAATTGTTAATAATTATTTATTGCATTACAAAATTAAGTAACAGCGGGACAATGTCTTTTTCTGACACCCACCTTATCACAGCTTATAAAGAGTACCTGAGGGCCGATCTTTGCTCTTGAAGACCAGTCAGTTTGTTTAAATGAGTTGGAGTAATATATTTTACTACTTTGCCCATTGATTAGCAGATTTTTATAGCTCATTTGCCTCTTTTCTGTATTGTAATGTCACGCCAGTTGTTATTTATAGCTCAATGTCTCTTCAATATATTTGTTATATGACCACTCTATATATGTAATTTTCACTCAATATTTTAGCGAATTTCCCCTATAGGGAAAAGCTATTACCGTAGTCGGCATGGTAAGACTAAGCCCGAGACCATGATAACTTTTCGTTTTGAGGTCCCAGACCCAAAAACCACCATTCGTTCAAAACTGTGTGTGTGTGTGTGTGTGTGTGTGTGTGCGCGCGCGCGTGTGTGTGTGTGTGTGTGTGTGTGTGTGTGTGTGTGTGTGTGTGTGTGTGTGTGTGTCCGTGAGCACGATAACTCTCGTAAAAATTACCCGATTTTGATTCAATTTTTTAACGTGTAAAGCAACATTTATGACTTTAAGTTCGAAAACCAGCCAGATCGCTCCATCCTAAGGGGTATTTTGGGAGGGCTTTGTACCCCAAAAATGTAGCTTATCTTCTTCCTCGTCTTCCACAATCTGTAGGTTTTTCTTTCCTATAACAGCTGCGACTGCCTTCAAAAACACAATTACCGTGGTGCAGCCCGTTTCCAGACTATCTGTTGCCCTCTTAATAACCGTATCCTTTAGTAAAAACTTCCTAGGTTTCCCCCTTGTCATGGGATTTGCCAAATTGCAACGTTGGAAGTAGCAATATTGCAAGTTTTCAATGTTCTTCAGATGATCTATAAAAACACAATTACAATTATCACTATAGTACAAAGTAATACCGAGATGCTCGATTAAGTCCGGTAGTGATATTGTAATAACTTAACATGGCTCATAATGGATTAATCAATGTTGTTTTTAGAATCAACCCTTAATAAATTCATATTCATATGATTATTTCTCATATATTATTGCAGAAAATATCATCCTTCGGATTTACAATTATTGTCAAAAATTTAATCTTACAATAAACGTTTGATATATCGTTTATTAAAAGGCATACTTGGGTTTGCTTGACAATGTTGAAGTTATAAGAGTAAATACCCCCGTCGCATCAAACCTGCATATTAAGCGAATTTCCAATGCATGTATATGTTTCTCACTACCAAATAAAGCCATTTATCAAGTTTCATAAAAATACATTAATAATAAGTGATATATAGCAATTTATTTATTCTCCAAAAGAATAACATTAGGGCTGAGTATGCAGGTTTGCTGCAACAATTAATATAAGAAATGTGTTTTTATGCAATTATCAATATAACTCAATCTGGTGAAGCTACGTATCAAGTGATAATCTTTTATGTTCATAATCAAGGGAGATATAAAACTTTACTTACTGTCCATAAGAATAACATTAGGGACATGCAGGTTTTCTGATATGGGGATAATCTACAAAAATAATTTGTTTGTGCAAATTTCAATATACCAGTACTAGTTGAAGCCACATAACAAGTTTCATCAATATATATTCGTAAATAACCGAATATTCGACAAATTGTATTTATTCTCCATAAGGATAACATTGGAAAACGTACTGTGTTTAGCACTTTGAAATTTCTGCAACGGTTGGACGTAGAATCACAATTTAAACACCAAAATGAATGTTTTGTAGAGCTGAACCGATTGGTAAAAGCAAATGTGAAGTGTACAGTAAAATTAACTGAGGAAAAGCTAAAAACCTTTTCCCCATAAGGTTAACATAGGAAATTTTATGAACTCGTTTTTTGGATTTTCTCCGCTAATAAAATTCAAAAAACTGGTTTTTGACAAATTTAAAGCCCCCATAAACCCCCTTCCAATGGTCCGATCTTTTTGGTTTTCGCTACCCTACTGATGCCCTCATCGAGATCCTGCGGAGCATTTTATAGAGAGTGGTGCAAAGGTGATACGGACTCCTCACGTGGGCGTATTGTGCGTATCCGTTTACATACAAAATAACAACATTTTGTTCAAGATTAAATATTATTCAAACTTAGTGTTGTAACATGTTTATCTAATCTTATTTTGCATAATTCAGTTCGCAAATTAAATCATGAATATGGTAAAGCTTTAAAAAATAGATAAGAATAACAATAATATCTTTTAAAAGTTTGCTTGCTACCCAAAAACATTACAAAAATAAGGAGTTTACATTACATAAATTAAAGGTTGCCGATATTTTGGAAGTATGGCGGGTAAAATCAAATGTTTAAAAGCACTAAATTATATAGAATTAAAAATGCCTTTTAACTTATTTTAATAGCTGTTATACTTTTCAAGAAACAGCTGACATGCTATTTCTCTGTAATAATGAAGAAATTGTTTTAAAAGAGAAGGTCGCCTTATTACCCGCTGATTTACTCCTCAAGAGCAAGTGTAACCAAAACTACTTTCCCTTATTTACCCCTCCAGGCCATCAGGATCCCTAGTAAAAAAAAACAATTAACCCTCCCTCCCACTCCTCACCATCCCGTTTGTAATATACTGCGGACATTTACCGACAAAGGCCCAGGCGTTGGGGTGCGGCGGGCGAATTTACCGTTTTAGTGTCATATTGAAAGACGCAGAATCGTTTATGGTTCGTCGAACTGCTCCGTAAACTGAGACTCTGTCCAATTTCTAGTGTTACAAGAACAAGTACATTAATACAGTAATTACTGAATTTGTATACAGTATACATATGCAGGGTGATTTTGACTTGGTGTGAAAAATTTGTTTTGGTGAAAATATACATTAATTGATATATGAATATGTATATTAAACATTTCTTACCAAATCACTGAGGCCAATAAAAAAATTTAGGATTTTATAAGAAACGGCGCGGCGTTATAATTCAATAAACACTGTTTTTACCAATAATATTAATGTTTAATCTTGTATCCAACCTTATTTTCTGAAAGTACTTTAAATTCCCTATAAGGTAAAACCACCTTAATGAAGATTAATAATTCCTAATATACCTAAAACACTCTGTAAATGAAAAACAAGTTTTTTGAAATGTGAACACGAGTGATACTTTATTATTTTTCTTTTTACATGAGACTATTAAATACTGTCAAACATTTAGGGTTTAGGGTTGAATAACAAATCAATAGTATGGCTGAAGAAACTCCGCTAACTTGCAGTAGGCACATTGCTCCATAGGTTGGTGTCTCAATATGGAAAGTGTTATAAGTACTAGACATAGAAACGATTTATATTCATTCCACTTCACAAAAGTACAGGCATTATATAGGAACGTGATTATAAATAAATATTAGAATTGTGGTAGGACATTTTGAAAATAAGTAAAACTAATGGGCAAGTTGTTACTTGCTCTACTTAAAAGGACGTTCAAGTTCAAACATTTTGTTTTAAGTTGTTTACAAATCTTTTGTTCATCAGCTTGTACTTTGAAGTATCAAGTAATTTCATATACGGTATTTTTCATTCTTCCAGATTTCAGTATTTTTCCACATTAAAGTTTATTATCTCATATTAATAAGAAGTAGATGACATGTTGTAGTATATCACTTAAAAGCTTATTTGATTATCAAGTTTTTTTACTATGTTTGACAGTATCTAAAAATATAAGTATTACAGTTTCGCTCGTGCTTACATGCTAAAATAACTTTTTTCATTTACAGCGTGTTTTTAAGTTCATTATGAATAATTAATCTTCGATGGAGAATATTTATCTTATAGGAAATTTAAAGTACTTTCAGAAAATACGGTTGGATAAATTATTAAGCATAAATGTCATAGTTAAAAAAACAGTGTTTATTGAATTATAACGCCGTTTCTTATAAAATTCTAAAATATTTTTTCTTGGCCTCAGTGATTTGGTTAGAAACGTCTAATATGCATATTTAAATAGCAATTAATGTATATTTTGACCACAAAATGTTTTTCACACCATTTCCTAATCACCATGTACAATCTGAATTACTAATAATTCATTAGGACATAAAAGGGCACACCCCTAATAGTTTTTTTTTTTTTTGTAAATCAAGGAGAAAACAGATAATAAATGTGGTCGAAATCAAACCCTTTTTCTAAGAGTTAGCCAGCGGATGGGGAGCTTGTAAAAATATGTATACGAAAATAAACGACTACTGAGATATGTTCAGAGGGTCAGGTTTGATGTTTACACTGTCCCGCCTCTGAAAACCACTGATCAGATCACCGTGAGCTTATATTAATAAGGAAATAATTACAACTATTAAGGAAATATAATTTGCTCTGCGATTGTGTCAGCATTATACGATTTAATCAAATACAAAAATCCTCACAATCCTACTAATATTATAAATGTGAAATTTTGGATTACGGATGATTTCATTTCCATCATGCATAAACTGCTGGATCGATTACGCTAAAGGTGCATGAACATAGCTTACATATCACATTAACATATAGACCACATTACAATACATTACATTAATGTCAACATCCAAACTTTGGGCTCCACCCCACGGGTCCTGTAAGTTCCAATGCAAATATTATGGGAGATAAAATTTCCAAAATTACCAGCTGTAGTTGTTTGTCAGTTAAGGCAAAGGAATTCATATAGTAAAACCAAGCAATGAGTTGATAGTGCTGGCCAGGATATGTTTAATGTGTTTTAATTTGTTGCAAGCGAAGCAGCGGTTAACAGCAACGAGGTATGTAGATATAGAGCTCTCGTCTCTTGTTAAAAAAAGTGAAGCCTCACTGGAGGATATTTTATTGTCAGGACAAGGTTCTTATAAAAAAGTATTTTAATACGACCTAAGGGCTCTGTCCCACTCTGTCCCACTGACCTTCAAAGTTCCCATTGATTTTATCAAAGTTCAGTTAGTTACACCAAACAGCTGTTAACAAGGATTATACCTAAATATACTTTCGAAAGGCATAAACATATTTTCATTATGGAAATAACAAATGTACTTGAAATGTACTCAAACTCTTTTTTGACACCGAAGTTAGCACAATATAGAAATAGGCGAGTGAGCGTAGCGAACGAGCTCATCTTGAAACAATACGAGTATTTGACATAAAACAAATTCAATGACAATAGGACAGGACAACGTCTGTCGGACCAGCTAGTGTTAATAAAGAGTTTAATAAATCATATTCAATTATTTAATTATTTTATAATTTAATTGAAAGTTGCTTTTATCAGAGAATAAATAATTAATTACAATATCGTTCCTTAACACTTACGTTGGCATAATGCCACCAACATCCCTTGATGACAGCATCCGAGAATACTTCATGAGCCGCCTTCATAATTCCAGATTCGAAATCAGACATTATAGTCTGTGGGTTTATTGCAGGTGTTAATTGTTTCAAGCACTCAAACACGCTCTTGTAGCTTTCGTACGTCCTCCTTTCCTCTAAACGAAACACACAGCAAACGCCTAAAAATTAGAAAATAATAATGGTGACTTTTAGTGTATGGTAATTTAATTTTGTCATTCATTAAATTATAGATTTTTACTTCCTCCACTTAGCCATTGATTATGGAGAAATTACCGGGCACGATAGCTCAGAGGTAGAGCGCTGGCCTCGCCGTGGTCAAACGTAGGTATCCCGGCTGACTGCTGAGATATTTTTCACGAACGGTCGCTAAAGGCTTGCTCATGTGACTATTTCCGTTACGGTACCTCATTGTCCTTAGATCATCGCAAAGGAGATCTATGGCGACGGACAGTTTTAGGTTTTAGTGAGAATATCCATATTCGTTCTCTCTGAATAACAAAAGTGGATTTCCCGAATTGCGCACCTGACCCAGGTACCTGAGACCTCACCGTCCGCATGACGCATGGCTCTAGAATGTGTCACTCCGTTATGCATAGTTGACTTGGGATTTCCATAATTTGTCCTTTGCATTCACCCATACCCATACCCACCTGACCATGACCGGGGAATTTCAAAGGGGACTTCTTACCTTATGTTTGGAAACATAAGGTAAGAAGTCCCCGTTCTGTTTCAGTTCTTCTTACCGTTCTGTTTCAGTTTTAGAGTAGGGTGACAAAATCATAAACTCAAAAAAAAAAAACGGGACGTATCAAAGGAGGGCTTCCGGGCGATACCCTCCAGTGAAAGGGAGGTCCCCCGAGGGAGGCCTCCTTCGGGTCGTAATCATTGAAAAATGCTCTTTTTTAGCTATTTTGAGACCTATAATTCTTTTTCAATTAACCTTTGCTTTTGTAATTTAATTAAAATTCTTAGGCATACTTCTGGCTAATAAAGCAAAGGTAAATGCTATTTCTATGGTCTACCTACAATACAGGACTACATAACTAGCAAAAAAGAAAAATATTACTTGAAGTCATATTATAAATTAGGAAGGTTTAGCGATTTTAAAAGGTGTTTAAATAAGTTGGGTACTAACAACGTAAATACTGGACATTAGGCGTCCCGGGAGACTTCTTTGGGACTCCGGGTACGATCGTGAAAAAACGGGACAATCCCGTTTTTACGGGACGCTTGGGCACCCTATTTTAAAGGCTAATTAAAACTGAAACTATTGATAGAACAAAAGCCCTCTTCCCTCCTCAAATTTTGGGCTGCACGCACGACATACTTATGCCGAACCACCAACGCATGTGAGAGCTTTCACTCGCATTTCAACAAGGAAAGCTCATCACCGTATCCGAAAGTTTATGTATTTTCTAAGAACTTAAAATCCATGCAGACAGACACATATTATGTGTGGCTAAATTCGAAGGAGGCCCTCAAAAGTAAAAAAAACCTTTGAGAAAAGGGGCTTTCTTGTAAAGACAATTGAGGAACTAAATAACAAAGCAATCAAAGTATTAATATTCAATAAATGTGAAGGATAAAATTTGCGTTTTGTTTAGTTGTAATACATGCTTGTTGACAATTAGTTGTTATTTATTTACACCTTTGTTCTTATTCAGTAGCAATGTGGTGGGTGTAAACGGATTTCAGAAATTTCAAGTTAGCGTTTACAGCAACACATACAACCGTGTTTTCGAAGTTCGGCGTATGCACGCATTGCATTTCTGTTTCAAACATGTTTGTTTTTCTTAACTATGTCGGTTTTAACTTTAACATTATGATAAATATTGTAATTTCAGATTTATGTATGTAACAATTACATGATAACAAATGCAAACGAAATATTTACAAAACAAAAACAAGACCACACAAACTACAAACATAATTTGGCCAATAAAGGTATATTATAAATGCAAACAAAAATATACTTTATTCAATCCCAGAATGGAGAGAATACATTGAATCCGGAACACCGACATTTCGCACCTAGCCAATCTCCAAAAGGACTCCCCAATCTCCTCACCGTAGTTGCGCACCTGACCCAACAGGTACCTAAGACCTCAGCGTCCGCATGACGTTTGGCTCTGAAATGTGACAATCATGTCACTACTCAGTGCAACAATGACTTGAGACTTCAAAAGTTTTTACTTTGCACTTCGCGGTTCATTAGGGTGTGCCTACTACCCTTGAATCCCCTGACAAGAGGTACAAGAGGTTGTACACCCGTCCTCCCTGGAACCCTTCGTTACTCACAGCCGTCGTTACTCACACACGCCTTCGACGGCTGGCTTTCCCCGTTTCCATCTTACCTTAACCCTCCAGGGCCTCCGGAAAACACACGATTCTAGCGAAAATATGATCGAAAATATTCTGGACATAAATGGTGTATTTTTAAGGATGTTTATTTTATCCTAGAGTTAAATACTAATTGACAAATGAATCAATCTAATCTTAAAAATAGTTTAAATTGTATACCTGATGTTTATGAAAGCTCTTTATTGTTTTCACTAAGGATAACGATTACATACATTTCAGAATACATAACTTTATAGTCAATGACTGGTTTGGTTACCATGGCAATGGAGGGATTTGTTTATGGTTAGAGGAATTCTGACGGCCACCATGTAGGCTTCACTTTTTTGGGAGATTAATTTGTGTTTGCATACTCTAGACAAATTAAGCTCATTGGATAGAACCAAATTTTATCAACGAATTATCTTCCTTATAACGAGTGAAACTGAGGGTTCTACACACTTAATTTTACATAATCTTCATACTCCATTGCCTACAATTATTCGACAATTCATTTCAAAACGATTTTTTTATTGATGTTAAAAAATACTAAAATAAAAAACAAGACAAAATCTTCAAAATGTGTTAATAAACTACAATTCAAAAATCAAATCAAAAATTGCATTTATTTAAATTT
This sequence comes from Allygus modestus, assembly GCA_963675035.1. NCBI lineage: Eukaryota > Metazoa > Arthropoda > Insecta > Hemiptera > Cicadellidae > Allygus > Allygus modestus. Next base: position 235,821,737 of record OY776112.1, read on the forward strand.
CTGTTACATGTTTACAAATTAACAAGTTGTACATTGCACTGTGGAACAATGGTCAAAGACTGTCTGTTTCGGTTGGTACTTAATCTGCAAACATTAAAAACAGTACTTAACACATGTCCGGATAACTCAACCCTAAATTACATAATCCCTATAAAATAGGAGGGAAAGAAAGATAAACGAAAATAAAATAAATACAAATAAAAAATGCAGTGATTACATTATTTGTAAACAGTAGGATTGGCGAGAGATGGGCCCTAACATGGGGTCTTATGGGCCTAAAATCTGGCTTCTGATTGGTCCAATTAGGTCACGTGATTCAAGATGGCGGCGCCCATGGTGGCGTTCCCGCCAAATTTGCGCGCCAAAAAAAAATTGGCGCCAAACCTAACCTCACTTTTCATCCCTCTAAAGTGTTACCAACTTAGCAGAGCTAATGTACCATACATAATTATATGTATCATATATAATTATATGTACCATATATAATACTACAGTGTATAATCATATATATACGTACCATAATAGTGTATAATATACCATCACCAGAAAGGTAAGTGGCTATCTAACCTCACTTAGCCAGTGTTGCCACTCTAAACGCTACCTACAAAACCTAAATCAGTTACACAAAATTATTATATGTATTATGTCAAACTATCTAAAATTATTATATGTATATATTACGTCACGCTACGATGTGTTACCAACCTATGGCAATGTATATTTCGCAAGCAAGTACAGCCAAACCATTATATAAAACCATTACATGTATATATACCAGAAAGTACCGCTAACTCAAAATATAAAACTATTACATGTATATATCGTAAGAAAGTGTTGCCAAAAAACTAAAAATCGCTTATATCTCGAAAACGGTAAGTCCTAGGGTCATTTTGACCCCAGAAAACTGCCGACTACGTGGTGTAGGCACTTCAGGGGGGTATCTACCCACATGAAAAGACTTAACCAAAATATTGCGGGTTGCATCTCAAAAAATGAAGGGGCAAATTTTCAAAATTAAATATCTCAAGAACGGCTTGGCCGATTTTCACGAAACTTGGCATGTATGTACCTGTTAACCTCCACTACACATTACAAAAACCTAAACTCTGTACTGCAGGTAGTATCAAAATAATTGAAGGAGTCATACTTTAAAAATCAATATCTTAAGAACGGGTGAGACGATATAATTGAAACTTGACATGTGGATACTTGTTAACATCCTCTAACCTTCAGCTTTGTTTGAGGGTAGAAGAGGGTTGTTTAGGGGATGATGGAGGGTGTAAAACTTTAAAATTTAATATATTGAGAACGGCTTGGCCGATTCTAATGAAACTTGGTATATAGGTACCTGTTAACCTCCGCTACTATTAAAAAAAAAAACTTAAACTCTGTACTGCGGGAAAGTATCAAAAGATTGAAGGAGCTATATTTTAAAAATCAATATCCCAAGAACGGCTTGGCCGATTTTAATGAAATTTGGTATGTATGTACCTGTTAACATCCTTTACATCTTACAAAAAACTTAACCTCTGTACTGCGGGTAAGTATCAAAATAATTGAAGGGGTACTAATAAATACCTTAAATCTCGCAGCATAATCGGGGGGAACGCGGTGGTCTAGTGGTTAGCGCCTTGGACTACGGTTCAGGAGGTCCCGGGTTCGATTCCCTCTTTAGGTTCCTCATCAAAGGTATTGTAAAAGTCGGGTCTTGCCCTTCCTTTACCTACTGGAATGTTTATCCGTGCTACATCTACTCTAAACGTGTCACTGCTGGTAATTGATTCAGCGTTGCTTTGAATTATGCCTCCAAAAATCTCCCAAAGGACATTGCAGGGAACATAGCATGATCTAGGCTAAGTAAGGCAAACTCCCACAGGGGGAATTTTTTTAAACTACAAACTAAGCTGTAATAGAACAAAGAAAAATACAACCCAGAATAAATCCGAGAGGAGTGGTGGCGATTATATAGCCAGGCAGTGTCTATGGTACCATCACTCTGTGTCTTGAACATATATGTAGTGCATTTCTAAACAAACATCAGCTTTTAAGTATTGAGCCCAAACCTACAGTGAAAGACAGTGGTGACCTACAGTGGACTACAGCGCCTATATTACTTCACTTTAGAGTGTTTACTGTTTCATTGTATAAAATATACCATGCCAGATACTCTCTCAGATCCTAAAGCGTTTAATCTGGTTTTACACTGTGATGCTTGCGGGGTCATCACAACACCATATTGTAGAGATTGTCGCTGTTAAGGTAAGATATTTATCTATATTATTAGTTAGAGGTTTCTACCTCCCCTGGGGAATCATTTACCTTTGTCGGAGACTTCTAAAAGTGTTAAGCTTCCGCTGGACAGTATCGCTTGGGAGGTAAGACAACATACCTCACCAAATAAACTGAAAGTAAACATAATAAGGGAAGTTTTATAATGCCAAAAACCTGAAGACGGTGGATTTTTAGAGTTAGAATTACTGTGGAGTGACGATTGGTCAATCACCAACTCCCTTCAACACACAAACTCTGCTCATCCTGAACCAGTCAAGCTCACTTCATGATGAACACTCCGCTTAGCCTAACTAAACTTTTTCTTAAACAAATCTGTTCTGACAATAAATTACTTGACAACATTGTAAAAATAAATGCCCCCTACCTTATTCAACACAATATTATATTTTAGCACAGAAAAAACTACAATTCAGCACTACAGTCCATAATACCGTTGGGAAGGAAGGAGGTATTGCGAATAACGCATTACGATAAGCAAATGAGATTATAAAAGACGGATACATTATTCATTAATAAATATTGTTCTTTTTTTTTCATTGTAACTAAAACTGCTATTATTAGCGTTTCCATATTTTTATATTCTAAAATCCCAGCAATATATTTTGCTTTAAACCACGGATTGTTTACAACTCTGTTCTTGTTTGACAGAGATGGCACCCTCAAGCTCTCGAGGCAAACGTGCGGTAACAGTTTAAAGTCCCGCTCGGGTATTCTACCAGCCGACCGATTCAACCACTCATATATTGCAACTGCCAGAGGCCTGTGGCTGGAGGATTGTTGAACAGCTGCACTTGTGTGAATACATTTTATTTTCCCATCATTTAAATTTCCCGGTCAAAATATTTCAAAGTCCGTTTAATTGTTTGCCAGGGCCGTGGTGTATTTTGACGGCGTAATAACTTGACCAATCGTACCCAATACCGCTAAAAACTGCCCCGGGGGCCTTGATGTACTTGGCCTGCAACGTTTTAAATCCTTCGGTCAGATACTTCCAAGTCAAACGTTTCCCTGCGGCCAGTGTTTCAGCCTAGATCCATCGAGTCTCCACCGTCTAGGACCCCGGGCACTCCGTGACACGGTACCTCTATCACTACGCAAGTCATAAAACACTAACACACAAACTACGCAAGTCAAATCAGAACTACAAGTTACCAAAAGTTAACTCTAAGGAAGGTAGAAAACACTACTCTAACCAAAACCGCATTAAAGATCAAGAATAGAAAGTAAGATTACTGTTACCCAGCACTTACAAATACAACACTACGCCTGACACATGGAAGTCAGGGTTTGTTTAATTCCTTTACTGTAAACTACCAAATCAAACAATTGAATACAAACACAACACTAATCTAGCCAAGTCAGACAGTTATACTGTTTAGAAACCTCAATATACTAATTACAGTAACTTAAAGGAGAGAAGAGGCTTGTAAAAACCAGCAGAAAACTACAGGCAAGAAACTGATAACCCCACTCCACGGGTTTATTAACCTGCTTGCCGGGGACCGTGTGGTACTTTGTTCATGTAATTTCTTGGTCGAACGTTTCCGAGTCCGCTGAAGTTACCTTTATCGGGGGTTACATTTAAATTGACCGAAACTTCTTAAATTTCTCGGTCATTTACTCCTGCCTCCGCTGAAGCTACATTATAATGTGTTACATTTCACCTTAACGGGGATCTTTTTAAATTTATCGGCTAAACACTCCTAACCCCGGTGAAATAATTTTGAACGCTCACGTTTCCACACCACAGTAAGCCTTTAGGCTAGGCCGTAGGAGCGTCGGCGCGTTCTTTTTGGTTACCCAGAGCTTCCCCTGGAGGCCTAACCTCTGGGGTGAGAGGCCCCAACCATCGCCTCTCACAGTGGTAGCCACTCCATAACAAAATGCTACCTCCTTTTATTGTTTATTTTATTTTATTTTTTACAAGTCCCACCGTGCGGACTGTTCCAAGAAGTAACCTGGGTGTTAGCCAGGCCCTCAATCTACTAAACCCTTCATCACAAATTTAGGTTTACGGGGCTTTTCGTCACCCGCGCCAGTGACCTTCATTCAGGTTTACGGGGCTTTTCGTCACCCGCGCCAGTGACCTTCATTCACACACACACACACACACACACACACACACACACACACACACACACACACACACACACATACAGTGGGAACTTATGCATTATTCAAGACATGCTCAACTATATTTACAAAATTGTGAGAAGTTAGGATATTGTTGTATGCAGAGTCAAAGTGCATACCATAACTCTTCATTACTTCATTAGCTTTGTTAAGTACATTAACCCCGTTAGGAACAGGAGACTTGATGAAACAAGGTACGAAACCTTCATTTTTGGCTTTAATGAGAGCTTCGTTAAACTTTCTTTTTTGTATGCGAATACATTTGTACTCACAGACTCCGTATAGCTCCAGAAGAGTTTCTTTAATAAGGACACATAAAACATGTTTAAGTCCATCGTCGTCTGACATCACAGCAACCTTCGGTGCCTGTTCAGTCAGCAACTCATTCAGTGACTGGTTTTCTTCACACATTATATCGTTTGTAGTTTTAAATTCTGAGTTAATTTGAGCTAGCTTTTGGTTGTTTTCTAGAGACCATGTAATTTCAGCCAAGAGTTGAGAGTTTTGATTTTTTAACTGATTATTTTCATGTTTGATTTTATACACTCCATACTTTCTAATGGAAGGCAGGACTTCTTCAAAAACCCAGTATTTAAATGTTTTAGCAACTGGTAGTTTAGAGGAAAAAATCAACTCGTATAAACCCGGTTCTGATATAAAAACTACTTTAGAATCATGATAATTGAGTTGGGACCCATTTTGGGTCCCAACTACTTCCGGTTGAGTTGATTTGTATATTTCACTGATATGTGCTAGAAGAGCTTTTTTAGGGTTAGAGTAGCCCAGGATTTGAGCCACTTCTTTTCCATTGAACCAAGGATTATTTTCTCTGTCAAACAGGACAGCAACGGCCTGGTTATTAAATATATAAGAAGTTAAGTGAGACATTTTATATCAAGTAATGTGCAATAGTACAGATCAGAGCTACGTAAGGACACGTCTTACCTCGGCAGGAGCAGTGGCAAAAGTGACCGAGGCAGAGCGATTCGCGGGAGGGGAAAGTATGACTCATTATGGGTTAGGGGGGTGTTTCGCCCCCCTTGCACTTCCGGTGTTGTTTTACTCAAGTCTTTGTTGTTTTACTCAAGCCGAAAGGCAAGGTATCGTGATCATCATTAAATTTCCTCTTGGGTCCTGTAATTTTAAACTTTTTAACTTCGCTTACTGTAACGACTTCTCGTCTCTTTGTTCTCCTGATTCTGTTTTCTTCAATTTCTAAAACTTTAGCAGCTTCACTGAGGACCATCTTTTTTTTTCTTTAGCTGCTCAAAATTTAATGTTTCGGAGGTTTTTAGGTTGAGGGCGAGGCCCTTGATTTTACACACAGATTCTAGTTTTTGCTTTTTGGTTGACCAAACAAGGTATGCGTAAGTTTTAGGCCCCCCAGAAATAAACTCTGCGATATAAGACCCGGGCCCGTACTCGCTTGCCAATTCATCGGTCATTTCCCCGAGGTAATCTCCCGTAGGGATCCTGTACAGCCCTCCCCTGTATAAATAAATACATGAGTCCATGCCATAATACAAGACCTGCCCTCCAAGGGCATCCAAGTGTTCATAAAGTTTAAGTCTTGCATGAATTCAACAGTGGTGTAGGCCGCAATTACAACATTTCCAGTTCTTAGAGCCTCATTGGCGTCATCAACATTCTGCCAATTAACTAATAAAACCTCTTGGTTAGTTATTTCAACAAACTTTACTTTTATTCCTGGTTGAGTTAACGATTTGAAAAATTCCTTAGAGTCTCTCACAATTGAAGTTTTGTCATGTTTTCGCGTTGACCAAACATGCCCCAAAATGAATTTAACATTAATTTAGCTACTGACCTGAGTCCTCCATTTTTAGCAATTTTTTCCTTGTCCAGTTGAATACCCTCACGCTCAAATAAATCAGAAACATACTTGTCTTTATCCTCCTGTGTTTTACACCAAGCGGGATACCCTGAAGCTTCCTGCTTTACTTTCAAGAATTTATTAATAAAATCGGTAAAAAGTCCACCTTTCTCGTATGTGGCGACTTCATACTCCCACTACTCATACATGTCCAAAATCACATAACCTTTCTCTACAGCTTTTCTAATTTCACCCATGGTCCATGTTCCTACCATTGCCCTTTCCTCACTATCATCAAAACATTCCCCTTGGTTTAAAGTCTCCCCGCAAGTTCTGCACAAAACAATGTATTATTCATTTTAGCGGGGAGTACGGGATGATACAAGTTGTAAGGAGGTAGAACCTTACATTTTAACAAGCCCTCTACTTCAAGACCTCTCTCTCGGCACTCATTTCCAACGTAAACAGTAGGATGACCCACGGGATACTTACAATATTTATTTACATATGGGTAGAGGGATCAGACATCAACATACTGGATTGATTCTCCCCCTTCACATTTACAATACGTTTTAGTATTACCCATCCTACCTAGGATTAAGTGGAAGTGTGTTTAGAATGGACAGTTGGATCAGGTGATTTAATTTATTGTCCTTCTTCAAAGCTCTAAACTCACACTCCCACATTACTACAACTTCATAGCTATTAAATTTTGCCATTTTGGACTTGGTTCTCTCGTAACGGAGATGCAAACTGTTTTAAGGATCCTCCGGCAGAGGTTCTTCTCTGCTGTATTGATAACATTTCGGGCAGCCGTACCAATAACACCCGTGAAACTCATAAATTCGCTCACCGTCAAACCCATCTACTTTCATTCCTTTAATTTTCACTTCTTTACCCCGGCCCGCATGTTGAATCTTTACTCCACGTTTCTCCTCCTCCCATGTTAGCCACTGTAAAGCAACGGCTGACTGATTGTCTGCAAGTCGGTACCCTGATTTTGGTATAAGTCCAATAGTATTTTCTTTTAAGAAGTTACGGCGGAAGGCCAAGTTACATGCGCTGGCTATTGTTATAGCCTCAGGAAACGGATCTACGTTACACTCTTGAAGAAGCATGGCTCTAAATTTAATACACGCTTGAGCTAGGATTTATACGTATAAAATACAGTACTCCAAGATTTATTTTTGAAAATCAAACACGTAGTCTTCAGCGACTCGTTCGTCATACCATACATCAAAATCATCGTGTTTCTTTTCAAACATAGACTCGGGGCAATAGTATTTTTTGTCGGGCATAGGACCAATATAATTTTGGTTTGCCAGAGTGTTGAAAATATGCGGGAAGTAGCCCTTCTTTTTCTCGGGAGACAGGTCGAAGGCTTTAGGGAGTGCAGAGAGGGCCATGGGAAAGTAGCTAATTGAGTCCACAAACCTTACGTTTGCTACTTCAATCAAAATAGCTTTAGTTCCCCGAGGCGTTATTTTTGGGGTAAATTTAGTATCTTCTATGATGTAGAATGAATTGGAAATCAAAACCCTGCCCGTTGTGTGCAATTACACAAACATCCTTAAATTTTTTTAGAATTTCCATTACATAGTCCATAAACTGTTTTACCGGTTCTTTTTCAAATACCCTTTGCCGTTCCGAGCAAGTTTCACACTCACCCCCATTAATACATTTAAAGCAGTACAGTTGAGAAACGCACAAGTTTACTTTATGAACTTTCTGTTGAGGGCCCGTGGGAAGTGACTCGTCTTGGCGAATCTCCAAGTCAAAGAAAATAAACAAAAAAACTAAGCTCTTTCGGTGTTCTCCTATCTACCCTCATGAAACACTGATGCGCGGGGTCTTTGAACGCTTCGCAGGGTTTACAGTAAACTTCTCCGCATGCGTGAACTGTCTTACGTTTTTTTTGGATAAATCATTTTGTTACAGTCGCGGCAGAACTTTATAGTTTTACAAACTTACCCTTGATGGGCTACTAAACACCGCTCGTTTTTGAATTCTTTTTGCTTTTTATTATGGTTAGTGTATGTAATTTAAGACGTTGAAGAATACTTGTAATACCATGCTTATAAAAGCAGGATTCTTTCAATTTCGATTACTTTGGGAAACTTTCTATGCATTTAATTGTTTAGAAACCTCAATATACTAATTACAGTAACTTAAAGGAGAGAAGAGGCTTATAAACACAGACAAAAAAAGCCATACCCCTATTCCAAGGGAAGCGAAACGCTCCCTTTTGATAACATTACACCGGAAGTTGTAGGTCCAATCTGGACCCACTTTGAACTGATTCTAAGTGTTAGACACAGCTAAACTTCGGGTCCAACGTGTTTGAATTAAATTAACGTTCTGAGAAAGAGACAGTAGGGTATTTTTGTAAAGTTAAAAAGGTACAGAGATTACACACTTTAGATTTCAGATGCGACTTTTTGTTGTAGTTAGTTGCTTGTAAAACTCTGTTCTCATGCTCTATTCCAGTGTCGGCTTCTTCGATATACCAACAATCAGAATATATACCCTGTCTTAAATACCTGCAGTCTGCATTCACAAGTAAAAAGATTTTAATGATCAACACCAAAACTAAACTTAACGAGGAGTTGACCACATCAAAAACATGAACAAGAGTAAATCTAAGAAGACAACAAGCAGTGACATTCGTTCTTTATAAGGACAGCAATTATGCAGTGTTTTCTCCTCGGTAGTTTTATTTTTGTTTCCCCTGAAACCAGAGCAGCATCTCCCTTTGACGATGTTATTCCTTGGTCATTTGTATCCAAGTCCGGTGAAACGAGTCTCCTGCGGTTTTACGGTGTAATCTCTCGGTCAATTGTGTTCAAGTCCGGTGAAAAGGGTCTACCAGGGACCGAGATGTATTTTGACGGTGTAATCTCTTGGTCGATTGTGTTCAAGTTCGATGAAAAGTGTCTTACAGGGTTAAATTTAACTTGACAGTAACTTCTTAAATTTCCTTGCCAAACGTCTGTCGCCGGATCTGTTAAAACACCAGGGAAACATTTAACTGTGTCTAAATATTTTAAATTTCCCGGTCAAACATTTCCGAGTCCGCTAACATCTGTTTACTGGGGACCGTGATGTATTTTGACGGTGTAATTTCTTGGTCGAACGTTTCCGAGTCCACTGAAGTTACTTTTATCGGGGGTTACATTTAAATTGACCTAACTTCTTAAATTTCTTTGCCAAACGTCTGTCACCGAGTCCGCTAAAACTGTCCACTAAGGAAACATTTAACTTTGCCTAAATATTTTAAATCCCCCGGTCAAACGTTTCCAAGTCCCCTCCCCTCGACGTTATCATGAGGATGGGTCACACGCTCTGTACTTCTCACATCAATATCAGTTATGGAGCCGGCTTGCACAGATTTTGTGGTATTCTCAAATTTTCACGCACCCTTACGGATGCTTAATGTTTGTCATCCGATACATGTTGTGTAGGTGACGCCTCACATGCACATCGTGTATCATTATTGACTCCTCCCTTGCCTCTGGGTCGATTAACGTACAGATAGTTTGTGTGTGGTTTGATTGCCACGTTTGCCATTTGAACTTCTGCACTGGTTGGCTGGAAAAACTTTTTATAAAGGTACGTGTCAAATATCTTTAACTCCGGTGAAACCAGGGAGAATACAACTCGGCGGAAACCTTTCAACATTCAGGGCCAGTGAAAACTGTCCAACTGAGACCATGATGTACATTGCCAGGAGCATTTTACATTTTCCGGCCAAACATTTTCGAGTCCTCTAAAACTGTCCACCAGGGACAATGATATACATTTTGCCAGGAACGTTTTAAATTTTACGGCCAAACATTCCCGAGTTCGCTAAAACTGTCTACCGGGGACCGATATGTATTTTGATGGTGTAATCTCTTGGCCGATTGTGTTCAAGTCCGATGAAAAGTATCTAACGGGGGCCGTAATGTATTTTGACGGTGTATTCTCTAGGTCAATTGTGTCCAAATCCTATGAAGATTGTCTACTGGGGACCGTGGTGTATTTCTATGGTGTGATATCTCGGTCAACTGTGTCCAAGTCCGATGAAAGGTGTCTACCGGGGACCGTGGTGTATTTTGACGGTGTAATATCTCGGTCAATTGTGTCCAAGTCCACTTAAATGTAGTTTTTAGAGATCGTAGTGCATTTTGACAACACTTGAAGATTTGTTGCTTTTTAGTATGTAAATTAAGACGTAGTGATTAAAGGAATACTTGCAATTTATGCTTATGATAGCAGGATTACTTTGGGAGCTTTATATGCATTTAATTGTTTACAAACCTCTATTAACTTAAGGTAGAGAAAAGGCTTGTAAACCCAGCAGAAATATATAGTCAAGAAAGCTATACTCTTACCCCTTTGATAACATACACTTGAAGATGGTCTACATGGTGGGTCATGTGGTTGGAGGTATGGGGAGCGAAACGTTCCCCTTCATAAGGATTCTAAGTGTTAGACTCTGCTACACTCTGGGTCACTGGTTTTGAATTAAAACTAATATGTAATACAGAGACAGGTGACTGCAGTTTACATTCACAAGTCAAAATATTGTAACCAATACCAGAACAACTAAAATTATCAAGGAGACACAACATGGACAAGAGTACATATCAACAGACAATTAAAGCATAAAATGCATTATTTATAAAGGCAATAATTATGTAGATAATCTAAGAAACTTGATCAGCCGTGTCTCATCGTTAGGTTATGTTATGCTCTGTTAAGTTAGGTTTGTGCATGGAAATATGAAACATCGTCAGTCGTAGTTAGGTTTATTGATGCAGGTTTAAGTTAGGTTTGTCGATGCCAATTTTTGGACATCAACAACGCGCGCGATGTTGATGTCCAAAAATTGGCATCGACAAACCTAACTTAAACCTGCATCAATAAACCTAACTACGACTGACGATGTTTCATATTTCCATGCACAAACCTAACTTAACAGAGCATAACATAACCTAACGATGAGACACGGCTGATCAAGTTTCTTAGATTATCTACATAATTATTGCCTTTATAAATAATGCATTTTATGCTTTAATTGTCTGTTGATATGTACTCTTGTCCATGTTGTGTCTCCTTGATAATTTTAGTTGTTCTGGTATTGGTTACAATATTTTGACTTGTGAATGTAAACTGCAGTCACCTGTCTCTGTATTACATATTAGTTTTAATTCAAAACCAGTGACCCAGAGTGTAGCAGAGTCTAACACTTAGAATCCTTATGAAGGGGAACGTTTCGCTCCCCATACCTCCAACCACATGACCCACCATGTAGACCATCTTCAAGTGTATGTTATCAAAGGGGTAAGAGTATAGCTTTCTTGACTATATATTTCTGCTGGGTTTACAAGCCTTTTCTCTACCTTAAGTTAATAGAGGTTTGTAAACAATTAAATGCATATAAAGCTCCCAAAGTAATCCTGCTATCATAAGCATAAATTGCAAGTATTCCTTTAATCACTACGTCTTAATTTACATACTAAAAAGCAACAAATCTTCAAGTGTTGTCAAAATGCACTACGATCTCTAAAAACTACATTTAAGTGGACTTGGACACAATTGACCGAGATATTACACCGTCAAAATACACCACGGTCCCCGGTAGACACCTTTCATCGGACTTGGACACAGTTGACCGAGATATCACACCATAGAAATACACCACGGTCCCCAGTAGACAATCTTCATAGGATTTGGACACAATTGACCTAGAGAATACACCGTCAAAATACATTACGGCCCCCGTTAGATACTTTTCATCGGACTTGAACACAATCGGCCAAGAGATTACACCATCAAAATACATATCGGTCCCCGGTAGACAGTTTTAGCGAACTCGGGAATGTTTGGCCGTAAAATTTAAAACGTTCCTGGCAAAATGTATATCATTGTCCCTGGTGGACAGTTTTAGAGGACTCGAAAATGTTTGGCCGGAAAATGTAAAATGCTCCTGGCAATGTACATCATGGTCTCAGTTGGACAGTTTTCACTGGCCCTGAATGTTGAAAGGTTTCCGCCGAGTTGTATTCTCCCTGGTTTCACCGGAGTTAAAGATATTTGACACGTACCTTTATAAAAAGTTTTTCCAGCCAACCAGTGCAGAAGTTCAAATGGCAAACGTGGCAATCAAACCACACACAAACTATCTGTACGTTAATCGACCCAGAGGCAAGGGAGGAGTCAATAATGATACACGATGTGCATGTGAGGCGTCACCTACACAACATGTATCGGATGACAAACATTAAGCATCCGTAAGGGTGCGTGAAAATTTGAGAATACCACAAAATCTGTGCAAGCCGGCTCCATAACTGATATTGATGTGAGAAGTACAGAGCGTGTGACCCATCCTCATGATAACGTCGAGGGGAGGGGACTTGGAAACGTTTGACCGGGGATTTAAAATATTTAGGCAAAGTTAAATGTTTCCTTAGTGGACAGTTTTAGCGGACTCGGTGACAGACGTTTGGCAAAGAAATTTAAGAAGTTAGGTCAATTTAAATGTAACCCCCGATAAAAGTAACTTCAGTGGACTCGGAAACGTTCGACCAAGAAATTACACCGTCAAAAATACATCACGGTCCCCAGTAAACAGATTTTAGCGGACTCGGAAATGTTTGACCGGGAAATTTAAAATATTTAGACACAGTTAAATGTTTCCCTGGTGTTTTAACAGATCCGGCGACAGACGTTTGGCAAGGAAATTTAAGAAGTTACTGTCAAGTTAAATTTAACCCTGTAAGACACTTTTCATCGAACTTGAACACAATCGACCAAGAGATTACACCGTCAAAATACATCTCGGTCCCTGGTAGACCCTTTTCACCGGACTTGAACACAATTGACCGAGAGATTACACCGTAAAACCGCAGGAGACTCGTTTCACCGGACTTGGATACAAATGACCAAGGAATAACATCGTCAAAGGGAGATGCTGCTCTGGTTTCAGGGGAAACAAAAATAAAACTACCGAGGAGAAAACACTGCATAATTGCTGTCCTTATAAAGAACGAATGTCACTGCTTGTTGTCTTCTTAGATTTACTCTTGTTCATGTTTTTGATGTGGTCAACTCCTCGTTAAGTTTTAGTTTTGGTGTTGATCATTAAAATCTTTTTACTTGTGAATGCAGACTGCAGGTATTTAAGACAGGGTATATATTCTGATTGTTGGTATATCGAAGAAGCCGACACTGGAATAGAGCATGAGAACAGAGTTTTACAAGCAACTAACTACAACAAAAAGTCGCATCTGAAATCTAAAGTGTGTAATCTCTGTACCTTTTTTAACTTTACAAAAATACCCTACTGTCTCTTTCTCAGAACGTTAATTTAATTCAAACACGTTGGACCCGAAGTTTAGCTGTGTCTAACACTTAGAATCAGTTCAAAGTGGGTCCAGATTGGACCTACAACTTCCGGTGTAATGTTATCAAAAGGGGAGCGTTTCGCTTCCCTTGGAATAGGGGTATGGCTTTTTTTGTCTGTGTTTATAAGCCTCTTCTCTCCTTTAAGTTACTGTAATTAGTATATTGAGGTTTCTAAACAATTAAATGCATAGAAAGTTTCCCAAAGTAATCGAAATTGAAAGAATCCTGCTTTTATAAGCATGGTATTACAAGTATTCTTCAACGTCTTAAATTACATACACTAACCATAATAAAAAGCAAAAAGAATTCAAAAACGAGCGGTGTTTAGTAGCCCATCAAGGGTAAGTTTGTAAAACTATAAAGTTCTGCCGCGACTGTAACAAAATGATTTATCCAAAAAAAACGTAAGACAGTTCACGCATGCGGAGAAGTTTACTGTAAACCCTGCGAAGCGTTCAAAGACCCCGCGCATCAGTGTTTCATGAGGGTAGATAGGAGAACACCGAAAGAGCTTAGTTTTTTTGTTTATTTTCTTTGACTTGGAGACTCGCCAAGACGAGTCACTTCCCACGGGCCCTCAACAGAAAGTTCATAAAGTAAACTTGTGCGTTTCTCAACTGTACTGCTTTAAATGTATTAATGGGGGTGAGTGTGAAACTTGCTCGGAACGGCAAAGGGTATTTGAAAAAGAACCGGTAAAACAGTTTATGGACTATGTAATGGAAATTCTAAAAAAATTTAAGGATGTTTGTGTAATTGCCCACAACGGGCAGGGTTTTGATTTCCAATTCATTCTACATCATAGAAGATACTAAATTTACCCCAAAAATAACGCCTCGGGGAACTAAAGCTATTTTGATTGAAGTAGCAAACGTAAGGTTTGTGGACTCAATTAGCTACTTTCCCATGGCCCTCTCTGCACTCCCTAAAGCCTTCGACCTGTCTCCCGAGAAAAAGAAGGGCTACTTCCCGCATATTTTCAACACTCTGGCAAACCAAAATTATATTGGTCCTATGCCCGACAAAAAATACTATTGCCCCGAGTCTATGTTTGAAAAGAAACACGATGATTTTGATGTATGGTATGACGAACGAGTCGCTGAAGACTACGTGTTTGATTTTCAAAAATAAATCTTGGAGTACTGTATTTTATACGTATAAATCCTAGCTCAAGCGTGTATTAAATTTAGAGCCATGCTCTTCAAGAGTGTAACGTAGATCCGTTTCCTGAGGCTAATAACAATAGCCAGCGCATGTAACTTGGCCTTCCGCCGTAACTTCTTAAAAGAAAATACTATTGGACTTATACCAAAATCAGGGTACCGACTTGCAGACAATCAGTCAGCCGTTGCTTTACAGTGGCTAACATGGGAGGAGGAGAAACGTGGAGTAAAGATTCAACATGCGGGCCGGGGTAAAGAAGTGAAAATTAAAGGAATGAAAGTAGATGGGTTTGACGGTGAGCGAATTTATGAGTTTCACGGGTGTTATTGGCACGGCTGCCCGAAATGTTATCAATACAGCAGAGAAGAACCTCTGCCGGAGGATCCTTCAAACAGTTTGCATCTCCGTTACGAGAGAACCAAGTCCAAAATGGCAAAATTTAATAGCTATGAAGTTGTAGTAATGTGGGAGTGTGAGTTTAGAGCTTTGAAGAAGGACAATAAATTAAATCACCTGATCCAACTGTCCATTCTAAACACACTTCCACTTAATCCTAGGTAGGATGGGTAATACTAAAACGTATTGTAAATGTGAAGGGGGAGAATCAATCCAGTATGTTGATGTCTGATCCCTCTACCCATATGTAAATAAATATTGTAAGTATCCCGTGGGTCATCCTACTGTTTACGTTGGAAATGAGTGCCGAGAGAGAGGTCTTGAAGTAGAGGGCTTGTTAAAATGTAAGGTTCTACCTCCTTACAACTTGTATCATCCCGTACTCCCCGCTAAAATGAATAATACATTGTTTTGTGCAGAACTTGCGGGGAGACTTTAAACCAAGGGGAATGTTTTGATGATAGTGAGGAAAGGGCAATGGTAGGAACATGGACCATGGGTGAAATTAGAAAAGCTGTAGAGAAAGGTTATGTGATTTTGGACATGTATGAGTAGTGGGAGTATGAAGTCGCCACATACGAGAAAGGTGGACTTTTTACCGATTTTATTAATAAATTCTTGAAAGTAAAGCAGGAAGCTTCAGGGTATCCCGCTTGGTGTAAAACACAGGAGGATAAAGACAAGTATGTTTCTGATTTATTTGAGCGTGAGGGTATTCAACTGGACAAGGAAAAAATTGCTAAAAATGGAGGACTCAGGTCAGTAGCTAAATTAATGTTAAATTCATTTTGGGGCATGTTTGGTCAACGCGAAAACATGACAAAACTTCAATTGTGAGAGACTCTAAGGAATTTTTCAAATCGTTAACTCAACCAGGAATAAAAGTAAAGTTTGTTGAAATAACTAACCAAGAGGTTTTATTAGTTAATTGGCAGAATGTTGATGACGCCAATGAGGCTCTAAGAACTGGAAATGTTGTAATTGCGGCCTACACCACTGTTGAATTCATGCAAGACTTAAACTTTATGAACACTTGGATGCCCTTGGAGGGCAGGTCTTGTATTATGGCATGGACTCATGTATTTATTTATACAGGGGAGGGCTGTACAGGATCCCTACGGGAGATTACCTCGGGGAAATGACCGATGAATTGGCAAGTGAGTACGGGCCCGGGTCTTATATCGCAGAGTTTATTTCTGGGGGGCCTAAAACTTACGCATACCTTGTTTGGTCAACCAAAAAGCAAAAACTAGAATCTGTGTGTAAAATCAAGGGCCTCGCCCTCAACCTAAAAACCTCCGAAACATTAAATTTTGAGCAGCTAAAGAAAAAAAAAGATGGTCCTCAGTGAAGCTGCTAAAGTTTTAGAAATTGAAGAAAACAGAATCAGGAGAACAAAGAGACGAGAAGTCGTTACAGTAAGCGAAGTTAAAAAGTTTAAAATTACAGGACCCAAGAGGAAATTTAATGATGATCACGATACCTTGCCTTTCGGCTTGAGTAAAACAACAAAGACTTGAGTAAAACAACACCGGAAGTGCAAGGGGGGCGAAACACCCCCCTAACCCATAATGAGTCATACTTTCCCCTCCCGCGAATCGCTCTGCCTCGGTCACTTTTGCCACTGCTCCTGCCGAGGTAAGACGTGTCCTTACGTAGCTCTGATCTGTACTATTGCACATTACTTGATATAAAATGTCTCACTTAACTTCTTATATATTTAATAACCAGGCCGTTGCTGTCCTGTTTGACAGAGAAAATAATCCTTGGTTCAATGGAAAAGAAGTGGCTCAAATCCTGGGCTACTCTAACCCTAAAAAAGCTCTTCTAGCACATATCAGTGAAATATACAAATCAACTCAACCGGAAGTAGTTGGGACCCAAAATGGGTCCCAACTCAATTATCATGATTCTAAAGTAGTTTTTATATCAGAACCGGGTTTATACGAGTTGATTTTTTCCTCTAAACTACCAGTTGCTAAAACATTTAAATACTGGGTTTTTGAAGAAGTCCTGCCTTCCATTAGAAAGTATGGAGTGTATAAAATCAAACATGAAAATAATCAGTTAAAAAATCAAAACTCTCAACTCTTGGCTGAAATTACATGGTCTCTAGAAAACAACCAAAAGCTAGCTCAAATTAACTCAGAATTTAAAACTACAAACGATATAATGTGTGAAGAAAACCAGTCACTGAATGAGTTGCTGACTGAACAGGCACCGAAGGTTGCTGTGATGTCAGACGACGATGGACTTAAACATGTTTTATGTGTCCTTATTAAAGAAACTCTTCTGGAGCTATACGGAATCTGTGAGTACAAATGTATTCGCATACAAAAAAGAAAGTTTAACGAAGCTCTCATTAAAGCCAAAAATGAAGGTTTCGTACCTTGTTTCATCAAGTCTCCTGTTCCTAACGGGGTTAATGTACTTAACAAAGCTAATGAAGTAATGAAGAGTTATGGTATGCACTTTGACTCTGCATACAACAATATCCTAACTTCTCACAATTTTGTAAATATAGTTGAGCATGTCTTGAATAATGCATAAGTTCCCACTGTATGTGTGTGTGTGTGTGTGTGTGTGTGTGTGTGTGTGTGTGTGTGTGTGTGTGTGTGTGTGAATGAAGGTCACTGGCGCGGGTGACGAAAAGCCCCGTAAACCTGAATGAAGGTCACTGGCGCGGGTGACGAAAAGCCCCGTAAACCTAAATTTGTGATGAAGGGTTTAGTAGATTGAGGGCCTGGCTAACACCCAGGTTACTTCTTGGAACAGTCCGCACGGTGGGACTTGTAAAAAATAAAATAAAATAAACAATAAAAGGAGGTAGCATTTTGTTATGGAGTGGCTACCACTGTGAGAGGCGATGGTTGGGGCCTCTCACCCCAGAGGTTAGGCCTCCAGGGGAAGCTCTGGGTAACCAAAAAGAACGCGCCGACGCTCCTACGGCCTAGCCTAAAGGCTTACTGTGGTGTGGAAACGTGAGCGTTCAAAATTATTTCACCGGGGTTAGGAGTGTTTAGCCGATAAATTTAAAAAGATCCCCGTTAAGGTGAAATGTAACACATTATAATGTAGCTTCAGCGGAGGCAGGAGTAAATGACCGAGAAATTTAAGAAGTTTCGGTCAATTTAAATGTAACCCCCGATAAAGGTAACTTCAGCGGACTCGGAAACGTTCGACCAAGAAATTACATGAACAAAGTACCACACGGTCCCCGGCAAGCAGGTTAATAAACCCGTGGAGTGGGGTTATCAGTTTCTTGCCTGTAGTTTTCTGCTGGTTTTTACAAGCCTCTTCTCTCCTTTAAGTTACTGTAACTAGTATATTGAGGTTTCTAAACAGTATAACTGTCTGACTTGGCTAGATTAGTGTTGTGTTTGTATTCAATTGTTTGATTTGGTAGTTTACAGTAAAGGAATTAAACAAACCCTGACTTCCATGTGTCAGGCGTAGTGTTGTATTTGTATGTGCTGGGTAACAGTAATCTTACTTTCTATTCTTGATCTTTAATGCGGTTTTGGTTAGAGTAGTGTTTTCTACCTTCCTTAGAGTTAACTTTTGGTAACATGTAGTTCTGATTTGACTTGCGTAGTTTATGTGTTAGTGTTTTCTGACTTGCGTAGTGATAGAGGTACCGTGTCACGGAGTGCCCGGGGTCCTAGACGGTGGAGACTCGATGGATCTAGGCTGAAACACTGGCTGCAGGGAAACGTTTGACTTGGAAGTATCTGACCGAAGGATTTAAAACGTTGCAGGCCAAGTACATCAAGGCCCCCGGGGCAGTTTTTAGCGGTATTGGGTACGATTGGTCAAGTTATTACGCCGTCAAAATACACCACGGCCCTGGCAAACAATTAAACGGACTTTGAAATATTTTGACCGGGAAATTTAAATGATGGGAAAATAAAATGTATTCACACAAGTGCAGCTGTTCAACAATCCTCCAGCCACAGGCCTCTGGCAGTTGCAATATATGAGTGGTTGAATCGGTCGGCTGGTAGAATACCCGAGCGGGACTTTAAACTGTTACCGCACGTTTGCCTCGAGAGCTTGAGGGTGCCATCTCTGTCAAACAAGAACAGAGTTGTAAACAATCCGCGGTTTAAAGCAAAATATATTGCTGGGATTTTAGAATATAAAAATATGGAAACGCTAATAATAGCAGTTTTAGTTACAATGAAAAAAAAGAACAATATTTATTAATGAATAATGTATCCGTCTTTTATAATCTCATTTGCTTATCGTAATGCGTTATTCGCAATACCTCCTTCCTTCCCAACGGTATTATGGACTGTAGTGCTGAATTGTAGTTTTTTCTGTGCTAAAATATAATATTGTGTTGAATAAGGTAGGGGGCATTTATTTTTACAATGTTGTCAAGTAATTTATTGTCAGAACAGATTTGTTTAAGAAAAAGTTTAGTTAGGCTAAGCGGAGTGTTCATCATGAAGTGAGCTTGACTGGTTCAGGATGAGCAGAGTTTGTGTGTTGAAGGGAGTTGGTGATTGACCAATCGTCACTCCACAGTAATTCTAACTCTAAAAATCCACCGTCTTCAGGTTTTTGGCATTATAAAACTTCCCTTATTATGTTTACTTTCAGTTTATTTGGTGAGGTATGTTGTCTTACCTCCCAAGCGATACTGTCCAGCGGAAGCTTAACACTTTTAGAAGTCTCCGACAAAGGTAAATGATTCCCCAGGGGAGGTAGAAACCTCTAACTAATAATATAGATAAATATCTTACCTTAACAGCGACAATCTCTACAATATGGTGTTGTGATGACCCCGCAAGCATCACAGTGTAAAACCAGATTAAACGCTTTAGGATCTGAGAGAGTATCTGGCATGGTATATTTTATACAATGAAACAGTAAACACCCTAAAGTGAAGTAATATAGGCGCTGTAGTCCACTGTAGGTCACCAGTGTCTTTCACTGTAGGTTTGGGCTCAATACTTAAAAGCTGATGTTTGTTTAGAAATGCACTACATATATGTTCAAGACACAGAGTGATGGTACCATAGACACTGCCTGGCTATATAATCGCCACCACTCCTCTCGGATTTATTCTGGGTTGTATTTTTCTTTGTTCTATTACAGCTTAGTTTGTAGTTTAAAAAAATTCCCCCTGTGGGAGTTTGCCTTACTTAGCCTAGATCATGCTATGTTCCCTGCAATGTCCTTTGGGAGATTTTTGGAGGCATAATTCAAAGCAACGCTGAATCAATTACCAGCAGTGACACGTTTAGAGTAGATGTAGCACGGATAAACATTCCAGTAGGTAAAGGAAGGGCAAGACCCGACTTTTACAATACCTTTGATGAGGAACCTAAAGAGGGAATCGAACCCGGGACCTCCTGAACCGTAGTCCAAGGCGCTAACCACTATACCACCGCGTTCCCCCCGATTATGCTGCGAGATTTAAGGTATTTATTAGTACCCCTTCAATTATTTTGATACTTACCCGCAGTACAGAGGTTAAGTTTTTTGTAAGATGTAAAGGATGTTAACAGGTACATACATACCAAATTTCATTAAAATCGGCCAAGCCGTTCTTGGGATATTGATTTTTAAAATATAGCTCCTTCAATCTTTTGATACTTTCCCGCAGTACAGAGTTTAAGTTTTTTTTTTAAATAGTAGCGGAGGTTAACAGGTACCTATATACCAAGTTTCATTAGAATCGGCCAAGCCGTTCTCAATATATTAAATTTTAAACTTTTACACCCTCCATCATCCCCTAAACAACCCTCTTCTACCCTCAAACAAAGCTGAAGGTTAGAGGATGTTAACAAGTATCCACATGTCAAGTTTCAATTATATCGTCTCACCCGTTCTTAAGATATTGATTTTTAAAGTATGACTCCTTCAATTATTTTGATACTACCTGCAGTACAGAGTTTAGGTTTTTGTAATGTGTAGCGGAGGTTAACAGGTACATACATGCCAAGTTTCGTGAAAATCGGCCAAGCCGTTCTTGAGATATTTAATTTTGAAAATTTGCCCCTTCATTTTTTGAGATGCAACCCGCAATATTTTGGTTAAGACTTTTCATATGGGTAGATACCCCCCTGGAGTGCCTATACTACGTAGTAGACAGTTTTCTGGGGTCAAAATGACCCTAGGACTTACCGTTTTCGAGATATAAGCGATTTTTAGTTTTTTGGCAACACTTTCTTGCGATATATACATGTAATAGTTTTATATTTTGAGTTAGCGGTACTTTATGGTATATATACATGTAATGGTTTTATATAATGGTTTGGCTGTACTTGCTTGCGAAATATACATTGCCATAGGTTGGTAACACATCGTAGCGTGACGTAATATATACATATAATAATTTTAGATAGTTTGACATAATACATATAATAATTTTGTGTAACTGATTTAGGTTTTGTAGGTAGCGTTTAGAGTGGCAACACTGGCTAAGTGAGGTTAGATAGCCACTTACCTTTCTGGTGATGGTATATTATGCACTATTTTTTTTTTTTTTTTTTTTTACGTAGGAGGAACGCTTAATGCGCGAACCCAAAGGAACAGTGTGGGACTCCCTCTTACGAGGTATACCCACTAAACCTCCTACGGAGCCGCGGGGGAAAAACCAGGCCGGAACCCTTATCGGACAACTTCGGCACTGGCCCGCGTGTCTTGCGCCCAGACGGGTCACGTCACCGTTTCGGGAAACTTAGAGGTCACCTAAGCATCCCTCGTCTCGCTTTCCCCGAAGAACGGATTGCACGAAGAGCGCAACCGCTCTCCAGGAGTCTTCATTTCGAAGCATCGCCCCCACCACGACGTCCGGGGACAGATCGCCGATAGCAGAGACGAGCCTCCTCCTGTCTTCAGCGAAACGACTGCACCGGAAGAAAGTATGATGAGCACCATCCACCTCCTCCGGGCAGTACCTACACTGAGGTGACCTCACCTTCCCCATGCGGAAAAGGTATTCCCTGAAGTACCCGTGGCCCGTCAGGAATTGACACAAGAAAAAGTCAATTTCCCCAAATGCACGGCTCAACCACGGGCTTATGTCTCTGATGAGACGAAACGTCCATCGCCCTTCCAGTCCACCGTTCCAACGCTCTTGCCAAACTTGCAGAGTTTCGAGTCTGGCTTCCACAGCAGCTTGGTCTCTTTCGAGATCAGGAGCACGGTGAAAGATGTTCTGCCTCTCAGCGGCGAGCAGATCAAGGGGAAACACTCCAGCCACAACCATTACAGCCAGTCCAGACACAGTGCGATACGCACAGGCAACCCTAAGAGCCGCCCTGCGCTGAACGGAAAGAATTCTCTTGCTGTGTTTTTTGACTCTCATGGCACCCGCCCACACTTCTGCGCCGTACAGGAGAGTGGCGTTGACGGTGGACATGAGAAGTCGCCTCTTGCTGGACCTCGGGCCTCCGACATTCCCCATCAATCTGCTGAGCGACAGAACAACCCTCGTCGCCTTGTTGCAAACCGCCTGGATGTGCTCCCACCATGTGAGGCGGCGGTCAAGCACCACTCCCAGATACTTCGCCGCAGTCTTCGTCTGGACCTCCACGTCACCAACGAAGACTGCGACTATATATATATTAGTCACTTTTACTTTTCACCATTGGATTAAACTAAAAAATAACACACAATTTGGTTTGTTGACTATTGGTGTTGCTCTACTTCAAATTGGATTCAGAGTTATTGAAAGTTCTAAACACAGTACGTTGTCCAATGTTATTCTTACGGATAATAAGAACAATTTTAAATCTCGCTTATTGATGAGGGAACGAAGTGGAGGAATCTATGTATTAGCAGAGGCAATGATTCGTTGTCCGTCAGTGTGTGTGCTGGGGTGTGTGTGTGTGTGTGTGTGCTGGGGTGTGTGTGTGTGTGTGTGTGTGGGTGTGTGGGTGTGTGTGTGTGTGTGTGTGTGTGTGTGTGTGTGTGTGTGTGTGTGTGTGTGTGTGTGTGTGTGTGTGTGTGTTCGTAATGCAATAACGTGAAAACTGTTTCACGGGTTTTTTCAGATGTTACAAAAATGTTTTCCAGTACACTTTGCGCTACCAGTTCAAAACTAGATCACATTCGTTTAACAGTTCTTTAATAAATAACATTTAAAGTTGTAAAATATCCATAAGGTAAAGCAATTGACAAGATTACTGTTAGTAAAGTGCGAGGAAGATAATAGTTTTTTCCACTAGATTGCAGCATGGACCTATTTTATTTTACAGTTGTTTTATTTTGTCAGTCAATGATATTAAAAACCCCGGTTGCAATGAAACTTCCACCAAGCAACTATATATTAGGCAACTTACTACGTTAGTTTTCTTGAAACATTCGCACCTTTGATATAATGTGAGTTTCGAAATTACTATTGTTCAACAGACTATATTCGTAAATAAGAGTGATTAACAATTTCTTGAATGGCCTATCATTGATTTAGAAAGTTCAGTGCCGTTCGCTTTTGAGGACCTGTATGTCCGCATGAAAAGCTAAAAACGGTAAAATATTTTTTAATGAGATATTTATGGTATCTAAGGGGTGATTTAATGAATGGGTTTTCTTATTTCTGGATTTAGATTAAATGTAGTTTAATATGTTTGATGCAAGTTTAAAGTACTCTAAAATTCTCTCATGAATTTAGTGAAAATGTTGGAACAATAGAGTCCCAATTTCTAGTCTCATTCTAGCTGTATGTCATAATATGGTTTGTATAGTAATCATTCAGAATTTAAGGTTGTGATACAGAAACGATATTTATCCTAAAACTGAAAATGAACAACAACAAATTTATATTTTCCATTAGAGTCCACTGGATCAAGACTATTTTTAGCGAATTTCCCCTATAGGGAAGAAGCTATTACCGTAGGTCTCATGGTAAGACTTAAGCCCGAGACCATGATAACTTTTTGTTTTGAGGTCCCCAGATGCCAAAAACACTATTCGTTCAAATTTATATATATATATATGTGTCCGTTAACACGATAAATTGAGTAAAAAAAGTCCGATTTTGATGAAATTTGGCTCAAACGTGTAAAATGACATTCATGACTTTAAGTTCGAAAACCAGAAAAATCGGACCATGGGAAGGGGGGTTTATGGGGGTTTTAAATTTTCCAAAAACCAGTTTTTTGTATTTTTCACCCAAACATTTTTAAAAAACTTAATTTTGGTTTCGACCATGTTATAGAGCTTAAAAAACAAATAATATAGTATTTTGAATTATTAACCTAGGTTAAGTAGTTGCGTAGAAAATCCAAAAAACAAACTCATAAAATCTCCCATGTTAATCTTATGGGAAAATGTTTTTGGCTTTTAATCAGTTTATTTTAATGTAAACTTCACATTTGCTTTTACCAATCTGTTCATTTCCACAAAACAATCATTTTGGTGTTTAAATTGTGATTCTACGCCCAACCGTTGCAGAGATATTCAAAGTGCTAAACACAGTACGTTGTCCAATGTTATCCTTATGGAGAATAAATAAAATTTGATATCTCGATTATTTATGAATGTATGTTGATGAAATTTGGTACGTGGCTTCACGTAGTACATTGATATATTGATATTTGCACAACAAATTTATTTTTTATTGATTATTCCCGTAGCAGCAAACCTGCTTACTCAGCCCCCATGTTATTCTTATGGAGAATAAGTAAACTGTAATGACTCCCTTAATTATGAACATAAATGAATAAAACTTGGTAAATGAATGAATCTTTTCACTTGGTTGAGTTATATTGATAAATATATAAAAACCCATTTTTTGTTCCTTGTTGCAGCAAACCTGCTTTCTCAGCCCCCATGTTATTCTTATGGAGAATAACTAGAATGTTATAAAGCGCTTATTTATGATTGAATATTGATGGAACTTGGTATGTGGCTTCTCCTAGTTAAATTCTATTTACATTTGCATCAAAACCAATTGTTTGTGTTCCTTGTTTCAGCAAACCTACGTACTCATTACCAATGTTATTCTTATGGAGAATAATTAACATCGCTTATGTGTGAATATATTTTTATGAGACTTGGTATGCGGTTTTATGTGGTATTAAAACATATTTTATGCATTGGATATTCGCTGAGTATGCAGGTTTGCTGTGACGGGGGTATTTTGATATTTTGCGACGAAATTTTGATTGAGCCTCACACGTTAGCAACAGTAACTTTTATCTACAATTTCTGAGTTCGCCTATCTAATTACGGGAAAATTTGAGCGTACTCTTAGTTTATACACTGACGAAACTTGGTATATGGCTTAATCTGGTTGAGGTCTATTGTTATTTGCACACAAAAATGTTTACCGATGATTTTCGGAGCAGCAAACCTGCGTACTCAGCCTAAAATGTTACATATCGCTTTTATGTGAATATATTTTTATGAAACTTGGTAATCGGTTTTATGCAGTATTAAGACAAACGCTGAGTACGCAGGTTTGCTGCAACGGGGGTATATTTTTTGTTTGGGGGGGACAAATTAACTCCGCAAATTAATTTTTTCATATATTCTTAAACAAATATATATGAAGTTTTTACTATAGGATTTAGCTTAAACAAATACAAAATAATGTTGTGTTTTGATCACTGCCCTTCGTAAATTGGTCATAGAGATATTTAAAGTGCTAAACACAGTACATTGTCCAATGTTATTGTTATGGAGGATAAGAAAAATATGTTACATTTAGAATTTCGACGGGCACAAATTAGTATTATTAATTTATAACGCTGATTTTGCAGTATTCGTAACTAAAGCCCGCTTTTAGAAAGCCCGCTCAACCAAATGTAAAGGTGCTATCTTGACAAAACCCCGTCTCAGTAAATTATGACATATCAATACGTTATGATTCCTAAATGTATTAAAGCTCTCTAATTCAAAAATAAACTTGGTTTTATCCCCATTCCCTTTTAAAGCTTTAATGTTTATCTAATGCTGACGATAATTTTATTTAGTTATTTAAATGAATGATTTTTACATTCGTAGTGCGTAATATTTTTGTGCGTAAGCAAACGAGTTTTCTTTACAATCAGTTCAGCGCATATTTTACGAGTTGAAATATTTCAGAAAATGTTGTAGATTAAACAAAAATAACTAGTTGTATATATATATATATATATATATATATATATATATATATATCTGTAAAAATACCTATAATAATATATCTGTAAGACGACGGCGCAACTGAGGCGTATTTTAAGGAGAATATAGCATAACGATAGTTTAATGACTATTATCGGTTCCACCACCCGCGGCACTATATAGGAATAAACATAATTATTAGGTTCAAATAATACATATTATAATTAGGTTCGATTATTTCCTAGGACCGTCCTCAGTAGAAATAATTTTTGGGTGAAACATGGCCGGGCTATACACTGAGCCAAAATTTTGAGCTAGTGTCCTGCCTATAATATTCTTAAAATAAAACTGTTGATTTTTCCATATTTTATTCTTATCTATTTTACATGAAAGTCATGACTAATCCCTCGTAATATTTATGAACTTTGCCTCCACCCATTATACAAATTTTTAAAGCCGTCTGTAATTTTGGCTGTAAAACGTTTGATAAAAAAATTTTACATTTTGTTATAATCAATATTTAACACGTTTTTTGTGTAACAAGTGGCTTATAAGGAACTTACAAGGCATCTCACCCATCCTACACTCGTAATTAATTCATATTCGCCTTAAAATTCGCCCTAGTTGCCGTCGTCGCATTAAATAGATATACATATATTAATAAACTAGGTGGCCCGACAGACGTTGTCCTGTCCTAAATGTCATTGAATTTGTTTTATGTCAAATGCTAGTTCATTTTTAAAATGAGCTCGTTCGCTTTGCTCACTCGCGTCCTTGGTCGACGGGACAAACAACGGAGATGTAAGATATGATGATGAGCTCGTTCGTTATGATGACTCGCCTGTTTTTATATAGAGCTAACTTTGGCATCGAAAATAAAGTTTGAGTTACTATTCAAGTCGATTTGTTATTTATATAATGAACATATGTTTATACCTTTTAAGTATGTTTAGATATATAATCCTTTATAACAGCAGTTTTTATTAACTAACTCTTTTTTTATGTATTTAGATTTATATTAAAAAATATGTTGACAATGAATTTTCAAGGAAAAAACCTGCATAAGGAGTTGTTTATTTTCTAAAACGATATTACATAATGAGAATAAACGTTAGACAGATAAATGTGTTGTATTTAATCATAGTTTCTATAGTTAGTTTCCGAATTGAAATGTTTTCTCATTGACAAGGCCTACTAATAGTGTAAAAGATTTCTTAGCTTAGAACGATTTACTGCTAGAAATGTACCACACCATTTTATGTAGCAATGTTTAATGTAGTATATTTTATGTTTTATTTTTTATGTTTTTAGTTCTCTCTCATTGGCCTGATGATGACTGGTTTGACTGGTCGAAATCGATAGCCTAGTACCATCCTTTATATATGTTTACCGTCTGTATGTGAATCAGTATATGTGTAAATATATTTTAAGTGTTGTAAGACGTCTTTTATTACATCCCGTAAGTAATAACAACACGTAATATGCTAATAAAAAAGTTGTTTAATGTAATTTTGTCAACATGCTCAATAAAGAATTTTAATTTATAGTCTAATAGTTTCAACACAGTTTTTTTAATGTGCTATCTATCATATTCAAGCATCCGTTTAGAGGTTTAACACATTGACAAATCTACAAAAATAAAGAGCAATGAATAAATCTACTATTCGCCTAGTACATCTCTGTAGTAACACCCCTAATAAATTACTATTTATAAGTATGAAACAAAATGTACATCCCGTTTGCCCGTTAAACTGCATAGAAACTAGAATAGAATCTCGAGTTTACTTTACATCATTAAAACCAATCTATGTTCGTATAGTTGTGACTGTACGACAGTTCAACTTGAGCATATTGACAATACTGTTAACGACAAGGAGAGGGGAGAGCAATGGCGGCGGCAGGGTAAGGGTCCAATGGCGTGAGAGGGGCGGGCCACTGCTCCGCTATTGGCTAAAACATGTCAAACCTCGGACCGGATTCCGCCCGGACGGAGTTCCGCCCGGACGCATTTCCACCGGTTAGGAGTGCGGATCGAGTTCCGCTCGGATCGACTTCCATCGTCTCGTAGGGGGAAGTGGTGAAATATTACTCCAAGTCATCTAAACAAACTGACTGGCCTTCCCGAGCAAAGCTCGGTCCCCCAGGTAATAATTAAATTAACCACACAAGTGCCCGTTTTTTTCAGTGTCATTCACCAACGACCCTAAACCTAGGAACAAGACTATTTTCATGTTACCTAAATCATTACTTAGCTTCAAGATTATTGGTTACTTTTTATTTAAAACATTTCGCAAGATTCCAAAGTTCAGTTTAACAACAGGTTTCAACTTGTGATGTACTTCAAAACCAAGGTTCATAGAGCTTTCAGACAAGGTGTGATGAGTCGATCTATTTAAGGTTTTCTACTTTACCGGAAGAGACCTCGTAAAAACAGCTGGAAGGTCACGTGATCACCAATCCAATCTGCAGTGTTGCTGAAAACACTATATTTATCGTACGAGTACCATATTTTCCTCATTAGTTTAATTCGAATTAATATTGTTTAACTGCTTACATTCTATGATAAGCTGTTATTTTATGAAACTAATTTTTTTTTATTTTTTTTTATTATTAGATTAATGGATTAAGGGTTTAAATTTTATTTTGCACGTCCAGTGACAATTTAAAAATAGCTGTACCATTATTATACCCTTAAGGCTGGCAACACTTTATGGTATGTTGTTTATTTAGGAATCAGCTAGACGACCTGTAAGACATCTGGCACGTTTTTCTAACATAGAGTGGTGACTCCAGATATAACATATAGAGCTCAGTGTTTTCAGTGTCTCCATCATAGCCAAGCAATGTTACCTTTGGCAAGACAGTTTGCCTTAGTGCGTGCTTGCTTACGTGCTGCTCCTCGTTATAAGTGTTACGCAAAACGCAAAGGCCCATAATAAGGTGCAATGTCTATACTGTAGTTAGTCTATGGTTAAACTATCATAGCCCTTGTGTATTCTTATTTCTTGTTTACGCTAGTTACTATTTGATGTATTATTAGCCTTAAGAATTTACTTTTGTTTGCAATTTTATAAGTAATGTGGAAACAGGCCAATCATTTTGAAAATCCACCGTATTGAAAAGAGGAACGAACGCCCCTGTTCTGATATTAGCCTTTGCACGTTTAAAGGGGAATGCGTAACTCGATCCCTCCGGAACTCGGTCCGCCTATGTTAAACTCCCATAAGGCTCAAAACAGCCAAATACGGAACTCAGTCCGAAACGCCGGGGGTAGAAATGGGTCCGACTGGAATCCGGTCCGGATTTATTGCTGGAAGCCCCACCCTTCCTACGCTCATAATACGGTTTCCGCCTCTTCATTGGTGCGCGATTTCACCAACCAGAGCCGAGGGGCTGGCTCTACACTTCCCCTGTTTCAGTACTGACTGTTATACGAGAATTTCATTCGGTATTTGTTATTTTCTGGCATCGAATATTTAATGGTTAAAGATTGTTATAATACAGCATTTCGATTATGTTGTGAACCGTTTAACAAACAAAACCAACCCGTTTTTAAGTAGTACCCATAAGCAAATTAAACGTTTATTTAATATATCAAATTAAATAATACTTTATTGTCGTTCAATATTATAATCATTGGCATGCATCAGAATTGAATCATATATTTAAAAAAAACACACATTGTGTCTTTCATTAATAAACTCTTTAACACTGTAATAGCACTTACAAATCAATAACTCCTTAATATTAATTTTTAACTTAGTAGAGTATCACTTCATTACGTTCTCGGGTTGTCGGGTAGGGCCTCAGATTATCGTATTCATATAATCTCTAGTTTGTGTGATAGAAACACTGGTATTGAATGACAAATCCTTTGATGATATTTCATTATACTATATGTTAAACTGTTTAAAATAAATAAATAACAATGGAAATGAAAACCAAAACTGCTACAATATAAAAACAGTAATAGTTCGTACTCTTTAGATAATTTTCATCACTCTGTATTCGAAAATAGCCCATTAACATGCAGCTGAGATTTACGAAAATTATCTATTTATCTTTATCTATTCTATAACAAAACAAATAATGATCAGGTGATTTTGCCTGTTCCAAAAATTACTTTGCTTGTCCCAAACAAAACGTTTCCTGTACTGAACAATTGTAGTTCCCGTTTTGCTGAACAAGCACTCCAGTGTGATTTCGTTAATTGTTTTAGTGAATTTCCCCTATAGGGAAGAAGCTATTACCGGAGTCGGCATCGTAAGACCTAGGCCCGGGACCATGATAAATTTTCGTTTTGAAGTCCCCAGATGCCAAAAACACCATTCGTTCAATACTGTGTGTGTGTGTGTGAGAGGGTGTGCGTGTGTGTGTGTGTGTGTGTGTGTGTGTGTGTGTGTGTGTCCGTAGGCACGATGACTTTCGTAAAAATGGTCCAATTTTGATTAAATTTGGTACAAACGAGTAAAGCAACATTTATGGCTTTAAGTTCGAAAACCAGACAGTTCCCTTTATCCGAAGGGGTATTTTTTGGGGGGGTTTGTACCCTAAACATGTTTTTTCCTTAGTCTATTTTATTTACAATCTGTTAAAAATATATCCAGAACAATAAGTGAATAGGATAAAATACAATTGACATGGGTTGGTCTCTATCCATTGACGGAGCTAACACTTAAACTTTACAAATGTTAATTAAATATTAAAAAACGATTTGGCAGGTCCAAAATGGAGTGTCTCTTGAGTCTATACACTGATCTACTATTGTCCAGCAGATTCATAGCCAGATGGTTTGGATGGGCATCTAGTTTAGCTTGATAAGTCTTGCTAAATCGGGTTATTTCTTCTCTTACTGTAGCAGTACGTGTATCACGGTGCAATACTTCATTGGTCACATACCATGGAGCCTCCAGGATGTTGCGAATGACTTTTGACTGAAAACGTTGGATTATGTCAATATTAGAATTACTAGTGGTTCCCCATAGTTGGATTCCATAGGTCCAGATAGGTTTTAGTACTCCTTTGTACACTAAAACAATTAACGAAATCACACTGGAGTGCTTGTTCAGCAAAACGGGAACTACAATTGTTCAGTACAGGAAACGTTTTGTTTGGGACAAGCAAAGTAATTTTTGGAACAGGCAAAATCACCTGATCATTATTTGTTTTGTTATAGAATAGATAAAGATAAATAGATAATTTTCGTAAATCTCAGCTGCATGTTAATGGGCTATTTTCGAATACAGAGTGATGAAAATTATCTAAAGAGTACGCAACTATTACTGTTTTTATATTGTAGCAGTTTTGGTTTTCATTTCCATTGTTATTTATTTATTTTAAACAGTTTAACATATAGTATAATGAAATATCATCAAAGGATTTGTCATTCAATACCAGTGTTTCTATCACAAAAACTAGAGATTATATGAATACGATAATCTGAGGCCCTACCCGACAACCCGAGAACGTAATGAAGTGATACTCTACTAAGTTAAAAATTAATATTAAGGAGTTATTGATTTGTAAGTGCTATTACAGTGTTAAAGAGTTTATTAATGAAAGACACAATGTGTGTTTTTTTTAAAATATATGATTCAATTCTGATGCATGCCAATGATTATAATATTGAACGACAATAAAGTATTATTTAATTTGATATATTAAATAAACGTTTAATTTGCTTATGGGTACTACTTAAAAACGGGTTGGTTTTGTTTGTTAAACGGTTCACAACATAATCGAAATGCTGTATTATAACAATCTTTAACCATTAAATATTCGATGCCAGAAAATAACAAATACCGAATGAAATTCTCGTATAACAGTCAGTACTGAAACAGGGGAAGTGTAGAGCCAGCCCCTCGGCTCTGGTTGGTGAAATCGCGCACCAATGAAGAGGCGGAAACCGTATTATGAGCGTAGGAAGGGTGGGGCTTCCAGCAATAAATCCGGACCGGATTCCAGTCGGACCCATTTCTACCCCCGGCGTTTCGGACTGAGTTCCGTATTTGGCTGTTTTGAGCCTTATGGGAGTTTAACATAGGCGGACCGAGTTCCGGAGGGATCGAGTTACGCATTCCCCTTTAAACGTGCAAAGGCTAATATCAGAACAGGGGCGTTCGTTCCTCTTTTCAATACGGTGGATTTTCAAAATGATTGGCCTGTTTCCACATTACTTATAAAATTGCAAACAAAAGTAAATTCTTAAGGCTAATAATACATCAAATAGTAACTAGCGTAAACAAGAAATAAGAATACACAAGGGCTATGATAGTTTAACCATAGACTAACTACAGTATAGACATTGCACCTTATTATGGGCCTTTGCGTTTTGCGTAACACTTATAACGAGGAGCAGCACGTAAGCAAGCACGCACTAAGGCAAACTGTCTTGCCAAAGGTAACATTGCTTGGCTATGATGGAGACACTGAAAACACTGAGCTCTATATGTTATATCTGGAGTCACCACTCTATGTTAGAAAAACGTGCCAGATGTCTTACAGGTCGTCTAGCTGATTCCTAAATAAACAACATACCATAAAGTGTTGCCAGCCTTAAGGGTATAATAATGGTACAGCTATTTTTAAATTGTCACTGGACGTGCAAAATAAAATTTAAACCCTTAATCCATTAATCTAATAATAAAAAAAAATAAAAAAAAATTAGTTTCATAAAATAACAGCTTATCATAGAATGTAAGCAGTTAAACAATATTAATTCGAATTAAACTAATGAGGAAAATATGGTACTCGTACGATAAATATAGTGTTTTCAGCAACACTGCAGATTGGATTGGTGATCACGTGACCTTCCAGCTGTTTTTACGAGGTCTCTTCCGGTAAAGTAGAAAACCTTAAATAGATCGACTCATCACACCTTGTCTGAAAGCTCTATGAACCTTGGTTTTGAAGTACATCACAAGTTGAAACCTGTTGTTAAACTGAACTTTGGAATCTTGCGAAATGTTTTAAATAAAAAGTAACCAATAATCTTGAAGCTAAGTAATGATTTAGGTAACATGAAAATAGTCTTGTTCCTAGGTTTAGGGTCGTTGGTGAATGACACTGAAAAAAACGGGCACTTGTGTGGTTAATTTAATTATTACCTGGGGGACCGAGCTTTGCTCGGGAAGGCCAGTCAGTTTGTTTAGATGACTTGGAGTAATATTTCACCACTTCCCCCTACGAGACGATGGAAGTCGATCCGAGCGGAACTCGATCCGCACTCCTAACCGGTGGAAATGCGTCCGGGCGGAACTCCGTCCGGGCGGAATCCGGTCCGAGGTTTGACATGTTTTAGCCAATAGCGGAGCAGTGGCCCGCCCCTCTCACGCCATTGGACCCTTACCCTGCCGCCGCCATTGCTCTCCCCTCTCCTTGTCGTTAACAGTATTGTCAATATGCTCAAGTTGAACTGTCGTACAGTCACAACTATACGAACATAGATTGGTTTTAATGATGTAAAGTAAACTCGAGATTCTATTCTAGTTTCTATGCAGTTTAACGGGCAAACGGGATGTACATTTTGTTTCATACTTATAAATAGTAATTTATTAGGGGTGTTACTACAGAGATGTACTAGGCGAATAGTAGATTTATTCATTGCTCTTTATTTTTGTAGATTTGTCAATGTGTTAAACCTCTAAACGGATGCTTGAATATGATAGATAGCACATTAAAAAAACTGTGTTGAAACTATTAGACTATAAATTAAAATTCTTTATTGAGCATGTTGACAAAATTACATTAAACAACTTTTTTATTAGCATATTACGTGTTGTTATTACTTACGGGATGTAATAAAAGACGTCTTACAACACTTAAAATATATTTACACATATACTGATTCACATACAGACGGTAAACATATATAAAGGATGGTACTAGGCTATCGATTTCGACCAGTCAAACCAGTCATCATCAGGCCAATGAGAGAATAAACTTGGTTTTATCCCCATTCCCTTTTAAAGCTTTAATGTTTATCTAATGCTGACGATAATTTTATTTAGTTATTTAAATGAATGATTTTTACATTCGTAGTGCGTAATATTTTTGTGCGTAAGCAAACGAGTTTTCTTTACAATCAGTTCAGCGCATATTTTACGAGTTGAAATATTTCAGAAAATGTTGTAGATTAAACAAAAATATTCCATATTTTGTGCTAATCGCTTTAAAGGTTCAGTAACAGGTTTGAATGTTGTTTCTAAAAATTGCTCTCTTTCATTTATACCTGATTTTAAAGCTCGGTTTTTTTGTCTAATAGAATCACTAAGTGATTTTATTTCCTTTAATAGCTTTTCCTGGTTAACCATCTTCACACCTTGACGACTTGTACAGTAATACCGCTAATCAGTGTATTAAAACGAATTTATCAAAACCTATTCTATAACGACCATCTTTTATAGCATGATCTTTCATAATAACCAAAAATCCATACTTTTCCGCCCATGCTTTCCCGCAAAGTTCTTTAAACCTTTCAAATGGCATATCTGCATTCACATGATCGTTATATATATGTTTTAGGTTAGTATCATCTTGTTTGAATACAATCAGAATATTTGCATTATCTCTGATAAGTTGTTTTGGGATTTTGCTATAGGTTTGTCCTATATATATGCTGTCGATGTTATTATGTCTTCCCATGGCAAAGTAGTTTCTAATAGTATCCTGATTTTCACAAGATACATCGTCAAATATAAATACAGAATACGGTTTCGCTTCGTTTGGTTGCATAATGCTATCACTAGCGTTAAATTTGTAAAAATTAACATTAGACACATCAGATAGGATTTTATCCAGCAATTGATACTTTGGTTGATGTAGAGACTTTGAAAAAATATATAGGTTATTAAACCTTAATCCCTGCGGATTAGTGATCAAATTAAAGACAACATTGGTCTTTCCGCAGTTTGAGGGGCCACTTACTATACATCGAACAGTGTTTGGAAGTAAACTACCGTGTTTACCATTGTTGATTTTAACGTTATCCACAGTTAAATCATCTATGTTATTAATATTGAATCGATCTTTATGGTTAATAATCTCCATCCTGCTCAAAGGTTAACGATGAAATGAGTTGCTTGCATTAAACCAAGTCCTTTATAGGTATCCATGAATCCTCAGTTTTGTTAAACCCTAACCACCGCACTTTAACTGCGTCCTTTTTTCTTTGTAACACTTTTTCAACAAGATATACATCACCTACTGTTGACTTTAACATTTCATGTCCATAAAATGCACCTTGCAACAAATCTCCTTTGTTATCTTTTAAGATATACGTTTCAGGTACAGTCGGTTGCACTTTATACACTGTAAAAACTTCATTCGTCCAATTGGGAAGGTATTTCTTGGTAAACACTCCCTTATATTTACTAATCCGTACTTTATCACTTACATTAAATTTTCTTGGCTGCATTTTTTATACTTTAGGCTTTGTATTTTTCTTAATGCGTTTTAATACATCTTTTGCATTTCTTCTATTTACTTTGTTAGGTTTCATACCAATAGTTCTATGAAACCTGTTGTTATAATCATTTATTAATTGTGGTAAAACATCATACCATACGTAAGAACCTCTTTTTGAAAATTGTTTATACAGTGCTCCTTTTAAGGTTCTATTGAATCTTTCTACAATAGCTGCTTTTTTCTCTGAATTTGTAGAATAATACGATACGTAGCTCACTATTGGGTTGTTCAACAAGCTATCGCATTAGGTTTACGTCTTACTAAAATTAATAGAGCTGTAGAATTTTCCCAATCGTGCTGGTTGAAACCGTACATAGACTCGAATACTACCAGAAGAGCAGCCGCTACATCAGCCTTTCAAAAAGACTTTTTTAAATTGATGAACAATGCGATATTCGGTAAAACATTGGAAAACAAAAGAAGACATAAAAATGTTAAACTTGTTACAGATCCAAACAAACTACAAAAACTCGTACAACAGCCAAACTTTGGAACATCTATAATTATTAACAAAAATCTTGTAGCTGTATCTATGAAGAAAACAAGTGTGAAGATGGATCGTCCTTTATATATAGGTATGACAATCCTGGATATCTCCAAGACTCATATGTACGATTTTCATTACAAGAAGATGGTCACCTTTTATGGACGAGAAAACATCGGCATCTCCTACATGGATACAGACGCATTTATATATTGGATAATTACTAACGATATGTATGAAGACCTTCGGACATTTGATTACAAAAACGACTTTGACTTTTCCGACTATCCAAAAGATCATCCAAACTACGACAAAGATAGAAACAAAAAAGTGCTTGGCAAATTTAAAGACGAAGCCAATGGTGTTATACTTCAAGAAATTGTTGCACTAATGTCAAAATTATATTCTTTACAACTAAATGAAAACCAAGTCATTAAGAAAGCTAAAGGAGTAAAAAGTTTGTATTTAAAGAAGAATGTGCATTTTAATCACTATAAGAAATGTTTATTTGAAGATCAAGATATAACAGCAAAATTCAACACAATCAGAAGTTTCAACCATCAGCTGTACAGCGTGACGGAAGTAAAAAAAGCTCTCTCTTCAAATGATGATAAACGACACATCCTTGCAGACAACATCCACACTCTACCATTCGGCCACTATTCCCTCAACCCTATTGACGAGTAACCCTTTCATCGTACTACAACCCTTTTCCTTTTCCTTTCCGTATAAAAGGGGGAACACAGCAGTATTTTGCTGTGTTCCCCTTTTATACATTAGTTTAGAATGACCTTGACCTATATAAGCGGATTTATACAAAAGAATATTTAATATCATATCAGCTGTCTTCGTGAAACCATCATGTCAGACCTGAAGGAGAAGATTATTAATGAACTACACAAACCTGCAAGAATAAAGTTTCCAAGAAGAAATACTGTTATAAAAGGGATAAATGATCTATATCAAGCGGATTTAATTGAAATGCGACCGCATAGCAGAATAAACAAAGGATTTAAATATATACTCACAATTATTAATTGTTTTACAAAAGTTGCAGACGCTTTGCCTCTAAAGGACAAGACTGGTAAAAGCGTAACAGAAGCCATGGAAATAGCCATAAAAAGAGATAAAAACAAAATTAAACATTTACAAACTGATGATGGAACAGAATACTTTAATACAAACTTTGCACAGTTAATGAATAAATATAAAATAAATCATTATTCTACAAATTCAGAGAAAAAAGCAGCTATTGTAGAAAGATTCAATAGAACCTTAAAAGGAGCACTGTATAAACAATTTTCAAAAAGAGGTTCTTACGTATGGTATGATGTTTTACCACAATTAATAAATGATTATAACAACAGGTTTCATAGAACTATTGGTATGAAACCTAACAAAGTAAATAGAAGAAATGCAAAAGATGTATTAAAACGCATTAAGAAAAATACAAAGCCTAAAGTATAAAAAATGCAGCCAAGAAAATTTAATGTAAGTGATAAAGTACGGATTAGTAAATATAAGGGAGTGTTTACCAAGAAATACCTTCCCAATTGGACGAATGAAGTTTTTACAGTGTATAAAGTGCAACCGACTGTACCTGAAACGTATATCTTAAAAGATAACAAAGGAGATTTGTTGCAAGGTGCATTTTATGGACATGAAATGTTAAAGTCAACAGTAGGTGATGTATATCTTGTTGAAAAAGTGTTACAAAGAAAAAAGGACGCAGTTAAAGTGCGGTGGTTAGGGTTTAACAAAACTGAGGATTCATGGATACCTATAAAGGACTTGGTTTAATGCAAGCAACTCATTTCATCGTTAACCTTTGAGCAGGATGGAGATTATTAACCATAAAGATCGATTCAATATTAATAACATAGATGATTTAACTGTGGATAACGTTAAAATCAACAATGGTAAACACGGTAGTTTACTTCCAAACACTGTTCGATGTATAGTAAGTGGCCCCTCAAACTGCGGAAAGACCAATGTTGTCTTTAATTTGATCACTAATCCGCAGGGATTAAGGTTTAATAACCTATATATTTTT
The DNA here is from genome assembly GCA_963675035.1 of Allygus modestus. Lineage (NCBI taxonomy): Eukaryota > Metazoa > Arthropoda > Insecta > Hemiptera > Cicadellidae > Allygus > Allygus modestus. Next base: position 235,860,005 of record OY776112.1, read on the forward strand.
TCAAAGTCTCTACATCAACCAAAGTATCAATTGCTGGATAAAATCCTATCTGATGTGTCTAATGTTAATTTTTACAAATTTAACGCTAGTGATAGCATTATGCAACCAAACGAAGCGAAACCGTATTCTGTATTTATATTTGACGATGTATCTTGTGAAAATCAGGATACTATTAGAAACTACTTTGCCATGGGAAGACATAATAACATCGACAGCATATATATAGGACAAACCTATAGCAAAATCCCAAAACAACTTATCAGAGATAATGCAAATATTCTGATTGTATTCAAACAAGATGATACTAACCTAAAACATATATATAACGATCATGTGAATGCAGATATGCCATTTGAAAGGTTTAAAGAACTTTGCGGAAAAGCATGGGCGGAAAAGTATGGATTTTTGGTTATTATGAAAGATCATGCTATAAAAGATGGTCGTTATAGAATAGGTTTTGATAAATTCGTTTTAATACACTGATTAGCGGTATTACTGTACAAGTCGTCAAGGTGTGAAGATGGTTAACCAGGAAAAGCTATTAAAGGAAATAAAATCACTTAGTGATTCTATTAGACAAAAAACCGAGCTTTAAAATCAGGTATAAATGAAAGAGAGCAATTTTTAGAAACAACATTCAAACCTGTTACTGAACCTTTAAAGCGATTAGCACAAAATATGGAAAAACCTTCAATTCGCTTCGAAGGAGACAAAATGCTACCAATTTCCAAATATGAAGAAGAATTTCAGAATGATGAAAGTTTTGGCCAGTTACATACATCTGAAGAAAGCGACGAGTATGAAGAAAGCGGAGATATAGAGGATTTAAAGGAAAAGGATATTGCAGAAGATACAAGTACAGAAGATACAAGTGTAGAAGATACAAGAGCAGAAGAAGAGGATATTAACCCATCCAACTTAAGCAAATTAGGCACGGATATTATGTTTAAAGGAACACTTGGAAGAACATATACGTTAAAAATGTTACACGCCGCACATGCTAATCGAAGTTATCATACCTATGGAGCTAGAATAGAGGATAAAGGATTAATGATTGGAGATAGCAAGTTAGATATAAACGAAAATGATGATATAGTTATTGGAGATAAGAAATATAAAGGTACAAAAGGTTTGTTTGAACTTATCTTTAAAAATAATCCTGGTAAATATACTAAAAGGGATTTACAATTGTTTAAAAATATATTAGAGTATACAAATGCACATAGAAAAAAGTATTCCAAAGACCTACCTATTCATAGAAATCGGTCAATAAAATATAAAAGTATTATATCTAGTCTTTTCCCCTCAAAATCAAAAAAAGCTCAAATTAAAAGAAGAGCTTTATCTTCTGCTGAATTAAATGTTTTGCATAAAAAGAGAAAAACAACTGATCCTACCACATCTGGAAGGGGATTATTGAAAAATTTGTACAAAACTAATATAATATATTACAACGATATAAATACGTTAGTTGATCGAATGAGATTATTACATGAAGCCATGGAAGCCGGGCACACTGGTTTAGAAAACGAATGGGTAGCTTTGGTTGATGAACTGCGAAAACAAGGAATAATTGTTCAGTAGACGTACATATATAATAAGAACCTAAACGATAGCGATTCAGTTACATCATGAGTGTGGACAAGTTTGGACGGTACTCCGAGTTTGGAGTAAAATCTGGATATAGTGAAAAAAGAGCTGGGTTTCCGTTAACACCTGACGGCAACTATAATTTTGAAGGAAAAGTAATTCAAAATGTTGGTGATCCGCTTATGTCGTCTGATGCGGTTACGGTACAGTACATGGAAAAAAGAACCCCAACTGTACACGAAGATCATTGGGGGTTTTCCGGTAAAAGGTTAAGCAATATACAATATCCCGTTTATGATGGTGAAGCAGTAAATTTAGCTACTCTAAAATTGTTAACGATTTACAAAAGGAATGAAACTGACACAAGCTATGATGTAAAAAAATTAAAATTATCAAATGTAGGTGATTGTGAGCAGGATGGAGACGCTGTAAATAAGAAAATGTTTGATATTGTACACAAGAAATGGACTACGGAATATGAAAAACATTTGGAAAGGTTTGGTGCAGCTCTATTCCATTATATCCATCGGGCTTCAGGAAGAGATGCAGCTTCAGATGTTGACAGTCACAATTATTTAGACTGGAAAAATATACACAATCCAGAGAAACCTAATCAACGAGATAAACCGTCTGAGCCTTCTAAAGTCAAGACATTAGGAAAGGGAGATAAAGTGAATGTGATTAATGAACCAACAGAAAACAATGAAGATTACATAAGAGAAAAAAGAATTTAAAATACCCCCATGATAAGGGATAAAGCTTCAGTCATATTCGAGAGACGATACAGAGAGGATGATGGAATCCAATATTACTGCGTGGAGTTTAATATCTCAAGAGCCGAGATTTCCCCAAGGAGTGTTGACAGATGGTTTTGTTCAACGGTTTGATAGATATATGGATTGGGAACAACTTTCCATACATTATCTCTTCACAATGACTATGTTAAGAATTTATTTTCACAGAGTTAACTGGATCCATATTTTACAAAGACAACAGTTTTCAGAAGACTTCCTCGTAGAGATGACATCAAATTTTAATAACTGTTGGGAAGTAATAAGTAAATATCAAAATCTCTCTGAGAATTACATTGACAATTTTAAAGATAAACTAGACTGGGATGTGTTATTCAATTACCAACGATTAAGTGGCAAGTTTCTAAGGAAACATGACAACTATTTAAAGTTTATTCATTTTACCGAAGACAACGATACCATTACCAGCGGAGAAACATCTGGAACATCTTCAATTATAACTTATTTCAATTTTTACTACTTCTATTTAATATGTCTTCATTTAATTAATAAATCCATTTTTATATAATAAATGGATTTTAAACAGTATATAATACAAGAAACCAAAACTGATATTACATTCATTGTAAAACATTTATAGAGTGCACCTACTGATTGTAGGTTTTGCTATAAATAGTCATGTCGAGGGTTAAACGCATCAGTCATAATCGAGAGAGATTACAGAGAGGAAGGGGAATAGCATCAACAGCATTTTCTCTATTGAGTAAACCGGTTGGAGCTATAGTTAACAAGGCGATTGATTTATTACCTGTGGAATTACATTTACCTGGAGGATATCAATATTGTGGTCCTGGAACCAAATTAGAGAAACGTCTTGCTAGAGGAGATCCTGGAATAAATAAGCTCGATCAGGCTTGTAAACTGCACGATATAGCGTATTCCAAATTTGGTGATACTAAAAATAGATCAATAGCAGATAGAGCACTTGCTGAGAAAGCTTGGCAAAGAGTAAAATCTAGTGACGCGAGTATTGGTGAAAAAGCAGCGTCTTTAGCAGTAACAGCAGCAATGAAAGCAAAAACTACGTTTGGAGGAGGAAAGAGAAGAAGGCGTGGGAAAAAACCCGCTAAAAAACAAGGAGGTAATATCAGAAGAAAACGTCGATCTACCAGTGGTAAAGCTAAAAAGAAACCAACAATATGGTCAATGATAAAAAAGGGAGGAGGATTATACCTAAGACCGTATCGTGTGTATTAAATAAGAAAGAGCAATTAATAATTAAAAACAAAGAATTGACCAATGCAGAACTGATTACATATGCTTCTTGTTTGAAAATCCCATTTTTTAGAGGAGTATTTATGAAAGATGAGTTACCGGTTAAAATGTGGCAAAATGAGACTGGTATTGTAAATTTGGATAATAGTGAAGGATTAGGCACTCATTGGGTGTGTTACAAGAAACTTGGTAAAACCATTTATTATTTCGACAGTTTTGGAGACCTTCCACCACCGAAAGAACTTCAACAATACTTTCGTGCGGCAGAAAATGTTTTTTACAATCATACAAGAAAACAACCTGATGATACATCCATTTGCGGTCATTTATGTTTAGACTTTTTAGCTAAAAGTGTTAGTCAACTTTAAGATGTCCTCGTATACAGTGTCATTAACCGGTAACTTATGTACTTTGCGCAGTATTCTGTTTCCAGCGCTACGTTTGCAAAAAGGAAGACTATGGGAAGCCGCATTATTGGATTTAACAACATATAACTCTATTCCAAACGTTAGTGAAGGAATTAATAACAAAATCTATTATTACAAGACAAAAGATGATAAAGGAAAGTATTCAGCTTTGGAAGAATTCAGTTTACCAACAGGAGCTTATGAAATTGATAATATAAATGAAGTTATACAAAAACATATGGGAAAAGAAAATATAACGATAAAAGGCAATAACAATACAATGAAAGCCGAAATTACGTCTAAGTATTATATTGATTTTAGTCAAGAACATTCAATTGGTAGTTTATTGGGGTTTTCTAAGGAAACAAAAGTATTAGAACCTAATAAAACTCATTCTGGGAATAAAACTGTGACGAGCATCAATGTTAATAGCATAGACATTACATGTAACATTATACAAGGATCCTACAGAGATGGAGAGAATCGTCATATATTACACACATTCTACCCATCAGTTGCACCAGGTTTCAAGATAGTAGAAAAGCCTCAAAACCTTGTGTACCTACCGTTAAACACCAGTTTCATTTCAGACATCGTGCTGAACATAGTGGATCAAGACGGAAACCTTGTTGACTTTAGAGGAGAAGCTATTACTGTAAGAATACATATAAAATCATCCGCTTAGACAATGGGGTTATCATTTAAAAAGAGAGAGCCAACAAGCAAAGAGGTCAGTAGCTTATCAGCTGTAGAAGGGTTAACAAGTGACAACATTCGTTTTCTAGAAGAAATTGGATTAAAAGTCATTAACAATGGATATATTGGATATAGCGCAGGGTCCAACATTCGACGAGACCTTATGGGAAAAGGAATATCACACGCACAACCCTTACGCTTCGTCCAAATTAAACAATAACGATGAAATTAGGATTCCTATACAACAACAAGACATTTATACTCTTCCATGCGAAAGTTATTTATATATTGAAGGAAAAGTAACAAAAAATGATGGTACTGCTGGAACCACTGTTCCGTTCATAAATAATCCTATGGCATTTTTGTTTGACGAGATTAGATATGAAATTTCAGGAGTTACAGTCGATTCAACAAAAAAGGTTGGAATTTCCAGTACATTGAAAGGATTAGCGTCTTTAACACCAAATGAGAAGAATCTGTTAGCTGTTGCAGGATGGGTTGCACCAGACAAAAGTACAATCGCTCCTGACTCTTCGGGAAACTTTGATTTCTACGTACCTTTAAGATTACTCCTAGGATTTGCTGAAGACTACAGAAGAATAATAATAAATGTAAAACAAGAACTAGTTTTATTAAGATCATCAAACGATAAAGATATTATTAAAGCAGCTACTGGAACAACTGATGCCAATTTAGACTGGAAATTAACATTAGACAAGATTGTTTGGAGAGTACCACATGTGCGACTAAATGATGAACACAGGATTACATTATTAAGAAAGTTAAAATCAGATCGAGACATTGTAATGCCATTCAGAAGCTGGGAGTTTCATGAATACCCCGTTTTACCTACAACACAACGACATACATGGACTGTAAAAACTTCTACTCATTTGGAAAAAGCGAGATATGTAATATTTGGATTACAAACGAAGAAGAAAAGTATAATAACTGAAAATGCTGGTGAATTTGACCATTGTAAATTAACAAACTGTAAAGTGTTCCTGAATTCACAATTCTTTCCCTACGACAACTTTAATATTTCTTTTGATAAGAAAAGATACAGTGTTTTATACGACATGTACGCTAGGTTCCAAAATTCATATTACGGCAAAACAAATACACCTCTACTATCTCCCGTTCAGTTTGAATCGAAAGCTCCGATTGTTGTAATTGATTGTTCCAAACAAAATGAATCTGTAAAATCGTCTAGTGTTGATATAAAAATAGAAATGGAATTTCAAGAAAACGTACCTGCAAATACATCTGCGTATTGTTTAATTTTGCACGATAAAATTGTTACATACACGCCGTTGACCGGTATTGTAAAGACAGTATTGTAAAACGTTGTACCACCACCGGCACCGCCACTGTCGCTAACCTATAAATAGCGGAGCAGCAATGCAGGTCTTCAGTTGATCGTCTATCGGCGCATGGGTAACATCTTCTACAAAATGAGTTCTCCATCTGTTGTACAAGGTGATGCAGAGGTAGCACCGTTATTGGAACGTGATAATACTAGTGAAGCAGAAATCATCAAGGAAATAACTGCATTTTTAAAGTTTGGTAAAAGAGATAGAGAGGAGGAAATTAATGCAGACCCATCAAAGGTAGTACCAAAGAGGAAGAAGAAAGTTGAAGAAAATATTCCTCCTCGCATTTTAACTGAAGTTTTTCTGCGAATCTTTTACCCCATCTCAGCATGCATCAGTAAAAGTGTATCAGTTGGATTGATGAAATCATTGGATTATTCCCCTACAGTAATACTACACCATGGAACAAAAAAGGTTTTATTTTCGCAAAATGCTTGGGAGTCATTTTTGAAACATGTACATTTAATAGAATGTTATTTAACTAACAGTTTGTGTGGAAGGAAAACACATATTCGACTTTTGGATTGTGACAATGAAATCGATATTGTTAAACATCGCGGACAACTACAAGTGCGAATTAGAGACTTGACTCAACATGAAAATAAGATTCTACTGTCACGTGAAGAATTCTACGTTTTAAACTACGCAACAGAACCTATTACAAGGTACATGAGACAGTTGGTATTTGCAAGCGCTATTATTAAAGAATATTTGGTCGATACTTTGGAAAAACAACCTGATAGCACCATCGTGTACGGACCTGTGGATACATCTATTTTTAATAGAATACCTCATGAAGTTTGCATGTGGAGAAAGTTACAGGATTTTGAACCACTTGTAGAAATCGCTACAGAAGCTACAGAAGAAACAACACAGGAAGAAGAAGAAACGGAGAAACAAGAAGAAGAAGAAAACGAAACACAAGAAGAAGAAGTTAAAAAAGACTAAAGTTTGACTTAGTAAAGAAGAACACACGTGGGGTAGGCCTATTGGGGACGGTGCCCACGTTAAATATACACCAACGCGCCTGCAACTGTACGGCCTGGTATTTAACCTACCGTGGTGTGGAAAACAGTTTAGTTGATCGCTAGGTGCCATGATGAGCGGAGGGGATGAAGAAGTGAGTGTAAAGCCTTGTGTAATAGAATTTCAAGCATTTCGAAATAATGACGATAGGTTTATTATCAAGGAATTAGTAATTTTAGACTTGCTTACATTTGTAGCCTACCCATTCACGTTTGATGCTCCTTTTTCTTTTAACAAACTTAACACCAAAGCAAAAAGTACAGCAACATAGCAGTATATTATTTTATATACTGCTGTGTTGCTTTTTTTTAAAATTCAAATGGATGACCTTGAACTTTCATTCAGGGTTAACTTATGAAGGGGTATAAAAGAGAGGGAGCAGTGAAGTTAGTCTCAGTCTTGTCTAACACACGCTGCAGCTAACATGTCGGTGCCACCGATGAACAATTTATTTTTCGATAACAATTTGAAGACATATTGTTGCGAGTTGCAATGTTTTAAAATACCAGGCGATCAAGTTGACGGGAAAGCTTGTCGTAAGTGCAGGTGTTTCAGCTATTGCATATGTAGATGTAAAACATATCAAATGAACCGTCAAGATAAAATACAAGAATTACGGCGACGGCTTGCATTACTTTGGCGGCGAATGGAGTAGCAACCATCTGCCGCGCACTTGCCACCTGCCGCCTACCATCTGCCGCCTGCCATCTGCCGCCTGCCATCTGCCGTCCGCCATCTGCTCCGCCCCACCACAATTTTACCCCCACCATTTAGTACGATTACAACGCTAGCTTGTGAATAGCCAGTACACCTCCGGCTCTCGACCGGTGAACATCGAGCTGCTCGTCCCGACTGTGTGTTCCCGGCGGTCACATAAATAGGCAAGGAACACACAGTCGGGATGGGCCGATTGGACAAACAAGCGCAACACTTGAAAACTACGTCTGACGGTCGCGACTCCGGATCAACAACATCGATGACGACAAACAACGGGGAACTATTGTAAACATAAATTATTGTAAACATAACTTATTGTAAATAAAAAGAAATGTAAACATTAAAGTAATAAATGAAATAGTACTACCTCGCACTCGTATCGTTCGATTGCTTCATTCGATTGTTTTCATTCGATATTTTATCGAATTAAAACTATCGAATCACAATCGGATTTTACGCGTGCGAGGTAGTACTTTTTTAAAATAACCTCCCCGTGACCTTGACCTTTAAACTTTCCCTCATTACGTCACAAAACCGCCTACGTCACTGGCTGAGGCTCAGATGACGTGTTTAATGACTCAGCGCTTCCGGTCACGTGACCGGAAGCCATAAATCACTTGGCCCAGAACCGGCAAACCCACACTACTCCCGTTTGCCCGTTAAACTGCATAGAAACTAAAATAAACTCTCGAGTTTACTTTACATCATTAAAACCAATCGTATGTTCGTATAGTTGTGACTGTACGACAGTTCAACTTGAGCATATTGGCAATACTGTTAACGACAAGGAGAGGGGAGAGCAATGGCGGCGGCAGGGTAAGGGTCCAATGGCGTGAGAGGGGCGGGCCACTGCTCCGCTATTGGCTAAAACATGTCAAACCTCGGACCGGATTCCGCCCGGACGGAGTTCCGCCCGGACGCATTTCCACCGGTTAGGAGTGCGGATCGAGTTCCATCGTCTCGTTTAAAGGGTGTACCCACTTAAGCCTATTACGCCTTCTTTCTTTTGACAATGTAACAAGTATTAACGGAGCATCCTTGTTTGGTTATCCATCTTAACAGGCAAGTCCTGTTTCCACGGCGCAAGTCGTGTGGTCAACGGCGCGGTTCAGGAATGCACGGCGCCGTGCCGTCCACGACGCACGCCGAAAAGTCAATGCGTGTGAACCTAGCCTAAGATTAAGATTTGCACTAACAAGACAAGAACATCCCATTACTGTAGCTGTAGTTCAGGGAACGACCAAGTGGACCAACACAAAACTAACAAAATCAGGGGGGGTCGCTTTTTGACGTAAATTAATCGAGTCTTGTCTCCAGTCATGGTCTCGAGGATTAAAATAACAAAAAACAGGCTTCATGGAATAGTAGCAAACACAAACCCGGCAAAAAGACATAACAAACATAACCTAAAATTCAATAAGGCGAAGGTGCAGCGTTGCCAATTCGAGGGTAATTACCCTTATCAAGGGTAAATTAGAGGGTAATCTATTTTCGAGGGTAAAACTGGGTAATTTTACTTAAGACACAACAAATTTCATATATACGCACTATATTCTGCGATATAAATGTTACAAGGGTAATTGAAATCCACACTCAGGAAGAATATTTGGAAAGAAAACTAAGACATCTTTGTTAAGTTAGGCCTGGATTTATTTTACACAACTGTAATTTTTTCAATTAAACTTATAATGTTTCCCAAATCAGGCCTATTTTTTATTAAATTGTTTATCAGGTTATTAACATTAGTAAGAATCTAAATCGATATACCATTTACCATTAGACTATCCACTCATAAAAATAAACTGATGAGAAACTTAATAAAATAGTGTTAACTTAGTGCTTGTATATAGTGTAGCCCTGCATTTTTATGAAATTGTACTGCTAAATTAGTGAGTTGAGTGAATGAAAGAGAATGGACTAACTTAACACAAACTTATTGATAAGTAAAACCATAACAATTTCATATTTAGCTGTGGGAATAAACATAGTTAAGTACTAGGTTTTAATAGGCCTATTTATTTCTGACCATTTCACAAAATCCTAACCTAAAAAGTAATTTAACAGGCTATTTTAAAAACATTCTTTAGGTTTTGACTCACCTTAAAAAAAAACAAAAAAAAACAATTTTATAGTGTGAGTTTAAGATCCTCCAGAGAATTGTAAAAAAAAGTTTAGTGTAGATTTGGTAATAAAATGCCTTACTAAATTTGGATCTTAACTCATTTAAAACTCAACTTATTTATCATGTTAACAATGAAACATGGGTGTTAAATGTCTTATGCTTTTAACCATAACTATATATATTGGGGTTTTCCTTGTTAATCCTTGAAGTTGATTCTGGTTGCTGCCTTTTAGGCCCCTTATTACTGTTTCCCCAATGTTTTAGGTTAGAATATCATATTTCGTTACAGTTAGGCCCTTGTTATATTTGAGTTTTTTTAAACTTTGGTTAAATGTAATAATCCAAAAAACGTTATATTTTTCATAAACAAATGTAGCTGTGATTATGCATTTTATGTTTTGCAGTATAATGTAGAGTTACGACATGAAAATAAGTTTGATACCAAATATTAAATTTGAGGGTAATTCCGTGGGTATTTTTCCCGATTCGAGGGTATTTAAGGGTAATTTTGGTTATGACTGAGGGTAATTTGATAAAAAGCGATTGGCAACACTGCGAAGGTGTGAGGTGTAGGTGTAGGTGTAGGCTTCAGTGGTCATAAATAATATTTATTTCATGTCGTAATGCAGTTATGTAGTTTAAGCATACATTTCTGAATCAGATAATTTTAATCGTCAGATGAAAATGAATATCCTTTATGTAACCTACAGAAGATGTTTTAGTGTTGTCTGCAAAAGCTTCTCTTACTCTAGGTTATTTGACTTATCTAAAACACTTCCTATTAAAAATAAAAATGTACTAATATTAGGAATAATACCAGTAATCCCTGTTTCATCTACACAAAGTTTAAGCACTGAAGAAGGGAACAATGATAGTTCAAAAATTGATAGCAATAAGGAAGAGAATAAAAGTGATAGGACTATATTTGATGATGAAAAGACACCCTGGGAAAGAGTAAAGGCTATATATGAAATTGAGTAAGTAAAATTAGTTTACTTGTCAAACTATGCAAGGGTTAGGCTACTGATATTAGTTTGTGAGGCCGGCCATTCTGAGAAGAGTTTGTACGGTTTCTCATCTCATTACGGCAAATGCCGGAATGGTTCCCAATAAAGGGCCGAACCCTGCCAGGAAGGGAAAGATAGGACTCAGGCCTACTTTACCTGGTTTAAAGATTTCCTCATAAATTGAATATTTTGTTGTAAATTCCAATGCTTTGTTAAACATTGTCACGGAATAAAAAATAGGCCTATTATTATTATTAATTTTTTATTATAAAGGCAAGCAAAGACAAGCATGTGAGTGTAAACGACACATTTATTAACGTAGGCTAATTCAGTTGATTTGTGTATTAAATTAACTCTGGGATTGCCCTCGCCTGATTAACCCTAGGAGTGGCCAATGGCCGAGATTCGGCCCTATTTTGTGCAGCCTACTGTGGCAGAGGCCGAGAATCGGCCATTCGGGACCGAAAATTTTGTAACCTAAAAAAACCACTAATAATCAACTCAAAAGTGAACAATATATATAGGCCTATATCATTCGAAAGATAATATTCTGAACTTTCATTTAATTACATAAACAAACCCTGTAGCAGCTATACAACAATGTTATGACGATTAGAAATCAAATGAATTTTTGGCGCGATGCGATTCTAGCAGCCGATGCTAAGAAAATGTAAAAACACTTCTTTTAGCGAATTTCCCCTATAGGGAAGAAGCTATTACCGTAGTCGGCATGGTAAGACCTAGGCCCGGGACCATGATAACTTTTCGTTTTGAGGTCCCCAGACCCCAAAAATACCATTCGTTCGAAACTGTATATATATATATATAAATATATATATATTTATATGTGTCCGTGAGCACGATAACTCTCGTAAAAATTATCCGATTTTGATGAAATTTGGTATAAACGTGTAAAGCAACATTTATGACTTTAAGTTCGAAAACCAGCCAGATCGCTCTATCCGAAGGGGTATTTTGGGGGGGTTTTGTACCCCAAAAATGGGTTTTTTGAATTTTTTACATATAATTTTGGAAATAGTCAGATTTTATTTTTTCCTATTGGATTTAGCTTAAAAAAACACACAATTTGGTATTTTGATCATTTCTCTACGTCAATTGGTTACCGAGATATTGAAAGTGCTAAACACAGTACGTTGTCTAATGTTATTCTTATGGAGAAAAATAAAAATTTTATATTTCGCTTATTTATGAACATATACTGACGAAACTTGGTATACGGCTTTATCTGGTTGTGGACCATTGATATTTCCTCAAAAAAACAATTTTTTTACAAAGGCTCCCATAGCAGCAAACCTGCGTACTCAGCCCCATGTTATCCTTATGGAGAATAAGTAACGTGTTATCTCCCTTAATTATGAAAATAAATTAATGAAATTTGGTAAGTGACTTCACCTAGTTGAGTTATATTGATATAAGCATAAGACCCCATTTTTTTGTGTTCCTTGCTTCAGCAAACCTGCATACTCAGCCGCCATGTTATTCTTATGGAGAATAATTAAAATGTCATAAATTGTTTATTTATGAATGTATATTGATGAAACTTGGTATGTAGCTTTATGTGGCATTAAGATAAATATATATGCATTGGAAATTCGCTAAGTATGCAGGTTTGCTGCTACGGGGGTATTTTGAAATTACCCAGCTCGGGTAATTTTTGTCGTGGGAAGTTGCGGTTGGTACCAATGCACTGCTAAAGAGATGCGCTTTATTTTGGTATTGATGTTTTTAACGAAATATTGATTAGACAGATCATATGATTTTTTGAAAACAGGTGTTTTCTGTTTTGTTGTACAATGGCAGATGGCCGAAAAAAGGCCATCAGGAAAATCGGATTTATATCTAGTGTAAGTTATAGTTACTAGTCAAATAATATGTTATTTTGAAGAGGAAGAAATGTAGAGTAATTTAGTTTTGCCGTTGGCAGCACTGTTTTATTCTGAAAATCATCACCAAGGAATAGTTTCATTGCGTCACATTTTTGCCTAATCGGCAACTGCGCAGCTGTTTGCTGTTTACCAAGTTTCAGTCAGTTTGTTTGGCTCGCTCCAAACTGTATTGTATTTGGTATCATTGTAAACAGCGGATTTCAGGCTTTCTTCTTATATTTGTCTCGATGTGTTGTGTTTTTGTTGACAATATGACATGACATTTGAAATATGCAATGTCGAAGTCCCAGTCCAAAATGGCGCGCTATGTTTGACCGCTGTCATTTGTGTAAGATTGTTTTAGTTATTTATTTAGCCGAATTTACGCAAAAATGGATTGTAGTGACATTCGGGGTGCTCTTGAATAAAGTATTAGTGACGTTGATGACGATTTAGAGGGTAATATAGGCAGTGATATTGAGATGATCGACTTTTCTGATGTTGCGTCGTAGGCCTAGGCTAATTGGATTATTTATCTGGTAGTGGTGAGTTATATATTTATATGTATACTCCTATGTATTCTATGTATAACATGTTATATATTTCTATGTAGGGAATTGAATGTACTACAACATCATTATATTGCTTTGGGGGCAAAATATTAGACAAAAAAGTTATATACTAAATACTGTGAAATATTTTTTTCCAAATACACAAAAACAGCAAAACATTCTTTTATTTACATTTATTTATAAGTGATAACAATTTTTTACCATAAACTTTATGACTTTTTTGGATTCCTTACTTTTTTAGCTTTAAAAATATGTATATATCATTATTAGTATATACATATATTACATGACTTATTTACAACACAACCTAACACCGTACAGTTTACATATATTTCGGGTTTCCGTTTATTATTATATTACACCCCTAAAACTTACAAAACAAATTATTTCCATACCATGTTATATATTTCTAAGTAGGGAATTAGATTGTTTACAAAATGTATATAATGAATTTTCCATAAAAAATCAGTAAAAAAAATTTCACGGAGGCTACTTTTCAAATTTCAAAATTAAAATTCTAATTGTTTTTCTTCTTTTCACTTTACCGAAAAGATTACCCTTCTAGATCTTTATCTTTTTAGTATTTCTAAATTGCCCTGTTCTTCCTGATCAAAATGAATATGAGGTTGGCTTGGCTAGGTTTACTTCTACGGTTGAATTTATACGAATTTTCAACAAAAATCTGCAAAATCGACAAATTTAGCCTGCCATTCCACACTTTAGCATTGGGCCACTCCTAGGGTTAATGCTAAATTGCTCGGTGCCCAAGGATTTTGAATAAAAAAAAAACGAATCCTTGGTGGTGGTTTTTTTTGCAAAATTTGAAAAACCAATATTGTATAAATATCTTTTGAAATAATTTTCAAACGTAGAGTCCTAGCATGTTTACACTAATTTTTACTGTCAAAGACATACAAAATATAGGCAATTTATTTCCCTACTTGGAAATGTGTTTGATTTAGGCCTATTTGAAAATTCTTTTTACCCGAATTATGGAAACAGGAAAATCAACAAACTTGCGCTGTACATTTGAACAATAAAATCAAAAGTAACCTATAAAAATAAAATCAGAATAGCCTAACTTATACAAATAAAGTACTAACATTGTTAGGTAATTATAAGTTATCGACCTCCAGACACCAACGAATTTTACAATTTTTTAAATGTTCAAAATAATATTCTCATTTCGAAAATGGTACTCATTTTTTCGCGGAAACGTCGGGAAAACTCGGAAAAACCGGGAAAACAGCCGAAATATATTGATTTAAAAATATTAGGTTGTGGGTACTCAAAAGTTGCGGAGTTCCGTTTTGCACTCGATGATGTAATTATTTTTTAAATCCGATAATGTTTGAACAGGAACAACGGGAATATCGTTGACAATCTTTTTTTAATATTATATAGGTTGTGGGAACTTAAATTGTTCGGAATTCTGTCCTTAAATATGAAACCTGTTTTACAATTGAATAAGTCAATTGCCAGCAATTGTCAAAAACGTGTTAAATCCACACAATCTAGGGGGCCTGGTGGGATTCCGGGATAGATGGGTGGGGAATTTTCTTCAGACTAAGTTAAATAGGAAAACTGTTATATTACTAAAGGTACCCTAACAATAAAGTTATTGGAAATAGGCCTAATGCACTTTTGTACAAAGTAATTACTGTTTTTATGACTTTATATGAGTTGAAAACAAAATTTGAGTTTTGCCGAAAGCCAAAATTAGTTATTCAAAGCTAGTCTATAGTAGATATATTTCTGAACAAGAATATATATATATATATATGTGTTTAACTTATACAAAAATTTGAAAAAAAATTATTTTTGAACATAAATTTACAGCATAGCGGTATTTTAGCAAAATCTGCTGAGGTTATTTCAAACTGTCGCTGTATCCAAACTATAAAGATAATCCTATCATATGCATATTCTTTTTTTCACAAAAGAACAGAGAATTTGAATAAAATAAAATAAATAAAACGCGATTGGGTAGATTTTTAGATAAAGTAAAATCAGGTGAAAATTTTGACCCCCTAGGCTTCTTTATTGTGCTCTGAAAAACACTCCGACATTTTCAATAACGCACCTTTGAACATAAATAATAATATTTACCCATAGTAAAATGGATAAATATTACTAATAACTCACACACTACACACAATACACTTGCTTATCACTAAATCACTAAAATGAGACAATAAAATACGGATTAGTCCTACAACCTGGCAGAAATAATCACCGAAGCGAATACTTTCGATTACTTTTACGAGTCACGTGATGCTCCATAGAGGAAGGCAGCGCTACAAAGAGGACTAACTTTTTCCTGGCTACAAAAAGAGGAATAACTTTTTCCTGGCTACAAAATGGTATGATTTAAATCACGCTAAATCAATCATCGATCTATTTATTAGTAATTGATAACTAGCCAATTGGGCAAATGACGGTCTGACATAACAGCTGATTTAAAAAACTATTTCTCAGACTTCAAGTCGTATGATAAATTTCTCTACACGAAAAGATAGAACTACAAATGCTGTTTCCAATGGTACCAACCGTTTCGTATTTGGGCCAAAATTCAGACACTACGATTTTTTAAGAACTCGTGTTTGACGAGATTTTGCCTCTGCCGAGTCGAAAATGTTCCGCGCTCTAAATTTTGTTCAAATTATAATAGCAATTGTATTGGTCTGTTACTGCTACAATGTTCGTTTGTATATGAAAATTAAAGTTTTGAATCTCCTGTTTTAAATGGTATCAATATTATTACGTTTCTGGATAATTTTCAATTGCGTTATAAGCAGTTGAAAAAAATGACCAAATTAGCCGAATGTCGGCTATAGTCCATCCATCTCACACATGCATAGATGAATATTCGGCTAAGGGCAGTCCTAGGGTTAATTACCAATTCTTCATCTGATAACTTGCCCCTTGGGAGAGTGATGGCGTCATAATTGCGTCATTAATTATGTTGTGTTAATAATTCAATCAGTCGCTTGTAAGAGTCTCACCAAGATTTAGCCAAGATGTGGATGTGGCTATAGAGTATAAGTAAGGAATATTAACACTTTGGGTGTGGCAAGAAAATCAATTAAGGTATGGGTAAAATTCACCAAATTAGATAATTTCAATCTTGTATGAAATTTTCATAAAATAAAAATAACAATCACTCACAATTTGTGTTGTGTGATTTGAAATAACCTTTATCTCTTGTTACAAACTAAGTGTTAACACCTAGTCATTAACCCTTTAAGTGCTAGGCTTCTGAAAAAGTAGTTGAATCTGTGATGTTTTTTGATTTTTTAAATGTCTTGAACGCCTGAACAGTTAAAATTAATAAAAACGTGCTTCCGCTGGACACACACACAGTAAAGGATAAGTAAAAAGTAGCAAAACACCTGATCAGATGTGCAACTCACAAAGAATCCAACCATCCCGTCAGCTTGGACCCGAGCCGTCCACCGTTTGCTTAAGGTCCACCCTCTCCTTAAACTCTGCCACAGACAGGTGAACTCTCCATGAGTTGCACATAAAAACCACCGACTGTGATGGGATTGAACCCTCGATCCAAGTGTTACCCCCGGCCGGGAAGGTAAAGCGTTAGACCGCACAGTCACTGATCAGACTAGCAGCTGTAGCGGGCCAGGCGGTATTAGAGCCTAGGTGCTTGACGAGGTAGTTCAGTCTGTGTCTACCAGGTTTCACCACATGTCAGACTCAGACTGTAGACTGACGGTACAAACGCTTATGAAGCAGTAACAGTGTTTATCGATAACAGATTCAAAAGACGATATATCGGTCCATAGCACTGAAAGGATTAATAATATCATGAAAAAATTAGGTTATGTGTGATTATTTATCTGTCCGGTCACTGTCTTCGTCGTCTGTTTAGCTTGAAATGAAACACACTAAAATATGTAAAAGTTTGCCAGGCACAAATTTAAAGATTCACCTGTTACCAAGCTTAGTTAAAAAAACAGTAAACAACTGAGTATTAAAAGCAGACGTTGAGAAAGTTTTTTTTACTAAAACCCATAGTCCTCAAAGACCACAGGGGGTGTGAGAAGGAAAAGAACTGAGGCGGACTTTAACTATCTTTGAAAAAAAATCCCGCGAACATGGCTGTCTAGTTGTGGGAAAGTCTTGTTCAGTTGTTATGATTAATGTTATTGTGAAGAAGATTAAACAAATTATTACATTTTGCAGCTAAACCAGACCAGAGAATCATAGTATTTTTTTTTCATTTCCATCCCGGTCACTCTGATATATGGCAATTATGCACATAAAAACTTTTTATAAAGTACTTGTTCACAATAAAAATCATATGCTAATCTTAACCTCCAAACGCGAATTTATTGTTTTATCAACGAGGTGAATTATATTACGAAACATTGCAGAAATTATATCCGTCACGCTCCGTCCGGTCTCCTGACCGGGAGGAGATTCTTGTGACTGGAAAAAATTGATGTGGCCAGAACGTAAAAAACGTGACCGTAATGGAAATAAACCAACCGTTACAAACTAATTTTAAACCTTTAATACTTGTGATTTAAGGAAACAGAGGATACTTTATTATTTGTATTCTCTCTTGTGTTTTTGGAATATTCTTAACTAAAATTAAAAATGTTTTTATGTTTTGTTGTTTACACAATAATGTTACCGTATCCATTATTTGGAATTTGTACTTACGACATGGTAATAATAATACATAATTATTCACTTTCTAGGTAATTTATGATGAGTACAGGCATGACTAAATTATGAGTGTATACAATAAAAAGGAAGGTATAAAACGTATAACTTAACAGATTTTATTGCAGCCATTTTATTTTTTTCACTGGGCAACTTCAGTTATGGCTCACAATAAAGTTATCTGACAAAGAATAGTATGATAAACATAATATAATATAAACAAAAATATTTCATAAGCAAATATGCATTTATTTATAACTACAGTTTAGTGTTCATCTATAGTTTTAGTTTGATTTTGTTGTAGGGCCTATGTTTGTTCTTTGTCATGTTAAATTTATAGCTCAGTTTAACAGAGAAATGCCTATGACATTAGTTTTAGTTTTAAATGTAGAAAATTAAAACACGTGAACCTGTATAATTTCTTTTGTAGATACCGTAAATACTTTACCATCATAATTTGCTGTGGGACAAAGTGATTTTGTGTATGTAATTTCTTTGCTGTTGTTCAAATTATAGTAACAGGTAAATCATTTAATTTGTGTATGACAAATTGTTGTGTTTTTGAATGTTTTATTTTTAGATAAATATATTACAGTCTTAAGCAACAGTGGAAAAGTAATTGAACATCGCTAACCTTACATTTAAATTTTTTCAATGATCTGATATAAGTAATACTATATGTTTGTAATGTATACTCTGATTATCGAAAGAATGTGACTGTCGGAGCAGCCGCGCAGTGACCGAACATTCTATTTCATAACGTCATGAAATACGTGGTTAGAAATTTCCAATAAAAAGCGTTAAACACGTGTTTAGTGCATGTTTCAAATATGCTTTATCTTATTATTCCGATGTGTTTATATTAATACACAGAACAAACAAAAAAAAACAATAACTTGTTTGTTTGTCTGGAGGATCTTGTTTGTTGTCTGGAGTTATATTTTTAAAAACATGAATCGCAGAATTTTTAATTAATTGTAATTTGTGTCTTTTACAATATAACTATCAATATAAATTCATCGGAGTAAGATAACAAATATTTGAAACATGCTCTAAACACATGTTTAACTGACGGTTCAAATAACGTTTATTGAAAATTTCTAACCACAAGTTATACGTTTCCACAAGATTATGAAATAGAATGTTCGGTCGCCGCGTGGCCACTCACTTTCTTTCGATTCATCGGATTATAGGGACAGGTTATTTCAAATGAAACAACACAATACCGGTATATGATATCATATTATTTATTTGCGGACAATTTCATATGCGACATATTCTATTATCTGACTTTGAACCTTGAGAACTTTTAAGTCGTAATGTGAAGTTTTACTTTTAAGCTATAATAACCCTAAATGTAGTAACATAAAGTAAAGATTCATATAACTTTTTATAGAATCAATCGATTTTCATTAAAATTCTTGGTTTTTGGTTTGGTATTGTTATTTCCAAAACAAATTTTTTTGTGATTTCCAAGAATCTATAAAATATACGTAGTTTTTTCAGGAATTTTTTATTTTATAATCTAAATGTTTTAAACGTAATTTTTTTAGGCCTACATTAATTCCTACAACGGTTCCTTGGACGGCAAAAGCTCAGTAGGCCATAATCATTACAGTTTTATTCTGACCACGCTTTTCAGTCCACATCCATTTCAGTCCGTTAATCCCGAAAAAATCTTATTTGTCAAACTTATGAAAATTACAATTAATATATTTCTTAGGTCTTATCCATGCCGACTACGGTAATAGCTTCTTCCCTATACCTAGAGGAAATTCACAAAAATTTGAACGAATGGTGTTTTTGGCATCTGGGGACCTCAAAACTAAAAGTTATCATAATCCCGGGCCTAGATCTTACCATGCCGACCACCGTAATAGCTTCTTCCCTATAGGGGAAATTCGCTAAAAATACCCCCAGCAACCCCTATTAGGCGAGAGGGTTGAAAACCTTAACCACCTGCAAAAGTACTTTGACTTACGCTTGTAACATTTACCAAAGATTGTTTGAAAATTTATAGTCCTTCAAAAATTAAGAGGGGGGACCTTTATCGGACACCCGGTATATCATAAAATAATATGTGAAATATTGCGAAAGCTCTTTTCCAACTCAAGAACTAGATCTACAATCCAAGTTGCTTTAGATATTGCTGAAATTTTCTTTTTGCCAAACACAAGTTGCAACTAGTTTTAACCTGGATGTAAATGTTTCAGTGAATTTGGGAACTTCAGCAAAGAGATGATAACTACACTTAACAGCTGTTACATGGCTCTCTTTGTTGGTGTCATTTATGGTGGAGTGCAGAGGTCACGAAATGCCTTTGTTGATTTTATGGAACGGAATCAGGCAACTATATTTGATAATCATCTTGATGCAAAAGTAAGTTATCGTTAAAATTAGTTCTAGTGCCTTAGTACTATTTGGTTAGCTCTAATTTGTATTAAAACAACCGTGCCTTTAATAGTAAAACACCCCTGTTGCATCAAATCTGTGTACTCAGTGAGTTTCCAATGCAAATATATAGCTACCTCACCAACACGTAAACCAGCTTACCTAGTTTCATCAAAATGTATTGGGTAAATTAGTGAGATATAAAATTTTTAGATCATGCAGGTTTGCTGTTGGCCTAACTAGGATGACTAAAAATGATGTTTTCATGCTAATATAAATACACCACAACCACATACACAGTTTCATCATGTTATATTCATAAATAAGGGAGGTATAGAATTTAATTTATTCTATTTTGCCATAATAATAACATGAGTGTGGTGATATTATCTCTTTGCCTTTTATTTATATCATATGTTTCTTTATTACTTTGTATGTAAACAGTAACCTTTCGGTTCACTTTTAGAATGTAGCACTGTTTTGATGTTTATTAAAACCTTGACTAACAAAGGTATTTTTCAGTTTCATTACAATTTAATAAACATCAATATCTATTTAAGAAATGGACAAAGATCTAAAACCTGAGAAATTTGAAACAGAACATACATTTGTCCAAAGTACTTCAAAATGGATTCATTGGAAAAGGACATTCATCAAATCTATCGAAGCAGAAGACGAGGAGAAGTTGAATCTACTGTACAATCACATAAGTCACTCTATCTTTGAACAAATAAGTGAATGAACATCATATGGGGAGGCCATTACTCTGTTAGACACACTTTATGTCAATCCAAAGAATTAAATCTTTGCACGACACAAGTTAATGACTCGTCGACAACAACCAGAAGAATCAGTAGACCAATTCCTTCAATCATTACGTGTTCTAAGTGCAAACTGTGAGTTTCAAGACCTCAAAGCCAATGCCTATCAAGACGAGTACATTCGAGATGCCTTTATTAATGGCCTTTCGTCAAATACCATTAGGCAAAGATTATTAGACAACTTCAAATTAACATTAGATGAAGCTTTTTCAAAAGCCCGTGCTTTAGAATCTGCTCGAGCCTTTTCAGAATCGTACACGTCATCTCAACTTGCCTCTACTTCCTCTCAGAATATTTCAGAGCAATGCGTTTCATCACTAACAGAATCTCCCTCTAACACTGAATTTAACACAGCTATAAATCAGCAAAAATGTTATTTTTGCGGTCATTCGAGACATCCTCGATCATCTTGCCCAGCTCAAGAGTCGTTTTGTAAACAGTGTAACAAAAAAGGTCATTTTGCACGAGTATGCCAATCAAAAGCGAAAACATCGGCATCCACTCTGAATCATGACACTCCCGACAAAGTGAGCTGGGGAACGACAGCCACTACTCGTCCTTGTTCCGTTCCATCAGAAATCTCAGCCGCTTCACCTCCTAGCCTTGCTAAATCTATAATAACATTGAAAATAAATGGGGTTACTGCGGAAGGTCTGGTTGATACTGGAAGTACAGAAAGCTTCATTAGTGATGCTTTTGTATCCAAACATAGACTCAAGCTCTATCCAACTACCTCTGCTGTCTCAATGGCTTCGTCCTCTTTGTCTGTCCCCATTAAATCCTACTGTAGTGTTAAATTGCAAGCACTAAATAATTCCTACTCTAATGTTAAGTTAAGCGTCCTGAAAGGCTGCTGTGCCGATGTCATATTAGGCGATGACATTCTTAGACAACATTCAAACCTGTCAGTATCTTTTGGTGGTAGTAGGCCAACTCTTAGTGTCAGTAGTCTCGCGTGCTCCAAAGTAGAACCAGCCATTCTGTTTGAACACTTAGCTCCCAACTGTAGGCCTATATCTATAAAATCAAGAAGACACTCAGAAGAAGATGAAAGGTTTACATTAATGAATTACTGGAGGACGGTGTGATTGAGGAAAGCAACTCTCCATGGAAAGCATAAGTTCTTGTCGTAAACGGGACGCATAGGAAACGTATGGTTGTGGACTATTCCCTTACCATTAACAAATACACATTACTCGATGCATACCCAATACCATCAATAGAGAAAATCGCTTCCAAAATAGCTAGCTATAATGTCCATAGTACTATTGATTTAAAGAGTGCTTACTATCAAATACCTATTCGAAAAGAAGATCAACCTTATACAGCTTTTGAAGCTGCTGGGAAAATCTGGCAGTAAAAACGGATTCCGATGGGAGTAACTAACGGTGTTGCAGCTTTCCAAAGGATGATGGATGAAATTCAAACTAAAGAAGGCCTTGAAGGGGTTAATATATATCTGGACGACATAACAGTAAAGTACCAAAGCAGAAGCATAACAGCGGAAAGGACCAAAGTGAACATGACCGAAATCTGAACGAATTTTTGGAAACTAGTAAGAAATATAATCTAACAATTAACAAACAAAAGTCTCAGTTTGATTTACAATCTATCAAGTTCTTGGGTACCTTATTGAAAATAAGACTCTACGTCCTGATCCAGACAGACTCATACCATTAATTGAATTTCCTCTCCCTAAGAACAAAGCGTCATTACAGCGAGCTCTAGGAATGTTTTCCTATTATTCCAAATGGGTACCTCAGTTCTCTAATAAGATTCATAGATTAGTAAACTGCAAAAGTTTTCCACTTGACCCTCTGCTAGTAAAAGACCAATGATATTCGATCATGCATCCTCAAATCTTTAGTTTATAACGTAGAGGAAAACATACCCTTCTGTGTGGAGACTGATGCCTCAGATGTCGCCATTGCAGCAACCCTCATACAAAACAAGCGCCCGGTCGCATTTTTCTCTAGGACCCTATCTAAAGGTGAACGTCATCATTCAGCTGTCCAGAAGGAAGCCTACGCTATAATTGAAGCGCTTTGGAAGTGGAGATATTATGTAATCGGTCGCAAATTCCAGTTGATAACTGACCAGAAATCTATTTCGTATATGTTCGATACGAAACACTCTGAAAAAATCAAGAATGAAAAGTTCACTCGATGGCGACTTGAGTTGGCTACCTACAACTACGATATAATTTATCGTTCCGGGAAAGAAAACGTACTAGCTGATGCTTTGTCAAGATTCTGTAGCTCTTCACACCCCATTGATAAATTAGAAGCTCTTTATGAATCATTGTGTCACTCCAGAGTGACCCGTATGCATCACTACATCAGAATTCAAAACCTTCCATACACGATCGGGGAGATAAGGAAAGTGACGTCTTCCTGTAAAACCTGTGCAGCCATTAAACCTCGCTTCTGCAGAACACAAAATTCTCTTGTTAAGGCGACAACTCCGTTCGAAAGACTGAGCATTGATTTTAAAGGACCCTTACCGTCTAACACTCGCTACAAATATCTTTTAACAGTCGTCGACGAATACTCAAGATACCCTTTTGCCATCCCCTACGACGACTTATCTGCTAAAACAGTGATCGGAGCGTTGGGTCAAATATTCTCCATTTTTGGATATCCTGCTTATGTCCATTCAGATCGTGGCACATCATTTGTCTCCAGAGAACTCGAACAATATTTGCATTCAAAAGGGATAGCTACAAGCCGAACTACACCTTATAACCCTTGTGGAAACGGACAGGTAGAAAGGTATAACGGGATTATTTGGAAGACAGTAAATCTTGCACTGCACTCAAAAGGCCTGCCAGTATCACAATGGAGAAAGGTTCTTCCAGAAGCATTACAATCAATCAGATCTGTGATCACTGCTCTGTACCGCTACCAACGCTACCCCTCACGAGAGAATGTTCTTCCACAAGAGAAAATGCACATCTGGAGTAGCTCTACCTTCATGGCTAAGTGCCCCGAGAAAAGTACTACTACGCAATTTCATGCAACAGAGCAAGTATGATCCTCTTGTACAGGAAGTAGATCTCCTAGAAACTAATCCCTACTATGCCCTAGTTCAACTTCCAGATGGGAAGGAGACTACAGTTAACCTGCATCACCTCGCACCTGTTGGAGGAGGACCTGAACCCTGCTATCAGCAAGAAGATGAACATTCAGAGCAAGATGACTGACTTCGGCAAGCAGATGGTCAGCTACAGGTACCTCAAGCCCCAGCAGATACTATCTTAACGACACCACCCCTTAACACTCAGCCTCAACTTCGTAACAACTACTCGGACCAAATGAGTGAAAGGCCTCAAGACAGCCAGCCAGAATGCAATATCAGGCTTGAATCTAATTCGGACTACAGCACTCAAAATAATGTCCAGCCTGTTCCAGATCCGAACCCCATCGCTTTGCGAAGATCGTTACTTGTCACACGACCTCCACCATATTTGAAGAACTATGTTCCTAAATGAAAGGAGGGGAGAATGTGGTGATATTATCTCTTTGCATTTTATTTATATCATATGTTTCTTTATTACTTTGTATGTAAACAGTAACCTTTCAGTTCACTTTTAGAATGTAGCACTGTTTTGATGTTTATTAAAACCTTGATTAACAAAGGTATTTTTCAGTTTCATTACAATGAGGTAACACCAATGTACATATGTTTACATAGGACTTTGTATGCAGGTTTGCTGCTGTGTAGTTATTTTATGTGGATAATAATAGATCACAACTAGATGATCACAACCTTATACCAAGTTTTATCAATATGTTCATCAATAAGCAAAGTTTGATCTTCGTGTTGTCATATTGTTCAACTTGATTGCTTGGATGTGTTCAGCCAATAGTTTTTTTTTAAAGTCCTACCAGTTTAGTCAATATAGAATTTTTCACACTACAGTAGACACCCTCTTAACCTCCCTCATGGGACGAGCCCTGGGTCGGATAACTAAATAGGCGGTTAAAACTAATAACACCTGTGTATTGTCATAGTAAGCACTAACAATTATAAAACTTAAACAACAGTTAAAAAAAGGTACCAAAATGTAATAATTGTTCACTATAGAAACATATTATCGACTTGTGACCTGAACATTTTTTACGGTACAGTATCAGGACGTCAGCGGTGGCGGTGGACGTGAATCACTTTCTGGAAAGAAAGTTAATCCGATGGGTGGTTGAAGCTAGGATGGTTAAGAGGGTGCCTATTGTATAATTAATGTTAACAATTCCAGATCTTTCAAAATTGTCAGTGGTCTTTTTCTTTATTTTAGTTTATCAATCATTTTAAAAGCATTGTTCCTTGTTTTAACACTCAACTTGTAGTTTTTTTTTTTTTTAATGTGTCCTTAGTTTGTAATTGTAAAGTATATCTTGTGCTAAAAAAGGTAATAACAAGTTGTTTTCGTACAGCTTGGAAATTTATTTATTTAATTTAAAAACAAATCTATGGTGTATAAATCTAACATGCAGCTGCCTTCACGACCTCTTAAGCTGGTGTAGGAGGGTCTATGGATATTAGTGATGGGACTATCGACTAGTGACTAGTCGACTACTTTCAATTATCGACTAGTCTAATCGTTCAAACTAGGCGACTAGTTTTCATGTTTGTTTGCTGTATTTGAGTAGCCTAGCCGTTTAACCGACTAGTCGACTAGGTCAACTCTTCTGCAACTCTGAAATAATTCGTCATTTCTTTCATGACTAGACAGGAATATTAACCAGTTTTCTTTAGGACCCAGCCAACACAGATCACTGTTTAAATATTGTTTACTTAGGATTTTTTTGTAACAATACCAGTTTTTTTAAATAGGTTTTTCATTAAGAGGATGTTAAAGCCAAATTTTTCTCGTAGTCCTGCGAGACTGGTAGCCGAGAGAACTACGGGATCAGATCCGCGCCGCTAGTCAAGTAGTGCGATGTTCTACTACTACCTGCCCTCCCCCAATAATGCCGGTGATGTCCCTCCACCACCACACGCCTGCGCCCGTCTGGCAGCACGGCCCGGCTCAGCCTCAGCACGGCCCCGGCTCTACCCAGACAATTGTTCGGTTGTATAATTCCCGATATTTTGTATATTCAAATACACTAATTTTGTGTATTTCCGTGGACTGAAAGACTTAATGCAGTTTTTAGTAGGGTTTTCCACTGTGCCACTGCTACAAATCTTATATATTAATTCGCTAAGGAATTTCGTTTTCGGCCCACTACGTCGTTATTTCTCAACTGATTGGCACATATGATATGTCATTTTAAAGTTGTTACACTGCAGATTAACAGAAAAATTTAAAATTAAAAAAACAGCTTTCATTTTTAAAATATTGGCATTTAAAAAATTGCTCCATCCTATACTCTAATATGAGTAAGGTTTGCTTGTATGCTTGCTTGCTTGCGATACTGATCTCAAAAACTGCTCCAACGATTTCCTTCAAATGTTGGAAATAACTCATTTCTAGGATAAAAATAAGTTCTAGACAGGCCTCATCCCCAGGAAAAATCAAATACTAATGTAAAAAACTAAAATGAATAGTTAAAAAAATTAACTCATGGAGTTTCAAATCAAAACAAAAGAATTGTAACAGCTGCTCATAATCAACCAGGGAACTGTCAAAGTAGTTCTCCTTTTGTTTATGATTATCAATTAACGTGTGGTTTCCTGAGAGCAGAGATTAAAAGATTTGAGTGAAGATTACATATTGTACAGGTAGCGCAATTAATGTGTACCGTTATAACAGCAATTATTCAGTTTAATTATAAATCTTAATTATTTTAGGTACACATTATTTCTTTTAGTTAATTCTTTATCGTACTGGATACTCAAAATAATAAAACAAACTTGATTGTCTAAATACAATGGAATGCAGGATCTTCTTTTGTTTTGTAAGCACATTTTAATTCAAAACTTTCACGTTTATTATATAAAAAATAAATAAAAAAATTCCTCTTTACAACTCAAATAAATGTACTTTCAATCCTCTTCTTCAAAATATGTAACAATACTTTTCCTATCTTACTTCAGTTTTATCATTATTATTGATTTATTATTTATACTTTATACTTCATAATTAAATGCCGGTTAAGACTTTCTTTCTTTTTATAATTTTCTCATGTCAATTCATGTTCCCTATAAAAGAACAATTAAATTACTACACTTGAAATTACACATTTATTTAATTAAAGTATTTTTGAAACAGTTATATTACAACCTATATTGACCTAATTTCGAACGATATTAAATAAAATTTAAATTCTACTTACCCAAATTGGGGAAATTACAACTATTACATAATACTATGTTCACCATTAAACAAGAACTGAAAAAAGGAGCGGCAGAGGGCCTGTCACTTATATTTATAGATGTGGTTGAGAAGCAACAAGAAACAGCTGGACCTTGCAGACCAACCAATCAAAACGCTCGAAATTAAGTTTACAATCTTATACATGAAAGTCCTAGAATTCTCTGGAAACACTACAATCAATCTTAAACAAATCTGTTGAATCTTAACCGGCATTTGAAATAAATGATAAACTCAAAATTAAACTTGGTACAATATATAGAGTAATAAAATAAATCAAAGGGACATTGAGCTATAAATAACAACTGGAGGGACCTTAAAAATGTAGAAAAGAGGCAAATGAGTTATACAAATCTGATTATCAGTAGGGGGAAAGTGGTGAAATATTACTCCGAGTCATCTAAACAAACTGACTGGCCTTCCTCCGAGCAAAGCTCGGCCCCCCCCAGGTACTGTTATTTATAAGGGAGAATATTTTTTAAGGAACTCAGCCCCAGTTTGAGATGTAATTATGGAATCTGTACAATGTGTGGTTATGGAATTTGTACCAATTTGAAGCTTAAGCATTCCGATACTCCGCAAAATGGTCAGATTAATAGTTTTCTCCCTTTAAGTTCAATAAATGATACAAAGTATAAATTCCTAAATTTTCTCCATGTTTTTATATGAGAGAATTCTTATCTAGGGAGCTCTGATTAGCTCTGATTGACTGTACCTTCTCGGGGTCAGTGGTTATGCCCTCATAGTTCACCACATACCCAAGGTATTTCAGTTGTCTTTTACAGAAGTGACACTTATCGGGGTTAAGTTTCAAGCCCACTTCTCGAAGGCGACCAAATACCAGTTCCAGAAGCTTCAAATGCTCATCAAAGGTCGTTGACACCACAACCAAGTCGTCTAAATAGGCGGAAACCTTTGGTTCGAGTTCAGCACCGATCACCATGTTGAGCAGCTTCTGGAACGTCGCACCAGCTGAGTGGAGACCAAAAGGCATGACCGTAAACTGATAAGAGCCCTCGGCCAGGAACTGTAAACGCAGTTATGGCCCTGCTCTCAGTTTCCAACGGCTGCCAGTAACCACTTTTCAAGTCTAACGTGCTGATGTATTTTGCCTGACTGAGCTTTTCCAATATACTGTTAATTCGCAGTAAAAGATAGGCATTTTTGATTGACGAATCATTGACAGATCTCATGTCGATGCAAAACCGGAACTTCCCTGTGGTTTTCTTAATTATCAACACCGATGAGCTCCAAGGACTCGTGGAGGGTTTGATCACCCCTTGTTGCAGCATTTCATCAACTTCCTGGTTTATGACAGCTTGCATCGCCGGGTTATGAGGATAATAACGCTGTTTTACGGACACAACATTCTCCTTCAGCCGTATCCGGTGATCAAGCAGTGTGGTCTTGCCTTCAACAGCATCAGATTTCAGCAGTGCTTTATCTAAGAACTTCGCTAGCTCACGATCTTCCTCAAGTGACAGAGAGTCCAAGGCACTGACTGCGGTTTCTCCCTGATCGGTTTGAGCGAGAGGTAAAATCGCCTTTCGATCAATACGGACCAGGTCCAGCTCCTCTAGGCAACGCATACCCAGAATCAAGTCATACGACAGATTTGGTATGTAATAAGCCTCCCAAGAGTGAGTTGTACCACCCGCTTCACCAGAAATTCGGTATAACAATCCAGCCTCGCGGCTCGAGCCATCAGCCATCCTCATCATAACACAAACTTGCTCAGGTTCGACACCTTGCTCAGCCAGAAGCTTCTCAACTCGAGAACCGATCAAGTTCACGCTGGCTTCGCTATCGGCAAGAGCCCGGAAGGTCCCGCACGACAGTCACACTGGGTTGTAGCAACACCCTCCTTCTTGCAGTGATAACACCGCAATCTCTTTGGTTCGGGACAGTGCCTGAAATGATGGCCACAACGGTTGCAGTTCCAACTAACCCAATCACCCCTACCAGGGTTTACTGCCGTTGATGCACTGGACCAGTAGGGGGCGTAGGATCTGATCTACCGGATCTAGGTTGGACACCCCGCTGAACAGCTGGCCCCTTACTACCGTATTCTCCTCCCACTGAGCAGAAACGAAGGCAACAGGTTCTCCCTGGCCAATCACACTGTTGTTTTTTCCCAAGATGGGTTCAACAGCAGCGTTGTTCAAGGCTCGGTCATGTCTTCGCTTATGCACATAAGCGATCTCAGGAACCAATGCCAGTGCCGCAGGAGGCGGGGGGGACGGAAGCTATTTCGGTCCCGAATGTAGGCTTCGTACTCTCCGGCCTGACATGTCAGTTCAGGAATCGTAGCAAAATCACTAACTCGCACCATGATCTTATAATCTGGTCTCATATTCATGTAGACCAAAATAAATTTCTGCTGAGGCGAAAAGTCACCGCTACGCAGGATCAGAGTGGAGATAGCGGTTAAGTAACTGCGGAAAGGTTCATTTTCACCCTGAGTCCGCTTTCGAATCTCCTTTTCAAGGTTACGTCGGTAACTGGGTGGGAAGAACTGAGTTTCAAAATCAACTCTAAAGTCCTGGAAACTTACTATTGCACATTCATATTCAGCAATCTCAGGCCTGGCCCAAAGACTACACAACAATTTCTGGGTTTTATCTTCATTCAGTTGGTGGTGTTTCAGCTCATACCAGTTCTTAGCAGTTCCCAAAAGAGCAGGTGCATTTGTTTTTATTTCGGGCAGATTTTGACCGCAGGTTAGCAAGGTTGTGTCATCTGCTTTAGGATTTAGGTCATTCATTAGGATCAGAAATAAAAGAGGGCCAAGGGACGAGTCCTGTGGCACACCATTCCGCACTTCCTCAGCTTGGGACGTAGCCCCCCGGACGCTCACAATCTGCCATCTGTCGCTGAGATAGGATTTCATCATCCTATATACCGATCCAGCTAAACCATACCTTTCAAGCTTCAAGAGAAGAATACTATGCGACACGCAATCAAACGTGTGCCTTAGGTCACAAAGTTGTAGGAAAACAGATTGTTCATCTTCAAAGGCAGTATTGATCCTGTTAATCAGTTCCCCAACTGCAGTGGTGGTAGATTTGTCCTTGCAAAAACCATGTTGCATTTGGTTGAAGAGACTGTTATTTTCAAAAAAGCTAGTTAATTGAATTTTGACAATGGTTCCAAGAATCTTAGCTACTGCAGGGATGATACTGATCGGTCTATAGTTACTGTAACCAAACTGGGTTACAGTTCCCCTTTTGTATACAGGAACAGTTCTTGCTTTTTTGAGCTCGTTAGGGAAAACTCCCTGGTTTAAGCATAGGTTAAAAACAACAGAAAGAGGATGTGCGATGCTGTAAATTACTTGTTTTAGAAAATTTATAGACATGCCATAGACACTTGGTGAGTTCTTGAAACCGGACATAATTTTAATGATTTCCTCTGGTGTCGTACCACGCCACTTGATCCATTCTACATAATTTACTGCTACATTGCGGAATACCAAAATTGACGTGTCAGGCATAGTTTCCACAATATCATTCACTACTTGAATGAAATACTTATTAACGTCATCAGGACTGGCTTTGCATTCATTTGCTGCAGATTGTTTTCTATTAGTATTCATCACATTCCACACAGCTTTGCAGGGGTTGTTGGAGTTTTCAATATAGCTAACTATTGCTGATTTTTTTGCTTTATTTACGGCTAACTTATAGTCTTTATTAGTTTTTAGGTATAACCTAAACAGCCTATTATATTCATCATCAGATGTAGCTGACTTACATCTATCATGCAGAAGCAAGGTCCAAGCTTTGAGGACCCTAAGCTCAGGTGTGAACCATTTATCATCTTTTAGAGCCGGCAATTTTTTAAATGTGATCCAAGCATTTACAGCTGCCTTTTGGTACCTTTAAATAAAACAATCGTGTCATCATAACGATAGTAGAATATGATTTCCATAGAATATGACAATTAAGGCGATTGTTTTCCGACCATAAGTGTTTGTTCTCAATATGATTTAAAAATATCTCTGCCATTATGCTGGATAAGGGTGACCCTAAGGCCAGTCCATCCTTTTGTGAAAATATGTCATCTTCAAATTTAAAATAGTTTTGTTTCAGAACTATGTCGGTTTGTTTAATTAGTTCACAAACGGCATTTTTGCTGAGAGCGATGAATATTTAGTTAAATTCTCTCTGAAACAAAAGTATTTTAAATTTGAGGATGTCATATTTTCACAAAAGGATGGACTGGCCATGGGGTCACCCTTATCCAGCATAATGGCAGGGATATTTTAAAATCATATTGAGAACAAACACTTATGGTCGGAAAACCTTATGGCCTTATGGTCGGAAATCATATTCTACTATCGTTTTGTGATTGACACGATTGTTCCATTTAAAGGTACCAAAATGTAGCTGAAAGTGCTTGGATCACATTTAAATAATCTGCACAAAACCTTAAATTTACATTAGAAGAGGAAAACATTAAAAAGATTAATTTTCTAGACCTTAGCATCTCAAGATCGTCAGATAAGTTTGACTTTAAAATTTACAGAAAGCCGACAACTTCATATCAGACAATTCATAACACCTCACGTCATCCCAAAAATCAAAAGTTGGCAGCTTATCACAGTTTTGTAAACCGTCTGCTATCCATTCCAATGAATGAAAAGGATTATATAGAAGAGGTAAACATAATTAAATTTATTGCTGTTGCTAATGGATATAAGAGTGATATCGTAGATAAACTGATATGGAAGCACAAATCAAAAGTAAACGAGAAAATGAAATCACGGATAAGTTAAATTATACATCTACAGAGTTTGGCGGTAGTTTAAATAATACATTAAAGAATGAGTTGTCCAGAAACAAAGTTAAACTATCATTCAAGACCTCAATCATGCTTTCATAATTTCTTAAAGACCGTAAAAAGCCCCAAACAGATCAAACAGATCGACAGGAGTATATAAACTCAATTGTGACAGTTGCCCGAGTTTCTATATAGGCCAAGCAGCTCGCTCCTTTAAAGTACGTTTTAAAGAACATCTCCCAAAGAAATCCGTCCATAAACACAACTCTGCTTACGCCGAACATCTAATAGATAATAACCATTCCTATTGAAGTATAAGTAAGAATTTAGAGATTTTACATTTCCATAAAACAAGAGGTAGACAATTAAACACAATAGAAGAGTACGAGATCTACAAGGCCGGCAAGAAACTTCCCCTTTAAATTTTGCCCCTCTAGGCTGCAGACTTTTCAGCCTATTTAGAAATCTGGCCCTGAAGAGACAACACTAGATTGGCTACTAGTCGGTTAAACAACTAGTGGACTAGTAGACTACCCCATCACTAATGGAAATGTTTCATGTTTAATGTAGTAAAAGTGTTAACATTAAATTAAATTTTAAGTACTGTGTTTTAAGTTAGATAAATTAAACATTTTGCTTCACCTTACAATAGATGGCACTGTTTTCTCTCAGTTTTTATGAAAACAAAGTGATTAGTAAATACCCCCGTCGCAGCAAACCTGCGTACTCAGCGAATTTCCAATGAAAAATATAAGTCTTAATACCACATAAAGCCGCATACCAAGTTTCATAAAAATATATTCAAAAATAAGCGATATATCAAATTTGAATTATTCTCTATAACAATAACATTGGGGATGATTACGCAGGTTTGCTGCTACAAAAAACAACAAATATAGGGTTTCTTGTAAATATCAATATTACTCAACTAGGTGAAGCCACATACCAAGTTTCATCAATATAAGTTCATAAATAAGCGATATATGCCATTTTGATTATTCTCCATAAGAATAACATGGGAGATGAGTACGCAGGTTTGCTGCAATAAGGAATACAAAAAATGGGTTTTTATGCAAATATCAATAGAACTCAACTAGGTGAACCAACATTCCAAGTTTTATTAATTTATGTTCATAATTAAGGGATACATTACATTTTACTTATTCTCCATAAGAATAATATGGGGCTGAGGACGCAGGTTTGCTGCTACGGGAATTATTGGTAAAAATCGGGTTTTTTGTGAAAATAACAATAGACCACAACCAGATGAAACCATATACCAAGTTTTGTTAGAGTACGTTCATAAATAAGCGAGCTATAATTTTTTCTTATTCTCCATAAGAATAGCATTGGACAACGTACTGTGTTTAGCACTTTCAATATCTCTGTAACCATTTGACGTAGAGCAATGGTCAAAACACCAAATTGTGCGTCTTTTTAAGCTGATTCCAATGGAGGAAACTAAAATTTGACTTTTTCAAAAATTATATGTAGAAAACTCAAAAAACCCATTTTTGGGGCACAAAACCCCCAAAAATACCCCTTCGGATAGTCCGATCAGTCTGGTTTTCGAACTTAAAGTCATAAATGCTGTTTTGCACGCTTATACCAAATTTCGTCAAAATCATATTATTTTTACGAGAGTTATCGCACCCACGGACACATATATATATATATATATATATATATATATATATATATATATAGATATCAATCAATCAATCAATCAATCAATCATAAATCTTTATTTGTCTTTGTACATATAATACAATAAATGGCGTCACACTTATATTTAACATATACATAGGACCAGGGCCCACCAACCCCAAAGCAAGCACATGCTGCTGCCAATACGATTTAAATCTAATTTTTATATATATATATATATATAAATATATATATATATATACAGTTTCGAACGAATGGTGTTTTTGGGGTCTGGGGACCTCAAAACGAAAAGTTATCATGGTCCCGGGCCCAGGTCTTACCATGCCGACTACGGTAATAGCTTCTTCCCTATAGGGGAAATTCGCTAAAACTAACTTTTTATATAGATGAAGTGTGTTTATTAAGCTGTTATTATAGTAAAACCATTGAATATACAGAGTATATAGTTAGTTTATAGGCAATGATAAAACCTTTTAGTAACTAATAAAAATGTATAATTATATTTTTGTAGAGAAAACTGCAAAATCATGTGACCATCCATTTTGGAAAAGGTGCTTTCCAGTGGGCATGGAGGTTAACTGCTTTTACTGGTGGATTTATGTAAGTTTTGATTGCATTGTTTGAATTTTGATATGAGTAGCTAGATTCAGGACATCATAACAAATTACAACCGTGCCTAAAGTGTTATTTAAACACATTGTAAATCAGCTGTTTTCTGATTAGCAAGCGATAAAGACCTACTTTATGCTCTTAATACCATAAATAATTATCCTCTTTCGCTCGTGATCTTTTCTCAGTCCGTCTAGTTTTTTGTGTACAGTTGTTTTTCATACTCAAGTAGACGAACCTTCAGCATTATGTAGAGTCTGGGAAAGAATTTACTTTTGGTCTAGCAGATTTTACTTGGTAGGCTATCACTAGAGGGAGTGGGGTACTATACATTGTTGAAGATAGAATCTGCATTATCAAGTTGACGGTTTTTATCTTTTTTGAATTTTAGTTATTAAAGATATCTGTAACCCAGGGGTCTCCAACCCATGGCCCGCGGGCCACATCAGGCCCGCCAACAGTTGTTAGCCCGCGGTTAGCCCAATATATATATATATATATATATATATCTCCCAATATATAATATTAAATTAATTATTGGAAACTGTATTCAATAATTTTATCGAATAAAAATAAACATAATTTTATTCAACATTCATTGTTTTTCCGTCAGCCGTCAACCACTGGTAAAGATTTCGTTTCAGTTGTCTCTGATCCCTCCGTAATCCCCTGTAAATGTAGAACTTTTCCTTGTTTGTATAAAAGAGCTGTTGACAGAATAAATCTGAACATGAACAATTGCGTACGCAGTGAAGGTCACGGCTGCGAGCAGGGGAGTAGGGACAGGGTAGGAAGCACTTAACTTGGCCAATTCCTAGTTACAGAACTTTTTAAGCTTTAAAAAAAATGTTTTAAAATTTCCTGATTTAGCAACTAAGATTTTTTTAGGCAAGTGTAACATACTGAGCCTTGAAAAACAAGATTAAATCAGGAAAAACTGTATCCAGTTTGTTCAGTCCAGTAGAGTTTGTCAAAATTACTTAAAATTAACAACAAAATTAAGACTTAAATAGGTTATCTTATTTAAATAAGATAACCTATATAAGTCTTGAATATAGTGCAGGGGCCTCAACATGAATTTTGAACAAAATTAATTTAATAACGTTAAAATAAAGGAAACGTCAAAGTTAAAAAGATGCTACAATAGCCTTAAACTCACCATTTAATACTTAAATTTTCATAGTATATGCAACCTCGAGATTGTTTATTTTAGGGATGAGGCAATAACAAAATTTATCGATTTTCGATACCGATACCAGAAAAATCGATTCTCGATACTGATACCATCGATACCTACGATTTTTCAGTACCTATAGTTGTTAAACCTATTGTTAAAAATAGATACAAATTTTTGTAACCATTTAAAATTATTTAGTAGTATTTTGTAATTAATTATTAATACAATTTGTTACTGAAATTTTTTACATAATTTAATGTTAATTTCACTAGTGTCCTATAGTAACAAAGAAAAACAACAACTATTTATTATAAATTCATAATGGGGAAAAACTTGGTTGTAAGATAATGACTCAAAGAAATAATGTTGGTCAGCCGACTGATTTATTGCTTTCAACCGGACCCCACCCCACCCCTCCCATCCCTCTTCCTTCCTTATCTCCAAGGTAAGATTTTTTTCCGGCGACCCAAACACTCCCCGTGCCTTTTGTAGCGGGGGTAATGATGGTATCGGTATCGACATTAAACGAATGAATCTCGATACCGATACCAATGTCCAAGAATCGGTGGTATCGAGAATCGGTATCGAGAATCGACTCATCCCTAGTTTATTTATATCATTTCTAGGCTTACCTGAACAATCCAAAAAGTTTAAATCCAAATCGATTTCAGGTCCGTAGACTCATCATCAGTGGATGTACAGGAAACCAAGTGTTTTAAAAGTTATCATCCTTGACTGGATTTCGTCTAGATTTCACACATATATACATAAACACAATTTTAGACACTGAATAGACATTTAGACACATTTATGTGAGCTCCCAACCTAACCTCAAACTTGTCTTGTTGATGGCTTGATATCACGAGGCTCGTAAGGTAAGCCTAGAAATAACCCTAGATTTTACAAAATTACCCCTACTCCTTGGGGGGTGTTCCATACCCCCCCAAACCCCCCGAATGTTTTTGGCCCGCTTGATATCCAACGATTTATCATCTGGCCCTTAGGGTTAATAGGTTGGAGCCTGCTGTAACCAATTGGGCAGTGTCTATTTTTTCCAACAGAGGAGGCTGACATAAAGTTGTTTGGATTACAGGTTCTGTTTTGTCTTTGGTTATCGCCCTAATACTGGCCATGACCCAGGTATGATCGTGAGAGAATTTGTTCAGTATATAGTTGGGAACTTGCATAAGTGGTGATTCAAGCAGTGATAAGTTTAATGACAAGCAGTGAACAGGCAGTTATTGTCTATTGTATGACGAAAGCCAATTTTCGTCGTATAATGTTGTTTCAGAAATATATTCCTTGCTTTTTTTTCTTATCTATTGACAGGTTGCAATATTTCATTTTGGAAACTTAAACTACAGTACCAGCTGATAAAATATTATTTCAGGTTGATGTTTTTATCACTTCATGCATACAGAGGGACCACAAGTCTCGTAGATTACGCTGTCAGTGGTGCCGTCATTGGGGCTGTGATGAGACTAAAACTTGGGCCTCCTGGAATAATCATTGGAGGAGCTGTCGGTAAGTAGACTGTTTTGTGACAGTGAAACCCTGAACAGTTTTTAAGGTCGTAATTCAAATTATTGTTGGCAAACTGTATCTCAATGATAGTAAAGTCCGGTTTACCTGGACTAATGTTGATTCATACCTGCAGATTTAGTTAATATGGCATCAAAACAAAAAAGTAATTAACTATAGGTACTAAAAATATCAACAAAAACTGTCGTTAGATTAACAATAAAAATACTGTATACATTAGAACTTTTTTGTACTGTTGAACATACCTAATCCAAAAGATTATTTTTTAAGCTGGGTTAAATTTACTTTGGAGTTAGTCTTTTGTATGACCTGGTGTGAACATTTTGGGTTCACACAAAACTATTTTAAAGAAGCGATTACAAAATTCCTATTGATTTTCTCTTTTGAGGGGAAAGAAAGATTTTTTAGCCTCAGTTAAGACATTTTTTTTTAATAGATCGACAAACTGTGCCGTGGCATTTGTTTTGCTCCTTCATTTTCCAGAACAGCCAATTGCCACACGGCACAGTCGTACTTGTTGCCAGACTTGCATTTCTAGGAGCTTCGGAAGTAGCTTCTTCTTACTCTCTCCTCAGGAAACGGAAATTGCCCTGATTCTTGTAGTTTCTACATGGTTCGAGTAGAGCCTGGTAAATGCGAAGTTTCGGCATGTTTCTACTACTTTCGCCGACGTTATTTCTGGGCTGCGTTTTTTCTTCTTCGGGCTTGCCTCTTTTATTCTCATAGGCTCAGCAGTCTTTCGACGAAGAAGGTCGTTCCTTGTTTCATCTTTCCAACTCCAAGATGACGTCTGGCTAGGAGGTTTATATTCACGGGTAAGTTTATTTCTGTTTAATATATATATTTAATATATATTTAATATATCATATCTCTTGTTGAATCCTACGACGATTCAAGGCCGCCGGTATGTTTAGTATTAATTGTAAACAAATTTATTATTCATTGCTAAATATTTTTTCTGTTACAATTTGTAAATATTTGTCTATTTAATTTGAATTTAAATTTTCGGACAGAGAGGTGGACCCCATTTGATTTTCATTGGTCGGCAGATTAAACCGCAAAAATAGCGATCTGTCATTTGTGGATAAAAAAACTCCCGTGATCCTCCGAGTACAGAGCGTCTTCCGTCGTCTTCACCAACAGAAAAAGACAGTGGAGTTTTTGGCGTCATATCTCTCGGTCGGCCTATTTCTCTATTCTCGGCCCACTTCATTTCGCCGTTGGGCGTTACTTCTCAAATTATCTCTCCCTCATTTTAACGTTTGTATTTTTTCTCAGGTGTTGTGTTTTGTACTATCACTGTATATTTTTAGAATTGTGACTCTATTCACCAGCTCTTCTGTTCAGTGCGGGCAACACTCGTGTTCGCGGTAAAGTGGCCACATTTAGACAAACTCTCGTTGCGTTGCGTTAAGCCGGCATCCGCGTATTTTCAAGAGCGCTTTCGTCCTCAAGAACTCAGTGCAGTGATCACTAACTCCCAATTAGTCTCCAGAAATCTAGTGGACCTCAGTGCTGACCTGCTAGCCACCAACGGCCACCTATGGTGATGGTGGTGATGCGACGCCGCTGCCGTTACCGATTCAAACCGACCATTAATCTCCATGGGTGAGTGACAATATCCATATTGTGTGAAAAGTGCTATATTTATTATATTATTGTTTGTGAACTAATAACCAGATTTTCCAATCAGGCGGTAAATAAATCCATCCTCTCTCATTCATACAGTCCACAAAGAAAGAACATTAATTTTGCATTAAACTTAAATTAATTTTTAATGCGGAAAAATCTCCCTCGCCTCAACATTTGGTCCGTGACCGAGCCGGATTTATTGAAACGTCCTGTGGATTTTGAAAATATAATTTTGTGAGCACTGTGCGAAAATCCGCCATTTTTACCTCGTGGTATTTGGCGCAAATATTCCTCGTGTTGGTAGCGTCTGTTTTGCGTCCTCCCCTCAAGATGGTAGCGTCCTTGGGTAGGAGGGGGATATGACAGAAATACGTCATCTCGCGTGATTTGCTCATGCCCCACCATTCTTGCAGTTACGTTACGCGTACTCATACTACGGCTGACGTCACAGCCCGCTGCCCTCTCTGTCGCTCACCTGACGGGAGCTCAAAATATATCCGAGTTGAATAGATCAGATGATCGATTGTCGCGGCACTCCATCCTTTGTATATTCTCTCTCTGTCCAAAACTATTTTGCTCTGTACTGTATTTAATTGAATAATTAAAATAACGTTTGCTTTTGTATTGATAGCATTTTTTAATTATATAATTCAATTGTATTTTGTAAACTCATAGGCATATTATCAGACTTGTAAAACATATACTTTTCAACATAATTGTGTTTATATTTCTCAGTTGTATATAAAGAATATTGCTCTCGTGTTTTTATCTCTTACATTATAAACATTATTACGTATGCTAGCTTTTGTCTCTTATATTGCATATCTCTTGTATAGTGTCACTGTCTCACTGTATTATAATTTTAATTCATCATGGGTAAAGAAACCGCTATAAAATTTAGTATTTATCAACGTTCCACTGAGTTAATTAAAAATAGGTTAACAAAAATCAATGAATCTGTCAAAGCTTTAATTAAAGTCACAGAACCTTTGACTCTTGTACAACAACGAAATCTTGCCACTTTGGCAAAAGAGGCCGCTAATAAGCGATCTGAATTTGAAAAAGTCTTGCAGCGTGTACTTGAAAGTGTCTCTGCCGAAGAAGCGAGCAATGATCTTTTATCTAAGGACCAGGATACAATCAGCGATTTGTATACTGAGATAACAAGTAAAATTGAATCACTCTTGCCTACGGAAGAACCCTCAACCCCTTCATCTATTCATTCGGGTCATCAGGGCCCTACGGCCTTTCAACAATTCTCTGGTGTGAGATTGCCCAAATTAGAACTTACGAGCTTCTCTGGTGATCCTCTCCAATGGGTGTCATTTTATAATTTATTTGACACCACTATACATAAAAATGCCAGTTTGTCAAATGTTGCAAAATTCCAGTATTTACTAAGCGTATTATCTGGTGAACCCCTAAACCTAATTAGGTCTCTCTCGCTCTCAGCGTCCAATTATGTTGTGGCCTATGAACTACTCAAAGATCGTTATCACTCCCCAAGACGTCTTATCACTCTTCATTTAAATCAAGTCTTGGACTTGTCGCCTATTTCTGCCTCGTCACCAAAACATATGCGCTCGTTCATAAACACTCTTTATGAAAATACTCAGGCTTTGAAGGCTCTTCAGTGTGAAATCACTAACAATAACCCGCTTTTGTCCGCACTGTTGTTGCGAAAAATGGATAATGAATTACAGAAGCGTTTAGAGAGCTACCGGTCAACTCATGATGATCAAAGGGATACCACTCCTCATTCATTGCCCGATGTTCAGATAATTGTGAAATTTCTTAAAGAGTGCGCTCACGTTGAAGATGCTAATCTTCACAATCTCCCCTCACACTCTAAGTCTAATTTTAGCACTTCTCACCAACAGGTAAAACAAAAGCCTGTAAAAAAGGTACATTTCAGCACCTCGAATGTTTCGATGGTTGCCACTTCTCATCCTTCTCATGGCTCTGATTCTCATAAAAATACCACTGGCTACGTATGTTTTGCATGTGACAAACCAGGTCATAAGGTGTACTCATGTCCACGGTTCCAGGACAAATCCCCTCACGAAAGACATGCAATCGTCAAAAATAAACAAAGGTGCATTTCTTGCCTTGGAAACCACTCTCTGAAGCAATGTGATTCAAAGGCGACTTGTTTAAAATGCCATAAGCGCCACCATACACTACTCCATTTTGAAAAAGAGACACCTCTAACTAAAGACACTTCTCGTAGTGTCCAAAATAACTCAGATAGCGATGAAAATAATCTCGTATCTGCTTCCGCTCAGCAGGTTTCCCCTCTCAATTCGAAGCCAACTACTACTGTGCTACTTGGGACTGTATTAGTCCAATTGTCTGCTCCGAATGGCTATACTCATGTCTTCCGAGCATTACTGGACAGCAGGTCAATGTGTGACTTTATTAGTGAGCGAGCTGCACAACTTCTCAATGCCCCACGACATAAATTAACTCACTCTATATCAGGCATATCTCAAACGCCCTCTCGAACACATGGTTTCACTCAACTCAATCTATCTTCTCTCAGTGGTCGCTCTATTGTCACGCAACACTCTTTCCATATTTTGGAAAAAATCTCGGTTGAATTACCTCGAGCTCGTATCTCTATGGAAGTGGTTCAGCGGGTAAAACCATATACTTTGGCCGACCCCACCTTCCACTTGCCTGGAGCGATTGATATCCTCTTAGGAGGTGCTCTTTTCCCTCGCATACTCACTCATGAGAACCACTCACTGGGTCCCAACATGCCATATGTCATGGGAACTCACTTCGGCTTTACAGTAATAGGAGAGGCCCCTTGCCTATCAATGTCTCACTCATCAGAAACTCCCATCTCCCTCCTCTCAACCACAGATGTCGAACTTCATGCGTCTCTCCAGAAATTTTGGCTACAAGAGGAACCTCCTTCATATTCAAAGAAATCTGAGGAGAAAGAACTTTGAGACCAACACTTCGAAGCCACTCACTACCGGGACCATGACGGACGTTATGTTGTCAGACTCCCTTTCAAGCCTGATCATCAAACTCTAGGCACCTCTCAACACCTCGCTGAACAACGTTTTCATTCTCTGGAACGTAAGTTCAAATCTCAGCCTGAATTTCGTAGCCTGTATGTTCAGGGAATGAACGAGTATATAGCTCAAGATCATATGGTCAAGGTGGATAACCTCGACACCACTTCACATCACTACTTCCTCCCTCACCATGGAGTGCTCAAAGAAGGAAGTAGCACCACAAAATTGCGTACAGTATTCGACGCCAGTAGCAAAACCAGCTCCGGATATTCACTCAATGACCTCTTGATGGCCGGGCCCAAATTACAAACAAACATTTTTGATATTCTTTTGCATTTTAGGTCACATAAGGTGGTATTTTCTTGTGACATCCGCCAGATGTATAGGCAAATCAAGGTCCACTCTAATGACCAAGTTTTTCAGCTGTTGGTGTGGCGTGATGACCCTTCTCGTGAACTGTGTGTATATAAACTAACACGGGTGACTTTTGGTGTAAATAGTTCGCCATTTCTCGCTATTAAGACCCTCAATCAGCTGGCTCAAGATGAGGGAAATTCCTTCCCTGAAGCGGCACGGGTCTTAAAAACAAGAATAAGAATAAGAATAATTTATTTTCTCCAAAAAATATTACATTTTTTTGTACACTTTCAAATTTTACACATAAAAAATAATAGTCTAAAAAATGCCCATTCTTTTAGCAAAAAAATTAAAAGTCCACAAAATGTCTATATTCAGAATGACTTAAAAATACAACAATACAGATTAATGCATAATTATTAAGACTAAAAAATAAAAGGTTGTACATTTTTGTTGTGCATAAAACTAAGGAGAAAATGTAGGGCCTCCAAGGCAAAGCCTGTTAGGAGGTTCCTTTCCTTTAAATTATCAAAATAAAATACGGCGATCAGACAGAATTGAAAATAAGTAGAATAAAATATAGCGATCCCTTAAGTATTTGTGCTATAAATTTTACTAATCCAAAAAAATACATACAAAACTACTTCAACAATTAACAATGACTAAACTATGGTTTGATCTTCAAACCGCACACCGCACTTTGCTACCAGGCGGCTCATGGCACCAGCCCAGGTGCCGTCACAGCTCATAGCATGCAATGCTTAGTCCCTGAGTATCAAAGGTCTCCATAGTATGCCCTTATCATGACCCATTTTCCTATCTACCTTTATTTTAAAATTAAAAACATAAACATTATTACATACATTATAAACACAAAATTATTACATTATAAACATGAACACAAACATATGTCGATGACATAATATCCGGGGCAAGACAATGAAGAAGAAGCTCTCACTCTTCTGAATCAGCTGATATCATTGCTGAACAAGGGAGGTTTTGAGCTCAGGAAGTGGTGCTCCAATTCTGAGTATCTACTTCAAGCCTTTCCCAAAGATCAGCTTGAGTCTCCAGTCTTTTTACAGTCTGAGCATCCTCACTTCTCAATATTAGGACTCCACTGGTCCCCAGTAAATGATTGTTTTATGTTTCATTTAAATTTTCCTCGAGATTCTTGTACTAAGTGCAAAGTGCTCAGTTTAATTGCTCAAATATATGATCCATGTGGATTTATTGCGCCCGTCACAATGTGGGCGAAGTCATTTATGCAACATTGCATTTATTATGCATTTATTTATATTTTATGCATTTATGCATTTATGTCCTTTGGACAAAAGGATTAAACAGGGATGATCCTCTCCCCTCCGATCTCGCCCAAAAATGGCAAACCTTCGTGCTTCAAACGAAGGAACTCAAGGAAATAAAGATCCCTCGGTTTACTCAAGTGTATACAATCGATAGCCTAGAGTTACATGGGTTTTCGGATGCCTCGGAGGGCGGTTATGCGGCCGTGATATTTTTTAGAAGTCAAACACCTCAGGGTGATGTTACTGTACGCCAAATAATTGCCAAAACTCGAGTAGCCCCACTAAAAAGGGTTACTTTTCCTCGCTTGGAACTTTGTGGAGCGCACCTCTTAGCCCAGCTAGTGGCTTATTGTTTTGAAGTATTTTCAAAAAGCACA
Source organism: Allygus modestus (assembly GCA_963675035.1). NCBI lineage: Eukaryota > Metazoa > Arthropoda > Insecta > Hemiptera > Cicadellidae > Allygus > Allygus modestus. The sequence goes on from OY776112.1 coordinate 235,904,122, forward strand.
ACTTTCTCTTCTGTACGCCTCTGGTCTGACTCTACTGTCGCTTTGACGTGGATACAGACACCACCATACAAGCTCAAAACGTACGTTGCCAATAGAGTGGCACAAATACAGGAGTTGGTCCCCTCTAACTGCTGGAACCATATTAGTTCAGTCAACAACCCAGCAGATTGTGCTTCACGTGGCTTGCTCCCCTCTCAACTCCCGGACCATAGCTTGTGGTGGACCGGACCACAATGGCTGCAGCAGCCTCAAAACCTACCTCATCTTTTCAGCCTCTGAAAGAAGAATCACTAGAGGAAATCAAGGCACTCCTCTTCAAGTTCTCGTCTCTGTGGAACAAGAAGAATGGGATCTTCTCTCCAAGTTCTCATCGTGGACAAAACTTTGTTCAGTCACGGCTTACGTGCTGCGATTTGTACACAATCTTCGTCACTCAAAGAAGCTTAAAGGACCTCTCTCACATTCTGAAATAAAGTCAGCGAGTACTCGTATATTCAAACTTGTTCAGCTTTCAAGCTTTTCAGATGACATCTCGGCCTTAAAGAAAAATAAACCAGTTTCCTCTCGCCTAAGACGTCTGACATCTCTATTGGACTCGGAAGGTATTCTTCGTGTGGGTGGTAGATTAAGTGCTTCAGAACTAAAATATGACTCTCGGCACCCAATCATCTTGCCCAAGAGACACCATGTAGTCAATATTCTCGTCGACTACTATCACGTAAAACATCTCCACGCAGGTGCACAACTCACACAATCGCTTCTCACTCAACAAATGTGGGTATTATCAGCCAGAAGCGTAGTTCGATCTCGCATTTACAAGTGCCTCACGTTCTTCAAACATAGGCCACAAAATAAGACACCCCTCATGGGTAACTTGCCCAGCACTCGATTGACCTCCACAAGAGCATTTCTCAAAACCGGCGTTGACTATGGTGGTCCTTTCACCGTAAAAATACAAAACCTCCGTGCAATTCGACACACCAAAGTCTACATTTGTGTGTTCGTGTGTTTTGCAACTAAAGCCGTTCACGTAGAAGTTGTTACAGACTTGTCTTCAGATGCGTTCATCGCTGCCCTCACACGTTTTGTGTGTAGACGTGGCTTATGCACAGATATTTTCAGTGACTGTGCCACAAACTTTGTTGGAGCTGACAACGCCCTGCGCAAGCTCATTCACTCTTTTAGCCAGAATCAAGTCAACACTTTCTCTGCAGAAAATGGCATAAAGTTTCATTTTAATCCTCCCGCCGCTCCTCATCAGGGAGGCTTATGGGAAAGTGCCATTAAAGGTGTTAAACACCATTTACGCCGAGTGATGGGAGAACATGTCCTTACTCTTCCTGAATTTACCACTTTGGCAACCCAGGCAGAGGCTATGCTGAACTCTAGGCCGTTGACCCCTCTCTCTAATGATCCTACGGATCTTACTGCATTGACTCCTGGACATTTCTTGATTGGACATCCTATCGCTGCGGTTCCCGAGCCAGACTTGAATTACATTCCCAATAACCGACTAAAACATTGGCAGCTTATACAAGCCCTTCATCAACGCGTATGGAAGCGTTGGCATTTAGAATATCTCCATACACTACAACAGAGGACAAAATGGAATTCCCCGTCAGAAAACTTAAAGGTTGGAGACCTAGTCCTCGTACACCAGTCGACACCCCCCTCACTTGGCCACTAGCCCGCATCGTAGGTGTATCTCCTGGAAAAGACAATATTATGCGTGTGGTACAACTAAAGACTGCTCGAGGCCCTCTCACTCGACCTGCGCACAAAGTGTTCCCCCTACCATGTAACTCAGATTAAAGAGGTTCATAATGCTCATGTATATAATATACTATAATTTAGGTTTAAGCCATAAAATAAACAACTTTTATTTATCATATCTCTTGTTGAATCCTACGACGATTCAAGGCCGCCGGTATGTTTAGTATTAATTGTAAACAAATTTATTATTCATTGCTAAATATTTTTTCTGTTACAATTTGTAAATATTTGTCTATTTAATTTGAATTTAAATTTTCGGACAGAGAGGTGGACCCCATTTGATTTTCATTGGTCGGCAGATTAAACCGCAAAAATAGCGATCTGTCATTTGTGGATAAAAAACTCCCGTGATCCTCCGAGTACAGAGTGTCTTCCGTCGTCTTCACCAACAGAAAAAGACAGTGGAGTTTTTGGCGTCATATCTCTCGGTCGGCCTATTTCTCTATTCTCGGCCCACTTCATTTCGCCGTTGGGCGTTACTTCTCAAATTATCTCTCCCTCATTTTAACGTTTGTATTTTTTCTCAGGTGTTGTGTTTTGTACTATCACTGTATATTTTTAGAATTGTGACTCTATTCACCAGCTCTTCTGTTCAGTGCGGGCAACACTCGTGTTCGCGGTAAAGTGGCCACATTTGGACAAACTCTCGTTGCGTTGCGTTAAGCCGGCATCCGCGTATTTTCAAGAGCACTTTCGTCCTCAAGAACTCAGTGCAGTGATCACTAACTCCCAATTAGTCTCCAGAAATCTAGTGGACCTCAGTGCTGACCTGCTAGCCACCAACGGCCTCCATGGTGATGGTGGTGATGCGACGCCGCTGCCGCTACCGATTCAAACTGACCATTAATCTCCATGGGTGAGTGACAATATCCATATTGTGTGAAAAGTGCTATATTTATTATATTATTGTTTGTGAACTAATAACCAGATTTTCCAATCAGGCGGTAAATAAATCCATCCTCTCTCATTCATACAGTCCACAAAGAAAGAACATTAATTTTGCATTAAACTTAAATTAATTTTTAATGCGGAAAAATCTCCCTCGCCTCAACAATTTCCATGTATTTTAATGTTTTCAAACAATCTCTATCGTTAATTAAATTATGAGTTATTTCATTTTCCATGTATTCTGATTAAAACTACATTGTAGGTAGTTGAAGGTTATGCAACAATGTGGTCCTAGGTTGAAGTGAAGTTAGAAATTTTCCATGTCATGATTCATTGTAATGTTGAGTTGTTTAAAGTATTTGTTAAAGTGTAAGATCAGAGTTAAATATTGTTTTGTGTTGTGAAAGCCATTTTGATGTTAATGTGAACTGAGCTGGCGGCAGGAATTTATATACTATTAGACCAAAATTATTGTAAGGTAGGGTTGGTTTGGTTTTACTTTTCTCTGATTTAACTTTTAATATGAGACATCATTTCATATTGTTTCATGGCCTAAATGTATGAATTTAAGTCTTGCTTCTTTTACTATCACAAATGCTTTCACAGACATGATCTACACTCATGTGTTAACAGGTTAAAAACCTGTCCTTTCTTGATATTGGTTGAGTAAATGTAAGTGTCAAAAGAAATTATACTAGCTTATGTAATATAATCTGCCTGCCCCCACATTTGGTAAAAGTAAGATTTATACAAACGTTATTTTTTTAAATCATCTGTTTTAATAAATAGTCAGGGATAGTTGATTATTGCAAATGATGTAACAGGGCCCAATTGACTGGCTGGGTTCCTGCCATTCCCCCCTTCAACATGAGCTGACGGCGTGTGCTGACGGCATGAACCATTGCGGGAGACAGCCGTGGCCACCTATGGCGCTGTCGACTTGGTTGGTGCCTCCAACAACTTCTGAGATGGTGGACAACCACTGAGATGACCTAATACCCGGGACCGCTCATCTTCCCCGGTTTCCACTGGACCTGGATCATGCGGCCTTACTCAAACTTGAGCGGGAATTGTTACTCATCCCATGAGGTCAGTGTGTTCCATCTAATGTTGCCTGCACCCGGAGCCTACCCATCTACTGGCTATTTAGATGGCTGCTCTCAACTAGTGCTGTAAATTCAGCTCATTTTTTGGACTTTATTCCCCAACTCACACTTGTAAATTAAGTTATATTAATTTAGTTTACCGGACTTGCTTTTACCACGAGTTTTTTGTTTACTTCCTATAGGAATCCGCCTCTGTCAGCGAGAGTTACCGGTTGTCTTTGGCTATTCAATTCTAAATTTTGCTGTGACTAGTTTTAATTTATTTTTAAACAGGCCTAGATTTTTCTCCTTCCGTTTTTTGAAACTGTTATATATTTCTAAGATAACATTTATTTAAATTTAAATGTTTCACATTTAACTGCTCTTAAGCCTTTTGCTTCAAGCAGTTTCCCTGCAGTCGTCTCGCTCTTTGGTGACTGCCTAAGATGGGATTTTGTTTAACGTAACCTAACCGCTGTTGCGGAACAGTCGATTACACAGGCGATCACAAGTTGTTTAATTGTCTGTATGTATTTTATTTATTGAGTTTGCCATTGCGAATTCAATAAATAAAACACATAGAGATAATTAAACAACTTGTGATCGCCTGTGTAATCGACTGTTCCGCAACAGCGGTTAGGTTACGTTAAACATGTCGCTCTTAGGCAACAGTTAGGTGACATATACTTAGTCATCTTAGTTTTGTCATGTAATTTCTCGTAATAAAATGTTAATTTTGTTTTTTGTTTTTTTAATTGTAACTTCTCGATTTTAATGGTGGCCACCCCGATAGATAACAAAGTTAATAAATTTGATTCATTTGCACATTTATAATGACTGTCATATATTTCTACTGATGAAAAGCTTTTCATGCCGGACTTAGCAATTTATTTTGCAAACTTTGGTAAAGTCATCTTAATTATGTCAACTCACATTTCTGGTTTTTCCTTTAACCCATTAACGTAGTAATTATATTCTATTCTCAATGGCTGATAACGCGATTTGATTGGTGCTGCACTCTAGTAACAACATATGTAACTAATGGCTGCGGGCAACTGCGGTTCTCTCTGCTAGAGGCGCGGACTGACTATAAAAACCTAAATAACACCGCTAGGCCACTGGTCGTGGTAGCTGAGTCACCTAAGTCGCGGAAACACCTTGGGATACGAACTTCGTGGGTTCGAATCCCGCACACGAACAAAACTGACCAGTCATGCAACTCTCAATGAGTTAACCGGTCTGTGGCAACATTGCTGGGAGGGCCCAAGTAAAATAAACGTGGCAGGCTTGCTTAGAAGTTGATGGGATCGGTTAATTCTTTGTGAGTTGCACATGGTCAACACTGATTTTGCTACGTTTTACTTATGTCTACTGTGTGTGTACCAATGTGACTCTCTAAACTGAAAGAAAACAATATTTTAATTAAAGTACACCATTAATCCATTTAAAAACACCTATTTTATATTCCAATTCATAGGTTTAAAAAATGACAAGTAAGGAACGAGACCAGCTCGTATGTCTACGCCAATGGGTTAAATTAATTAAACTTAAACCTGTAGAAATTTAAAAATGAATTTATAAAAACTCTTTGCTATTGTAACTTAATTGTATTTTTGAATTAATTTAATTTTCCTTAACTTTACGATCATGAAGAATCTGTTTTAATTCTGTAGGCCTACATAGGCTATTATCACTTAGTAATTGTAAATGTTTGTGTAAGTCCACTATTGTTTCATGCCATGTAAATATGTTAGTGTTTAATTTTAATAAATTTCTGTCCGGCCAGCTCTGTGTTTCATTTGGGTCCTCCACATTTTATTTTCCCTTGGACCGGTCTCTCCCTTTGACTCTCCTCCAAGGGCTTGGCCCCGTCGGAGGGGTACAGGCCAGTTACAAACACTGCTGTCAGATGAGCCATTAAAACTGATATTCGTCTATAACTCACACTTGTGTGGGAGGTAGGGTTCTGTTTAGAGCTGTAGGCTAGTTAATTTTTTTTGGCTACAAACGTAAATATAACAATTTAATGATAAAAATGTTAAGGTTGTATAAGTGATAAATTATTATTTTAAGTGCTATACCTTAAAGTTAGTAATGCCTGTACTATTTTTTATCCGTTTACTGTAAATTTGTAAAAAACCAATTTCTTTATTTCTGAAAACTATGTTCGGGTAATGTGGATTTTTATATTAGTGTGGTTTGGATTAATGTGACTCTAGTGTACTATTTGTTGCTTTAATATCTATTTGTTTTCAGTAAATCAAAAGGGAATTCTAAGTCAAAAAGTAACTACCGTAAGATCATATTTTATTACTTTTTTGTGTTATTGGTTGGACTATTAAGATTCTACTGTACGGTTATGAATTTTCAGAGGAAAAATCAAATACAGTCAACTCCCGATTATCTGGGAGCGGGTTAATCGGGTTGCGGTTTAACCGGGGTCACGAAAGGTTTATTTTTATTATTTTTATTTATCCCCATCTAAACATAAATAGAGCAATAATAACAATTTATTTTTGCTAATTATCTCTAGAATTGTATTTAATTTACTTTATTTATCAAAATAAATAAATACTACACAAACAATTTAGTAAAACAACATAATCTCAAGGTCTGTCATCTCGCTAATGAGCTGTGGGCGCGTGATGGGGAGCGATGACCTTGACACTGCTCTAGACACTGCACTTGGCTAGGCAGTGCGACCGACGGACAGACAGTTGGTGGGTTGGACGGACGGACGGTCAGACGCGGACGTCTAAAAATAGAAACATCTCAAAACAATCACCCTTCCTGCCACTATTCATCCTCACGGGGTTTTCCTCCAGTGCGAAATTAATTAGAATACTGTTCGGAGTAGTTTAGAGAGTTCGGTGTTTAGAGATCTTTAACCTATTAAATATCATTTAGTGTTTTGGATAGTATTTAATGCTATCAGCCATTGCTAGTATTAACTATTGTTATCGTGATTGTAGATTTTATCACAATTTCAAGATTTTCACAAGTATTTAATTTACATAAATACATCTTAAATGACATTAAAACACAATAGTGTAGTATAAAAATGTTAATAAACCTTCATTATATTTGTAATATTAAATTTATTGAATTCCTTAGTTATAACCCTGGTTTTGGGTTATCCGTAACCCTCCAACCAGTCATTACCCCGGATAATCGTGAGTTGACTATGTTAAATGTTACCTTGAAGCGAGTTATCAGTTGTAATTAATATTAAGGACCAATTAATGTTTTATTGTAGGTGGAGTTATGGGCTTCGCTTGTGGATTAGCAAACCAGACTATACTCTCTTTATCTGGAATATCGTATGACGATATTTTGGCGTACCAGTATAAATCGGATAGAGATAGAAACATGTAAGTAATTAAGCTATCTATTAAAGTAATGTATATTTTTTTATCATTAGTAACATTATCAACACATTCTGGGCAGCAAAAACCTTGGACGTATGGCCCCTAGTGGCCTGCAAATTTAAACATTTGTTGTTCATCAAATATTTTCACAACTGTTGGTTATACACAATTATTCGGGGGCAAACATGAACTAAGTCATTACCCTTCGAAAATAAGCTATCATCACCATTACTAATGTCACTAGGGGTAAACATGAACTTCGTCATTACCCTTCGAAATTAAGATATCATCACCATTACCAATGTCACTAGGGGTAAACATAAACTTAGTCCTTACCCTTCAAAAATAATCTATCACCACCATTACCAATGTAACTAACTCCCTAATAATAATAATCTGTCATGCTCTGATGAACGTAAGTTATTGCGCATGGCAAACAAAACACACAACCGACTGACATTTACTGGCAAAAGCAGAGCATTGTGCGCATTTATACACAAGCTACTAGATTTTTAATTAAAGACACTATTTCTGAGAAACTTCCAAACACAATCTAGCATTTTTAACAAGAAATACACAGATTTTATTATAAACAGAACTGGCATCTGCCAAGAGAAGTGTTGAAAACTACTACCAGATAACCAATATCCATATTTTGCGAGCTTTTCTGAAGTTATTAAAACAAAATAAATTATTGTGAACAAACAAATTTAAAATTATCATGTATATTATTTATAAACTATGTTTTTTCATTCAAAAAGTTAAAAAACCATGTCAATTAACGGTGATCTGCCTAAAGCCTTTGTTTGCATCATGATACAAAAGCTGGACAAATTTGGCTTGCTTTGATCACAATGTAACTGGTTCAGACTTATTTATTTAACAGATACGAGGTATTGTAATAAGTCGGAAGAAAATTATTTACAGATTTCAAAAATATTAAACTGAGAGTTCCCCTTGTATCAATTTTTGTCCCAAAACATTTAATTCAGTATAAATGAATACCATTAATTTACAGACCTAAACAGTATTACTTAAGTACGAGCTGCTCCCCTGCAAAATGTTGAAGTTAAAAACAGCTGTTTCTTTAATGAATTGAACTAATAAAAAACACAGGTGACATAAACCAAATAAAAACTCTCTTAGATACGAATAGCATGGGATCTTGAAAGTCCTGTGGGGCAGAGCCCTGATGCCTAAATCAAAATTCTGGCTCTGTTAGGACTTTCTACGCAAAATTACCTTCACATCTAAAAAAGAATCATTGAAATCCGTCAAGTTGTTGTCTCGCAAATTAACCCGATTATTTTAATTATAGGATAATGAGATGTTGACAAGTCAACAGTCTTCATGCAACAATATTTGTTACATATTGATGTGGTCTGAACATTCTGAACTGCTTGTCAAATATATTAATAAAGTTAGTTTTAAAATGAGTTGTTTGACAAGTATCATAATCATAAGTATGAAAGCTAAACTAAAACTATATTACTGTGGCAGTTTTCATTCTTTATTGAAATTGGAATTGATGTTTAAAGTTTTTCACTTCTCTCTCTACTTTTATGTGTTCCTTTAACTGTCTCTTAATTAAATCGGAATCTAAATAATCTTATGCTAATAATATGCTCTAGTGGGGTCGGGGAATGGTGATTGTTAAAAGGACGCTGTCTCATTGATAGGCAATTGCTGCCATGAAACTAGCCTATCTTTAAACCTACAACAAATGGTGAAATACCTTACAAAATTCGTTTAGGCTATGTAAAATAGCTCACAAAATGCCTCTTTCTTACCAATAACTATATTTTGTACTCTGGTTTTCTTCCTTCTTGTAGTGTGTAGCTGTAGAATTGTTTGCTGTAGTTAGTGAGAAGGTAGGTATCTTTTTAGCAAATTTCCCCTATAGGGAAGAAGCTATTCCGTAGTCGGCATGGTAAGACCTAGGCCCGGGACCATGATAACTTCGTTTTGAGGTCCCCAGATGCCAAAAACACCATTCGTTCAAAACTGTATATATATATATATATATATATATATATATATATATGTTTGTGTGTGTCCGTGATCACGATAATTCTCGTAAAAATAATTCAATTATGACAAAATTTGGTATAAACGTGTAAAGCAGCATTTATGACTTTAAGTTAGAAAACCAGACATATCAACATATAATTATTCTCCATAAGAATAACATTGGTAATGAGTACATAGGTTTGCTGAAACAAGGAACACAAACAATTGGTTTTTATGCAAATATAAATATAATTTAACTAGGCGAAGCCACATACCAAGTATCATCAATATTCAATCATAAATAAGCGCTATATAACATTTTAGTTATTCTCCATAAGAATAACATGGGGGCTGAGTACGCAGGTTTGCTGCTATGGGAATAATCAACAAAAAATCCATTTTTTTGCAAATATCAATATACCAGTACTACGTGAAGCCACATGCCAAGTTTCATCAACATATATTTATAAATAATCGAGATATCAAATTTTATTTATTCTCCATAAGGATAACATTGGACAATGTACTGTGTTTAGCACTTTGAATATCTCAGCAATGGTTCGGCGTAGAATCACAATTTAAACACCAAAATGATTGTTTTGTGCAACTGAACAGATTGATAAAAGCAAATGTGAAGTTTACATTTAAATAAACTGAGGAAAAGCTAAAAACCTTTTTCCCATAAGATTAACATGGGAGATTTTATGATTAGGTTTTTTGGATTTTATTCGCAACCACTTAACCTAGCTTAATAATTCAAAATACTATATTATTTGTGTTTTTAAGCTCTATAACATGGTCAAAACCAAAAGTAAGTTTTAAAAAAATTGTAGGGTGAAAAATGCAAAAACTGATTTTTGGAAAATATAAAACCCCTATAATATGAAACTTTTTTTTCTGACTAAAGAATAGAACCGTGTTGAATAATAGTTTTTAGGCAATAAATATGCTCAGAATCAGAATCAGATTTACTTTTAATGTCTGAATGTTGCACAGCAGTATATTATACCGCTTTGATCATGAATATACTAGAATATGATGCACAGCGGAAAATTGAACGTTCTATATCATAATCACTTCTATGAAAATAAAGCAGTTGAGATTTAACCTCCTAATTTTAGCTGTACACCTTCGGATCTACATTCACTATATGCCAATTAATATACTGATTGTAAGAAATGGCGATGATAATACTTAAATTTTGATCTTCCGTGTGTAAAATCCGTAACTTGAATCATAGCTGTATATAGTTATAAGTAAAATTACCAAATGACGTTGCATATGTTTATTTGTGAAACATCACAACCACAACCTTTGTAAACTCTATGTGACAAATAAGACATTTCATTAAAAAGTTATATTCATTTGTGACGATGAACTAGACCATGGCACTAAGTGAAGATTACATATAGAGTGGTCATGAGGTTGGGAACATCATGTGGTCACATTCCTAATATAATGAAAAGTAGGAATGTATGACATTTTCTAAGCCTCCACATACTGTCAAACTTATATAACTATATCGCTCCTCTAATTATAATATAAACTGTGATTCAAATTATTGTAGGTTGGGAATAGGCAGATTTTTTGTGTGAAGCTATTTTATAGGTTACTCTACTCCACATCTCAGCCAAAAACAGATTGGTTAAAAAAAGTTGGGGTTAATTGTAGTTTTAAATTACTGCATTACCCCAATGCTCAATCTTAAAGGGGAAACAGTTTTATGCTTTTATCTGTGATCAGCCTAACCTTTAAAACTATCTTGAATAATGAACAGCTATGCGTGGAGCAAAGGACCTGCATACTCCTCACCCACCCCACTGCGACATTACGGTGAGCAGCCAGTTACAACACACAATAATATGGGAACAATCACTTTGCTCACAGTGCTTACATAAAAAGGCACATAAATATTTGAGCAGTGTGATCGCTTTCTTTGAATAATGCTCTGATGAAATATGTAATTACCTGTGTTACATATTCAACGCTATTGCAACAAATCGGAGAAGTTTTTGGTACAGCCTGCTTAAAGAAGCTGTATTTGATGCATAGAGGATTAAATATACTATACAAAATATTAATAAATATATAAATATATTATGTTTTTATGTTATGTAATTTCCCCTGAATTATTAACCTCTTGAATCTCAGGTTTAGCAGAGCCAGGCATTCCCCCCAGCCCGGGTTTTTATGCTAATTTGCAGACTCTTTTTTTAAAAATTTGTATAAAATCTAAAAATGAAGTAAACATAGTAATATATGTATGTATTTTGTTCAGAAAGAACAGTAAAAGCTGAAACTAGTATAAAAAATAGTTTTTTTTTAATCTAAAATGTACCTATCCCTGAAAAATCAAAATAGTTCAACATTTTTACTAGAAATTTCAAAAGCAAAGTTACAGTAAAATTAAACAAATTTTTTTTGATAATCCAATATATACATTTTGTAGAAAATTCAATTCCCTACATAGAAATGTTTATAAAATAAGAAAATCTGATCACCTACATGAATTATGTCAAAAAATGCAGTACACTGTAAAAGGTAAAAAATTCAGATTTTAGTGCCGTCCTGTAACATTGCAAATATACAATAGGATATTTTAGAGGCTAACTTTTAGTTTAATTCAGTACTATATCAATGTATCTTTAAATACCAACATTAAAAAATATATATGTATGTATATACTACATACATAAACAAATTCTAGAAAATATGAAAAAATAAATTTTTAAAAATCATTTTATTTTACTGAAAATACATATTTATTTTCATAGAGTAAACAACACAGGCTAAATAGTAAAAATACAAAATAAAAATCTATTTACAAGTCAGAATTGACAAAGAGTATGAAAGTCTTTCATGCAGGGGCTGATGCAGAGGGCTACATTGCCGCATGGAACACACATGTAATATGTGTCTGTCCGCTTCAAAGGCCTCTTCTTTGTGTAACGACACACATGGCATTTCCTCCGGGGCCGTGGGTTGCTAGGGATAGCAGGAATCGGCTCTAGAAAATGTCGCTGAGTCAGGCGCAGAGGTGTTTCCCCGGGAGAAGGTCGACCGCCTAGTGGATGGGTTCTCGCATTCTCGCAGGGCAGTACATTTCCAATATGTCCCTTAACAATTTTTTTCTGATATCTGACAGGTGGAGATTGCTTCCAGTCTTCATTTTCTTGAGAATATGGGCTACATCCTAATTCCTAATGGCTACATCGAGAAGATGAAAAAAAAGCCTCTTGTACCATTTTATCGATTTTCTGGCTGTCACATTGAACGATAACTCCATATCGCGTATGTCCACTGCTCCCATATTAGCATTGTAGTCTAGAACACTCTTCGGTTTTTTTATTTTCTCTCATGTTTCCCAGTTAGTCGTGCCACTTTCCGTCACTTCAGAATCGTGCATTGTCGTCAACATTCTTACCTCCCTCTTGTCCTGCCATCTTTCATACATCATTATTTCAGTATGGTGAACATCAACATCACCTACCTGGGTTATCTTGGGTAGCTTTTTGGGCAAACCTTGCCTGTCTGGCTGAACTGTTCCACACATGTTTACGTTATGTTTGAATAGTTCCATCGCTAGACACGGACTTACATACCAATTGTCTAGGTAGACTTTGTGGCCTAAGCCAAAGTAGGGTTCCAAAAGGGTTAGGACTACTTGCCCTGTGACCCCTATTCCATCTAAGCCTGAGAACTCTAGATTTGTCTCTGCCCCAACATATGGCAAAATATGGAGCACCAAGCTTGTGTCACAGTCGGATAAAACAAATAGTTTTATACCAAACCTTGGCCTCTTTTACTTTCTCCCCTTATACATAGTATATGGAGAAAGTATTGTTTTTTGTCAAAATTTCCGAATTTGAGTTGTTGGTGGAAATATTCGTTTTGGTGCTCCCTGAACCCAAAAAAGTGATTTTTACGTAATGTCTGTGTGTCTGTCTGTCTGTCTGTCTGTATGGATGTGTACAGAGCTAGAGCCCTAATCAATGGTCCGATTTTGATGAAATTTGGTATGAAGGTAGTAATCCACGATATCTCCAGGCGTTTTTTCATTTTTTGGAATTTTTGATTTTTAAGGGTAATTATCCCCCAAAACCACCAAAAAACATGAATAATCAAGATTTCTCAAAAACGGCTCTAACGATTTTGATTAAACTTGAATCATCTGTAGAACTTTAGTTTTCCAACAAAATGACACCACCCGCATTTCTGTAAAAATTCGGGTTCAGAAATTACAGGACTTAAAACATCAAAAATTCAGTTTTTTGTTTGTTCATAAAAAAACATAACTATAAAAAATATTACTATTCATCATTAAAAAGAGCTAAAAAAACTAAATAATTTAGTATTCTGAATTACTATCCTACAATTGCTGGTTGCGGATAAAATTTGAATTTTCATTTTTCTGTAAACACAGTACGTTGTCCGATGTTATTCTTATGGGGAATAGAAAAATTACTATTTCTCTCTTCCCATTTACTATTTACTGATCCATTTCATTCAAACTTGATATGCTTGTCAAGTTAGCATTGACCAACAGAGGAAATTCGAAATATGTTGCCCCTTAATAACCCTGAGGGAGGGGGGTATAAAGGGCATTTCCCCTCTTAAAACCACGTGTGAAGCAATAGATTCTGTAGTGCCTCCTAAACAGGGATTTGGGTGGATATTGTTGAAAACAACTTGTTTATAAGATTTTCTGTACATTCGACCGTGCTTTGTATTCTATATTTAGTAAATAAAAAGTAATTTATTCATTAAAGTTGGGCTAAAAGGGAGAAAGTATGTGTCAGTTTCCTGATACCGTTTATTTCGGTTTATACTGCCTGAACGCTAATTTCCCTTTGTATAAAAACAAAGTCTCGTCAATGGCAAGCTTTTCAAATGGTGTGATTTTGTCAGACATTTGTTTATTCAAGGAGCATAGAACAGGATTTATTTTATGCAGTCTGCCAAGAAGCTGAGGGTTCGGGACAACCGAATTGTTGAAGTGCAATATGCGAAGTATAGCTTGAAATCTGTTTCTGCTCATGACTTCCCTGAAGATTTTCGTTTCTATTAGTTTGTCTGTTGACCAATAGTCTCTAATTTCATTTTTCCTAATATGGGACATTAGGATGGACAATGCCAAAAAACAAAGCATTTCATTCTCATCAACGGGTTTCCAGGTGTTCAGTTCATTTAGGGATACATTTTCTAGATGGGAAACAACTTCTGTAAAATACAAATTTGTTTGTTCCACAATATGTGAAACAAGATCAAGCGGAAACATTTCCAAGAAAAACTTCAAATTACTTGAGGTTTCCTCCAAATCAACATTATGATTTATTCCACCATTGGAATCATCAAACTCAAACAGCTGAGGGGAAACATCTTTATTATGAACCCAAGGAAAGGTTATTTTAGGTTTTTGAACCTTCCTCCTTTTACTAGGCCTACTGTCATTATTTTCATCAACAATAATGTTGGGAGCATCACCACCAGGCCCAGGAAGTACAATTGATGTTGGTTCATTGTCTGGAGGATCGGTAGTAGTGGTTTCAGCAGTGGTACTCGCTGGCGAATCTGCTCGAGACGAAACAAATACGTCCTGCACCGATACGCCTTCCTCGTCACTAAACCTCAAATCTTCTACACCAATGTCCTAGTCCACTCCCGACACATCACTTAGTCCATCAGTGTCTAAATATTCACTTGTTTCATTGTCACGAAGGGTTCGCGACGGACCCGCACGACTCGCCATTGTTAGTAAACAAACATCAAATACTAAGCAACAGGTGATCTGTAAATAATACGACGACAACAGCTGAAGTTTATCGATCGCTACAGGGATGCAGTTCCAGCTAGCGTAAAACGAAATATACCAATCGAAAGGACAGATTTTCCCGAACAGAATGGTAACAAACACAACATATTTCTTCTTCTTACATTGATTTAGAAAGCGCCGAAAATTCAAACCGTACCACAGACGCGGCGCTGGGCTGGTAGCGGGTGCACGGACGCGCGGCTGCGTCGATGGGATTCAACAGGTTAAGTTTTCAGCAACAATGACATTTCTTAAATTAAAATATTTCATTTTGGGATACCTGTGCTTCTCTAGGCAATTGCTACACAACCATAACACAATCTTAATACCTTTTTAAATGTTTTAAATCAAAATCTTGCAGACAATTTAATACGCTTAATTCATTATTGTGTGTGTTCACATTCTGTTATGATTGTTCCGCTGTTAACTACACACAGTGTACAATACATATTTTAACACCCAGTATATACATTATTACACCCAATGGAACAAATACAATGTATGCATGACGCTAACCTATTGTGAATTTTTGTTTAACCAAGTCCTTTATTTCCACAATTAGCACGTTTATTTTCTGGTAGCCCCTATTTATTTATCTTTCTGAGATGCAATGTTGCATTGTACAGGCGGCAGGCACCGAGCTAACCGTGAGAACAAAGTTCTAGTTCTGTAAATTTATTTTGTTTATTTTTGGCTATGTAATCTTTAATTAATTACGAATCCAAAAGCTGAGATTAAAAAACTATAATACATTTCAATGCGGTATGTCTACTTAACTACTTGGCTTCTGAAACTGTCTGCGAAAATCCCTCACTGTCCAATTTTGTTATTAAAGACATCTGGCTGTTTCGTGACATCAGGTTTTTCAAGTATGGTGGCACCTCTGCTAGTTCTTTTTACCTGTATTAAAACTATATTTAGTGTTGAGTAAGAAAATAAAATATGAAGTTAACGTTTAATGGTCATTTATACTTTATTAAAATTATATAAACACCATTTCAATTCATTAAGAAAAACATTCCAGTTTAAAAAAAGTAACACAGACTTATCTAAAAATTGTTGGTACTTTACTCTGTGTAACTAGCGGCTCGTAAACAGTTGTAATCATGCACTTAAGTATATGGTAAATCAGTTGCTTAAGTAAGTGTATGGTGGTCGCAATGCTAATCATATAGGTCAAAAGAGCTGAGCCAGCCGCTGCCTCACAGAAATAGCTTGCAAGCACATTTGTGCTAACGTAGGCCCCCGACCTTTGTTTTCAAGGGTTTAGTCATCACATCTAATCCAATTATACCCCTGTCACAGGGCGTTGCACACTGAAAAACTCTGCCACGGAACAAAATTGTAGTTACCATAATAATTGTTTTTTAAGGTTTGTTTTCATTGGAAGAAACACAAGTTAGGTTTCTGAAACATTGGAAATTTGAAGACCGATACCCAGATAGCAAGGAAAGTTTGCAAAACATTTTCAACCGCAAACCAAAATGTTTGCAGAAAATATGCATTGCAAACATGTTTGTTTGCGAAGAACTTTCCGCAAGTATGGAAGTCTACACTTGTCATATTTGCAGAAAGTTTTCACTGAATGTTTGCGGAAAATTTGCATTGAATATTTATAGCAAATATGCAAGGAATGTTTGTGAAACTTTTCACTGAATGTTTGCAGAAAAGTTTCACTGAATATTTGCAGCAACTATGCAAAAACTGTTTGCAGAATGTGTTCATGATAGTTTGCTGCAGATTTGCAAAATAGGTTTGTGGCACATTTGCATTGGAATATGTGCAGCTAATATTTATCGCTAACATGTTTGTTTGCAAAATCTATTCTGCAAATATGCAAGTCTACATTGTTCACACTATTCTAGCAATTTTGCAGTGGATGTTTTCATTGAACTTACATGTTTATATGATGGTTTGCAAGTTTCCTTTAGGGATGTAATAAAAATAAAAATAATAAAAAAATTGTCCTAGCCTATTGGAACTGGCTGTTTAAATTTTGATGGTTATTCAACATACAAGCAAAATTATATATTTGAGATTCAGTTAATATAGTTTATCATACTATCATATTAAACAAATTTAGTGTGAATCATAGATTTAGAACAAAAGTCACCCTGAACTTTTACCAACAATACATTTCTAAACACTCCACAATTTGTTTGTAAGCATATATGATTGTTATATTTACAAAAATATTTGAAAATATTGATGTGGTGTTTTCTATAACTAGAATAAGTCAATAAAATACATTTTAAAGCATTCACACACCTACTTAACTTTACATGATTTAATCTTAATAATTAAATTGCCTTTTCCGGCAAATGAAAAATAGAAAAATTCAAAGTAAGGGAACTTTATCAAAAAAGGAAATGGTAAAATAAACATAATTTTATATTTTGAAAATTATTATTTATTTAAAATATTTTATAGGTAACTAAAGGAAAGCTATACAAAATTTGATTTCCTACTGAAGTCTGCACCATGTGACTGCTGTTTCCTTACACCTTGTTCACTGAAACAAATAAAAAAAAACTTGTACAAACAAATTTACATTCTGTTAAAAAAATCTTGAGAGGGGGCTCCAGTCCTCTGCTTCTACCTGCTTATTCTCCTATTAGACCGATGTTAACTTTCAAAGCCCATCCGTCCTCATCCGATTATCCTAAATCAATGATGTATTGTTCATTTTAAAGAGCAAAAAAATTGCATATAGGCCTAGTTCATCCATAAAACATGATTTAACATTTTAGAACTTTGTTGAATGATTATTTGTGATATAGAAATTTTGCTCCCTGAGATTTCTAGGTATTTTTTGCTCTTCAAAATGAGCCTTAAATCAACGATACCGGACTATCCATTTTGGAAGGACGGGATTTTAAAGTTAGTAATATTTGCCTTATGGGGGAAGCAGGTAGAAACATGAAATGTTTTGTGACTGGAGCTTAAACATTAAAAGTAAGTCAGTTAACAATATTCTATCTAAACAGTGAAGAAGCCAGGATTTTTTTTACTGATGGTAGGTGGGGTCTATCCCTCGAGGAAGGTCTGGGGTACATGAAATACACCCCAGTAAAGTGGGGGGGAGGGGAATACCTCTATAAAAAAGTGTACTACTGGAAAACAGATTTTATGCTATTCTAGCACTTAAACAGAAGACTCAAGACTTAATAAGACATTAAATCATTTGCATAGACCGCTAAATAGAGACAAAGGTTATCTTTTTTCTAACGTAATCATACAACAATGGAAGGGTGCGAGTGCATACAAATTACCTCCAGCGCTTCAAGTTTTTGGAAAGGGTGGTTAGGCCAGTGAACTGTTACCTGCTCAGTGGCAGGAAATCCCCCAAAAAATCCCAAAATCGGTGTTCACTGTCATACTTTCCTACCTCAATCCTCGAAAACGGCAGAATAATACTAACACAACAAAAACCAGCCCTAATTATGAACATTGAATTTAAGTACAAACATTTATATAAACTTACTTTTGCACAATTCTCGTTTTGGCCTGATTAAGGAATCCCATCACGTGTTTTTTGGTAGCCTCCTCAGTTGTCGTTGGGAACACATCATCACTGGATCTAGAAATACGAATGCAAAAGCCTGTTTAAATGTCTGGAAAGTGACTATTTTGAAAACAATATAGGCTAAGTTAAAAAGGTTTTTTTTACAAATTTTCATCCCAACTTTTTTTATAGTACACCATTGGGACTTTATTTTACAGACTTAAAAAAAATCAAATTCCGAACTTCATACTATCAATGAATTAATTGCATTTAATTTATTGCTAATGATTTTGTTATAATTTTTTAGTAGAAATTAACTATTTTCAAGATTTTAACATTTATTGTATTGTGAGATAATACATTAAGAACTACCATACAGTGTATTACAAAGAACTGGTGCTATGAACCATTTTGATGACTATTATCTACATAGGTATTTTACAGAATTCCTTCTTTTTGTTCACCCATTTCCTAAAGATAATACTTAAGCGATTTTGATGATTATTTATTTTATTTAGCGATTTTGATTATTATTTATTTTATTTAAAAGATTTTGATGATTTTTTTTTATTTAAAAGATGATTTCAAGTTTTAAGTTATTGTCGAGCCAGAATTTCGATTTAGGCCCCAGGGCTCTGCCTCATGGGACTTCCAAGTTCCCATGTTAATCATATGGAGGAGAGTTTTATTTGGTTTATTCACATGTGTTTTTCTTGATTCAATAAACAGCTGTTACAAGGTTTATATCAGGAAAATATTGCGGGGGAGCAGCTCATATTTATAAATAATAATTACTGGTAACACTAATTATTTCTCTTGAAACATCTTTTCATGCATGTCACTACACCTAGTTACCTATAATTTTTTTTCTTCTTTTATAAATATAATCATTTGTGTCAAAATTTACTCATATAACTATCGATTAGGTAGCCTATTTATTTCTCATTTACAAGGTCCTGCGGACTTCCGTAATGCTCCTTTTCCCTATCGTAATTTTCACGCGGCATCGCAGATTTTTCTGTAGGGTACACCGGAGCCTTAATTCCACCATCAGTTGTACAATTGCATGACCAACAGGTCCCTGATGTTGCGTTGAAAAAAATTAATTATGATTCAGCAGGCCCTACACGTTATTGAAGATAAGATATAAGATTATAAATACTTTATAAACAATTGTTAAAACATGTTAAGTTATTAAGGGGGTGCTACCATTTGACCGTTAAGACACTTGCCCGGATGACAATTTGATCAAAATTTCAAATATTAATAATTATTAATAAATAAGTAGCTGAAACCAACTTATCGACATGAAACTTCTCCGTATTACCAGATGATCAACATTAAAAAATTAATAGTTATTAATAAAAAGAGGGCTGAAACCAAAATTGTTATTTATATATTATAACATTTTTATTTCCTACTGAAGTTATCGACATGACACTTGCCCAGATGACCATATTATCGAAAATTGGATGAGCTCACGAAGTGAGTGAAATAGATGTGTGTGAAACTGGCAAGGAAATATCCATAACTCCAGAAACAGGGTATTTAAACTGTGACATCACATCTCCTCTATTGTTCAGGGTATTTAAACATTGACGTCACATTACCAGCTGACAGAAAAACAAGATGGCTGCCGCATCACTATGCAACATAACCTCAAAACCGACCGTTCCCGCCTTTTAGCAGACAACAGATTCCCGACAATATGTAGGCCTAAATCTAATATTATTAGGCCTAATTTGTGAATAAATTATAAAAATCTTATCTATTGTGTTTTATTTAACCATTATATGTATTACAAACATTCCACTTATAAATAAAAATCAACAATGAAAATGTCTACAGACCTGGTACATCTCATCAAAAACTCATAACTACTAAACCATTAAGAGAAATACATTTTGTTATGGTAATTAATTCAAGCTAATTAGTCTATTTATGGGCGTATCACTACGTATATAAGTAAATATAATCTCAACTTGGGCGTTATGAAAGGTGTTTTCATCCTCAGACTACGATATGATTTGATGATACCTTTCAGCAATAACTCATTAATCAAAAACGATCTCATATTTTTTTTTAATATTTATTATTTATAAAGTTTAAGTGGTTATCTAACACCCTATTACAGTGTCATACCGTTTCGATCTTCTGAACTTGGTTAAAATGTCATTGGAAAACTGCCATTTCGAACGTTTTTTAGTCACGAGCAATAACTTATAAATCGAAAACGGTTTATTATATATTTTGTATATAAATTATTTATAAAGTCAGTCTATGCGTTTATCTAACGCCCTATTACTATGTCATACCATTTCGGGGTTCTGAACATGTTTAAAATGTGATGTGAAAACTGACATATCGAACTTTGTTAGTCCGACACCTTTCAGCAATAACTCATTAATCAAAAACGATCTCATATTTTTTGTCAATATTTATTATTTATAAAGTTTAAGTGGTTATCTAACACCCTATTACAGTGTCATACCGTTTCGATCTTCTGAACTTGGTTAAAATGTCATTGGAAAACTGCCATTTCGAACGTATTTTTAGCCACGAGCAATAACTTATAAATCGAAAACGGTTTATTATATATTTTTTATATTTATTATTTATAAAGTCTATGCGTTTATCTAACGCCCTATTACTATGTCATACCATTTCGGGGTTCTGAACATGTTTAAAATGTGATGTGAAAACTGACATATCGAACTTTGTTAGTCCGACACCTTTCAGCAATAACTCATTAATCAAAAACGATCTCAGATTTTTTGTTAATATTTATTATTTATAAAGTTTAACTGGTTATCTAACACCCTATTACAGGGTCATACCGTTTCGATCTTCTGAACTTGGTTAAAATGTCATTGGAAAACTGCCATTTCGAACGTTTTTTAGTCACGAGCAATAACTTATAAATCGAAAACGGTTTATTATATATTTTTTATATAAATTATTTATAAAGTCTATGCGTTTATCTAACGCCCTATTACTATGTCATACCATTTCGGGGTTCTGAACATGTTTAAAATGTGATGTGAAAACTGACATATCGAACTTTGTTAGTCCGACACCTTTCAGCAATAACTCATTAATCAAAAACGATCTCATATTTTTTGTTAATATTTATTATTTATAAAGTTTAAGTGGTTATCTAACACCCTATTACAGTGTCATACCGTTTCGATCTTCTGAACTTGGTTAAAATGTCATTGGAAAACTGCCATTTCGAACGTATTTTTAGTCACGAGCAATAACTTATAAATCGAAAACGGTTTATTATATATTTTTTATATTTATTATTTATAAAGTCTATGCGTTTATCTAACGCCCTATTACTATGTCATACCATTTCGGGGTTCTGAACATGTTTAAAATGTGATGTGAAAACTGACATATCGAACTTTGTTAGTCCGACACCTTTCAGCAATAACTCATTAATCAAAAACGATCTCATATTTTTTGTTAATATTTATTATTTATAAAGTTTAAGTGGTTATCTAACACCCTATTACAGTGTCATACCGTTTCGATCTTCTGAACTTGGTTAAAATGTCATTGGAAAACTGCCATTTCGAACGTTTTTTAGTCACGAGCAATAACTTATAAATCGAAAACGGTTTATTATATATTTTTTATATAAATTATTTATAAAGTCTATGCGTTTATCTAACGCCCTATTACTATGTCATACCATTTCGGGGTTCTGAACATGTTTAAAATGTGATGTGAAAACTGACATATCGAACTTTGTTAGTCCGACACCTTTCAGCAATAACTCATTAATCAAAAACGATCTCATATTTTTTGTTAATATTTATTATTTATAAAGTTTAAGTGGTTATCTAACACCCTATTACAGTGTCATACCGTTTCGATCTTCTGAACTTGGTTAAAATGTCATTGGAAAACTGCCATTTCGAACGTTTTTTAGTCACGAGCAATAACTTATAAATCGAAAACGGTTTATTATATATTTTTTATATTTATTATTTATAAAGTCTATGCGTTTATCTAACGCCCTATTACTATGTCATACCATTTCGGGGTTCTGAACATGTTTAAAATGTGATGTAGAAATTGCCATTTCGACTAAATTTTAGTCATGTCTAATAGAATTTAGAATTTGTGTTACTTATTTGATCGCAGCCTCCTCCTCCCCTAAAGCTGCCCATTCCTCACCTTAATATTTAACATTTTAATTAATATCTCATATCAATTTACTTTGAGATCATTTACTTGCTTTTTCATAAGAATGTAATAGATTTCTTAATTTGAAATACATTTATTTGTTTGCAGCCTCCTCCTCCCCTAAAGCCGCCCTTTACCTCTCCACTGCTAATGAACCGGAAGGTATCAATTTATATAATGTCTTCATTATATGGTAACATCTCTCCACCTGTTGAAATACTAACAAGAAATATGAGTTTAAAACCATTGGTCATTTGTATGTTATATTTGTCAGTAGTAAATTCTGTGCAGATAATAAATTCAATGTTTTCAAACACTGTGGAGTTTATAGATATTTGGCCTTTAAAAACATTTTAAATATTTGTTATAGTACTGCCTGCACAGCAGACAAAACAAATCCTTTTTTTTTAAAACATCCATCGAACTTGGCACATCACTCGGTAGACAGTTCTTGTGAGCGTGGAACCATCTTTCACAGGTAGTGCATTCAACACAATCAACTTTTGGGTCTTTTGGGACACTGGGAAACTCTTTCTTACAAATGTAACAAGTATTTTCAACGTCACTTGAAGATTCAAGCAATTTTTTAAATAGCGTGATTCTATGACTGTCTGCGTCGAATTGAGAGTCAATGTGGTCCTTAGACATCAATTGTTCCACGAAGTGTAATATATACACTCCACAGTTGTAGCCATCATTTTGGGCAGGATGTCTGCATTTCCCCATGTACCAGTTACTTTTCAGTTCATTTATGCTAATATTTGTGAGACCTGAGTAAAACTGTAAAAAGTTACTGAAAATAAAATTACTTCTCTCCACGCCAACAACATCTATTGTGGTCTGGGATTTTATTGCAAGGCGATAAATATGGTATGACATTACATAGGATGAGTAATGCACCTGTTGAGAATTGGTTTGGTCAGGTTAAAAACATGATCCTTGATGGAAAAACAAATCTCAGACCAAATAGATTCATCCGGAAGGTTAGGAGTGTAGTAAAGGCTCGTTGCAAGGAAATAAGTTATTGCTCGTGATATGAGATATTAATTAAAATGTTAAATATTAAGGTGAGGAATGGGCAGCTTTAGGGGAGGAGGAGGCTGCGATCAAATAAGTAACACAAATTCTAAATTCTATTAGACATGACTAAAATTTAGTCGAAATGGCAATTTCTACATCACATTTTAAACATGTTCAGAACCCCGAAATGGTATGACATAGTAATAGGGCGTTAGATAAACGCATAGACTTTATAAATAATAAATATAAAAAATATATAATAAACCGTTTTCGATTTATAAGTTATTGCTCGTGACTAAAAAACGTTCGAAATGGCAGTTTTCCAATGACATTTTAACCAAGTTCAGAAGATCGAAACGGTATGACACTGTAATAGGGTGTTAGATAACCACTTAAACTTTATAAATAATAAATATTAACAAAAAATATGAGATCGTTTTTGATTAATGAGTTATTGCTGAAAGGTGTCGGACTAACAAAGTTCGATATGTCAGTTTTCACATCACATTTTAAACATGTTCAGAACCCCGAAATGGTATGACATAGTAATAGGGCGTTAGATAAACGCATAGACTTTATAAATAATTTATATAAAAAATATATAATAAACCGTTTTCGATTTATAAGTTATTGCTCGTGACTAAAAAACGTTCGAAATGGCAGTTTTCCAATGACATTTTAACCAAGTTCAGAAGATCGAAACGGTATGACACTGTAATAGGGTGTTAGATAACCACTTAAACTTTATAAATAATAAATATTAAAAAGAAATATGAGATCGTTTTTGATTAATGAGTTATTGCTGAAAGGTATCATCAAATCATATCGTAGTCTGAGGATGAAAACACCTTTCATAACGCCCAAGTTGAGATTATATTTACTTATATACGGTATAACGTAGTGATAGCCCATAAATAGACTAATTAGCTTGAATTAAATACCATAACAAAATGTATTTCTCTTAATGGTTTAGTAGTTATGAGTTTTTGATGAGATGTACCAGGTCTGTAGACATTTTCATTGTTGATTTTTATTTATAAGTGGAATGTTTGTAATACATATAATGGTTAAATAAAACACAATAGATAAGAATTTTATAATTTATTCACAAATTAGGTCTAATAATATTAGATTTAGGCCTACATATTGTCGGGAATCTGTTGTCTGCTAAAAGGCGGGAACGGTCGGTTTTGAGGTTATGTTGCATAGTGATGCGGCAGCCATCTTGTTTTTCTGTCAGCTGGTAATGTGACGTCAATGTTTAAATACCCTGAACAATAGAGGAGATGTGATGTCACAGTTTAAATACCCTGTTTCTGGAGTTATGGATATTTCCTTGCCAGTTTCACACACATGTGAAATAGTGAGTCTCAACCAGAACTCATTACATTTTACCGTAAAAATACCAAAATTATTACATTCAACTCTAAGTACCTACAACCTATAAGCTATAAGCTACCTATAAGCGGTTATAAGTACGGTACCTACTTTTACTTAAAAAAAACACGTTATTTTATATAACATGAACAAAAAATTAAAAGAAAAAAGAAGATATAAGTTAAGGCTTACACTATCACACATAATTAAAACAGCTAAATTATGTTGATTTAATTTTATTGTCAATAGACCAAATATAATAAACTTGTAACAGGAGGTTGAAACTACGACACATTTATTTTAAAGGGTACAGTACGATAAGCGTCCAAAACAATCGAATATAAAATATTCGCTTACCACATATGATTAAATAGTATACCATATGATTGATACAGCGATAACTATATTCCCATTCGATTGTTGCTATAATTTTTAATACTCCATATCGAAGTGTTTTACTTTATAATAAGTTAACTTAATCTAGGTCAATAGTGGTAAGTTAGGTTAGCTTAAACTAACCTAACCTAACCCCACAGAGCACTGTTTTTGTCATGGTTCGGATTTTTCACTATGTTTATGACCAACTGTTACCCGCGGGCTTTTGTATTTTTGTATCAGCTCAAACAAAAATTAATCCATAAGGAATACCTACATGGGAACTTTGTCGGGGTCTCTGGCGGAGTAGGTACTAAGGTCAGATCAGGATGAAAACCATTTAGTTTTCTGCGTAAAGAATCAGTGTACAAAATTTAAACTCCCTCTAGGTAAATGGAAAATGGGAGAATTTGTGATAAGTGAGTCAGTCAGTGAGTGAGGGCTATGCCTTTTATAACTTAGATATAGATATTCTCATCTGCAATATCGATGTATCATATAGTGGTTGGTTGATATTTTTATAGGCTAAGTTATTTGATTTTTCTGGTGGACGCTTATCGTACTGCACCCACACTACATACGTTAGTAACATAATGCACCATTAATGGCGAATTCTTATATTTATCCAACAACCACTGTATTATTAAAGCGGTTAACTTATCAATTCCACGCAAATAAAAAGGTCAAAACAAATAAATAATAAAGAGAAAAAAACCTTGCTAGTTTGCGAGTTGCTATATAAGTTAAGGAAAGATTATACCCTGGAAATATTAACGCCTAATCAAGGACAATATCGTAAATGTTGTTGAATGAGCTAGGCCTAGTTAATCGTACTCTCTCAGCCGGAATGTTTTAAGGCTCAACACTATTTATCGGAAACACTTGAATATATCTATTCCAACCCATGTACTAAGTAACATAGGTAGGTAGTTTTAACTTTCACACTTTAATACACGTTGCTGGACTACCTTTATATAGGCTACCTAATCGTTCGTCTTTGAACAACAGTGAAGCAATCTTTTCGTCTTTGAAAAGTGATCGTTACATCATTATAGTGAAGCAATATTCGTACGATCTTTGAGAAGTCTGCAAACATAAATGATAACAAACTTACAAATCAAGACACATTTCAGAATTTTGGGCAATATTTTTCTAGCCTTGAGGTACTAAAACAAATTATAATTCCTCACCTTAAAAAAACTAAATTAGGCTTATAGGCCTAACTTATGAGACTATAAGTTAATCTTAATACACTCTAACTAATGATTAAAATCATTAGGTATTTATTCATTAAATATGGGTTTTAAAATAGTTTAAAAACAAATCAAGCCTGACAAAGTTTGCAAATATCTGACTTATTTTCGGAATCCCGTGTCCTCTGATTTACTCTAAATAAGCATATATTCAGTAAACAAATGTTTAATTCTTTAATGTTTCATCCTTTGTTAATCAACTGCTATGGCCATAACATAACCTCCAATTCATTCATTACTTAGCAATACATTATCAAGGTTCGTAGAGCACTCTACGAAACTTGATACAGTATAGGTACTTAACATTTTTTAAATATAAATATTTCATTTGCAAACACACGGTGAACACAAAACTATGTTTTGACATTACAGTCCGTTAAAATTTGGACTGGCTTAGTTTCCCAGCTGTAAGTAGAAAACCAAATTTGAGTAGAAAACAGCGTTACAAAATAACATAGCTGGGAATTCCACTTACCTTGAAACAAGATGAAAGTTACTAAAGCAGCCACTATAAAAAAACACAACGATACTCAACTAAACTTTAATTTCAAAACTTCACCCATTGAAACAGTGGTTTTGTAGTCGTAGAATAGCCAGGAAAAATAAGATGGCGACGACGCACGTCAGTTAGCGCTAGCGAAGTGGCGGATTTAGTAACTTCGGAGCGCACTCGGGCAACAACGCGGCGCCTTTGGTAACTACGACGAAGTTCCGCGGAAGCAAATGTGTAACAAACTTGTTGCAAATAATACTGGAAGTATTCAAGAGCGAACAAAAAATGAACCAAACGCATATTTGCAGCACACTTTCTTGCTATCTGGGTAGAGCGAAGCCCAAAAGACCGATGGAGCGAAGCCCTAAAAGACTAAAAATATATGCAATAGGAACTTTCTCAGAACATGTGAAGTTATCCCATTAAGGTTTACTTATTTGTTTTAGGTTATATGAAGAGCTTGCTACAAGAGACTTTGAAGAGAGCGGTCAGATACCCAGAGCAGCTGTTGATATGCTAAAAACTCGTGAAAACAAAACTACAGATATATAACAAGTTGATGTGATTTGTATTATACTGAGAGACATGTAAATAAATCTTAGATAAAATCTTTCAGTCAAGTTATTTTTCATCATGATAACCTTACACTGAAGCTGCTGTGCTCTAGTGTCAAACAGAAAGTTTTAGAATGCCTTTTGATTTTCTCAGCTAGTCTATTCCAAAACCCATAAAACTAGTGTGACTTCTAATAACCCTTTTAGTGTTACAGAGTCACTGACAGTGACAATGTATTTATCTCCTACAGTGCGAACATTGTGAGAGACTCCCGAGTATTTCGCACAGTACATGGCAATATCATATACCTACTGGCTGGTTACTGTGTCAATACGATCCAAGGGCTTCAAACTATCAAATCGCAATGGCATGGTGCTCTGTCACTGTCACTATATTTATGTAAAAATAAAATAAATTTGGTGCAAATACCTTGAAAAATAGGGGAAATAGTTTTAACCTCAATGCTTGCGTTTTGGTCTAAATCGCCTAGCATTTTTCAGCAAGGCACAGGGACACACCATTAGCATTAGCACTAAAAGGATTAACAGTTACAGGAAGTTATAGGTTGTATGGAAGTTTTAGGGTCAGTTTATTGGTTTTTATACTGTTTGCTACTTTTAACTTCTGTTAGTGCGTGAATTAAATTATTTTACTGTCTTCCTTTTTGAGAAGTATGCAAGTTAATTTATTCAAGGAATGCATGCATTTTATCAAGGAAATTTTAGACCAAATCTCTCGGTGTACAAAACTGATTAACTTAACCCTTTGGAGACTTAGTATTTCTTTATTTAAAATTCATTGTTGGTGTTAGCAATTTTATGATATTTAAGAAATTATTGACATTTTCCATCACTTATTAGTAAAAACAAAGTTTTTTAACGTTTCGGAATCTGGAATCTGATCCAGTCTTCAGGTGGAAAGAATCTAGAACATTAAAAAATTAGTGGCACAATTTCTTAGTATTTTTTAATGTATTGCAGTCCTTGTAGAATCCAATTAAAAAGGGCAAATTCAGTGTTTTAGTATACAAATTATAGAAAATATATTTTATGACCTAAATAGTTAAAAGTTGTGTTAGTATTAACGTACATGAAATTTCAAATTAGAAAAAGCAAATGAGGGCCCACCAATTGATTGACATGACACTAGTTCGGATGACAATTTGATCGACATTTCAAATATTAATAACTATTAATAAATAGGTGGCTATTAATAATTTATCGACATGAAACTTGTCCGTATGACCATACGATCGACATTTAAAAAATTAACAATTATTAATAAAAAGAGGGCTGAAACCTAGTTATCGACATGACACTTGCCCAGATGACCTAATTATCGACATTTTAAATAATCGGATGAGCTTACGAAGTGAGTGAAATACTTATACATTACTTTTGTATAAATAGTTTGGGGCCATACACATACTACGTAACACACTTAAGGGTGGAGAGGGGATATGGTGTAGCGTGATGTGGGAGATGGGGGGGGGTTTGGATCAACGTTATGTAACCCACACATATTAACCCTCACTTCTGCATGATGTATTTTTTCTTAATTTCAGACCCCCCTCCCCCATGTAACGCATCATAATGCTTGACCATAGTCCCCACCCCCCAATGTGCCACGTAACTCAATCGTAGTAGGCTCTTAAGGTATGTGTGAGTTACGTATCGTTGATCCAAACCCCCCTTCCCCCACAAAATGCTACACCATACCCCCTCCCCCCCTTAAATGCGTTACGTAATATGTGTATGGCCCCAAACTATTTATACAAAATTAATGTAAAGATTTCACTCACTTCGTGAGCTCATCCAGTTATTTAAAAGTCGATAATATGTTCATCCGGGCAAGTGTCATGTCGATAATTTGGTTTCTGCTTATTTATTTAATTATTTAAAATGTCGATTATATGGTCATCCGGGCAAGTGTCTGGTCAATAACTTGGTTTCAGCCCTCATTTTATTAATAATTATTAAATTTGTAAATGTCGATCATATGGTCATATGGACAAGTCTCATGTCGATAAGTTGGTTTCAGCCACCTATTTGAAATATAATATAATAATTATAAAAAAAATTATAATTATAAATATATATTATAATTATAAATATAATATAATATTTGAAATTTCAATCAAATTGTCATCCGGACAAGTGTCTTTACGGTCAAATGGTAGTACCCCCAAGCAAATGGATTTAAAATAAGCACTCAAAAAATTATATATATATATATAAAATATATATTTTTTAAAAGCAAACGTAAAAAAATAATATTGCAATTTGTTTAATAATTAAACAAATCCTGATGCAATCCATACACAGTTTGCAATTCTTTACATCAAAAACTTTAATGCACTCATTTATCTATAATATCCTATCATATTTCATTTTTATTTTGACTACAACTGTGCACAAGTGTAAATACCCCCGTCGCAACAAACCTGCATACTCAGCGAATTTCCAATGGAGATATAAATGTCTTAATACTACATAAAGCCACTTACCAAGTTTCATAAAAATATATTCACAAATAAGCGATATATACAATTTTAATTATTCTCCATAAGAATAACATTGGGGCTGAGTACGCAGGCTTGCCGCAACAAGGAACACAAAACATCGGTTGTTATGCTAATATCAATATAACTCAACTAGGTGAAGTCGTATACCGGTTTTTAATCATTTACAGTAGAAATCCAATTATCCGAACCCCAATTATCCGAATATCCAATTATCCGAATCGATTTTGAGTGAAATAATAGAAATATAAAAATCAAGAAAATAACAGCGGGAGCGCGTGTAGCGATAATGCGCCGTGAGCGCTAAAATAAAAGCCCGCGCTGTTACCTTCCGGACGATATTTTCGCGGGGAACAATGAGTCATACCCCCTTCCTGCCCTGCTAATCATCAGTCACTACTGTTCTTTCGCCGAGATTATCGTTCGAAATGAGTACAAAACGTAAACGTGTTGTTCTTTCGCTAAGTGATAAACTCACTTTGCTCGAGATGTTCAAGTGAAATGACCAACATTGAACAGTGAAATACGTACAGTATGTATTGAAAAGAGCAACTGTATATACTGTATTCAATTTAACTCCTGTAATTTAATTTTTATGACGTATATTCTTGATACAGTTCGCTCACTTTCTGTTCACTACATTTATAATAACTTTGTCGATAAAATTCCGATTTTTTATGTATGGTGATGTTTTTTGCTTAATTCCGAATACCTCCGAATTCCGAATGTTTTTTGAGGTATACCTGATTATCCGAATTTCTGCATATCCGAATTGGCCCGATCCCCAATTAATTCGGATAATTGGAGTTCTACTGTATGTTCATAATTAAGGGAGACAGAGCATTTAATTATTCTCCATAAGAATAACATGGGGGCTGAGTACACAGGTTGGCTGCTACGGGAGTCTTTGACAACAAATTTGTTTTTGAGCAAATATTAATAGACCACAATGAGATGAAGCCGTATACCAAGTTTCGTCAGTATACTTTCATAAATAAGCGAGATATAAAATTGTTCTTTTCCTCCATAGACAACGTACTGTGTTTAGCACTTTCAATATCACGGTAACCAATTGACGTAGAGGAATGATAAAAATACCAACTTGTGTGTTTTTTTAAGCTGAATCCAATGGTAAAATCTAAAATTTGACTATTTCAAAAATTATTTGTAAAAAATTCAAAAACCCATTTTTGGGGTACAAACCCCCCCAAAATACCCCTTCGGATGGAGCGATCTGGCTGGTTTTCGAACTTAAAGTCATAAATGTTGCTTTACACGTTTATACCAAGTTTCAACAAAATCGGATCATTTTTACGAGAGTTATCGTGCTCACAGACACACATATATATATATATATATATACAGTTTCGAACAAATGGTGTTTTTGGGGTCTGGGGACCTCAAAACGAAAAGGGGTCATGGTCCCGGGCCTAGGTCTTACCATGCCGACTACGGTAATAGCTTCTTCCCTGTAGGGGAAATTCACTAAAAACATAATTTTGAGCAATGTTATGGAATTATCAACTATTTATCAGTTCATGTCCAAGATTATAATTTTTCGGTAGAAGTTTCAGTGTTATTAGTTAAACAGGTATAATAATAAAATACCCCCGTCGCAGCAAACCTGCGTACTCAGCGAATTTCCAATGCATAATATTTGTCTGAATTCCACATAAAGCCGCGTACCAAGTTTCATAAAAATATATTCACATATAAGCGATTTTAATTATTCTCCATAAGAATAACATTGGTAATGAGTACGTAGGTTTGCTGAAACAAGGAACACAAACAATTGTTTTTTATGCTAATATAAATATAATTTAACTAGGTGAAGCCACATACCAAGTTTCATCAATATTCAATCATAAATAAGCGCTATATAACATTTTAGTTATTCTCCATAAGAATAACATGGGGGCTGAGTACGCAGGTATGCTGCTACAGGAATAACCAAGAAAAAATCAATTTTTTGTGCAAATATCAATATACCAGTACTATTTGAAGCCACATACCAAGTTTCATCAACATACATTCATAAATAATCGAGATATCAAATTTTATTTATTCTCCATAAGGATAACATTGGACAACGTACTGTGTTGAGCACTTTGAATATCTCAGCAACGGTTGGGCGTAGAATCACAATTTAAACACCAAAATGATTGTTTTGTGGAACTGAACAGATTTCTAAAAGCAAATGTGAAGTTTAAATTAAAATAAACTGAGGAAATGCCAAAAACCTTTTTCCCATAAGATTAACATGGGAGATTTTATGAGTAGGTTTTTTTGGATTTTCTCCGCAACCACTTAACCTAGGTTAATAATTCAAAATACTATATTATTTGTTTTTTTAAGCTCTATAACATGGTCAAAACCAAAATTAAGTTTTTAAAAAATTGTAGGGTGAAAAATGCAAAAA
The DNA here is from genome assembly GCA_963675035.1 of Allygus modestus. NCBI lineage: Eukaryota > Metazoa > Arthropoda > Insecta > Hemiptera > Cicadellidae > Allygus > Allygus modestus. The sequence goes on from OY776112.1 coordinate 235,936,770, forward strand.
ACTGATTTTTGGAAAATTTAAAACACCCATAAACCCCCCTTCCCATGGTCCGATTTTTCTGGTTTTCGAACTTAAAGTCATGAGTGACATTTTACACATTTGAGCCAAATTTCATCGAAATCGGACGTTTTTTACTCAAGTTATCGCATTCACGGACACACATATATATATATATATATATATAGATATATATATACATATATATAAATTTGAACGAATAGTGTTTTTGTCATCTGGGGACCTCAAAACAAAAAATTATCATGGTCTCGGACTGAAGTCTTACCATGAGACCTACGGTAATAGCTTCTTCCCTATAGGGGAAATTCGCTAATAAATTAAAATAACACTTTCCATTAAAGAAGATTTATCCTCATTTTGTGTTTTTCATTCACACTTAATTGTTAAGCAACATGACGCTATAATACATGTTTCTATTAAGATATACTTTGTTAATTATACTTTTTATATTGTTTTTAACTCTTTAAAAACATTATTAAACCTAAAACTTAGTAATTACTTGCTGAATGAATATTTTAAAAATCAATGAAAACATGATATTGTCATCACGGAATAGTTCTGTGATGATGTTTTTGGGCCTATACAACCGAATACAAAGCTCGCCAATGTGTTGAACAGTTCAAGTAGTCAACAAGAATCACTACCGGTACTTTTACTCTCATTTAAAAGTTAAGAGTCATGTTAATTGTAATGGTAAATATAACCATTGGGTATCTTCTAGAGGGGACATGTGGTGAATACTACATACAAATCAATCCACAAGACTGAACAAAATAGACAGACAGTATCATATGATATATTTATTGCAGATGTTTTTAATTTTAACATAACATGTAAATAAACAAATACAATTTTGTGTTGGTCATACCAATCATGTCTTAATTTTATTTCTTTTAGAATTATATATTTTAATTATTCAACTTCACGCATCATCCATTATTTTTGGTCCTCCTCAAGCAGATAATAATTGAATTTCAGCAATGGAACAACAGTCCACCCTACTAATAAACTGATATATTATTTATCATTTTTTCAATTCTTGATTTCGTTATATTCACGCATTACAATACCAGCAATTCAAAATGGCACCTCAAAGAACAGGAGACTTCAAACCAGAAACTTACAGAAGGTTGACAGCAATCCTGAAAACAAGACTCATCGCAATCAAAACGGCAGTCGAAACTATACAAGCGCAAGGTGAAGAAATCAGTCCCATTCAGCGGAAAACATTGAAGACCTACACGACAGAAGTTGAGAGGAACCTTTCAATTTAATTCGCAACCTAAACTTGTCTGATGAAAATTATGTAATCGCTTACAAATTGCTTCGTGATAGGTACCAAAATGACCGACGATTGCAATTGATGCACTTAAATCAGCTTCTTGACCTTCCGGAAATTTCTCTCAGTTATGTGCCCGGAATCCGACAGTTTGTCAATGCATACAATGAGAACACTCAAGCGTTACATGCTATTCAATGTGAAATGCCAGATCCCAACCCTTTGTTAATTGCAACCTTATTGCGTAAAATGGATGTAGAACTACTCAAACGCCTAGAATCATCACGAAATATGTCCTCATCCATTAATCATACCTTACCTTCAATTAAAGAAATTTTAGATTTTCTCAATCATGAATGCATACAACATGAAGATGCCACTTTTTCACTCGGTACCCGGCTTAACGACGTGCAGCTTACTAACATCTGTCCCAAATCCACACCTCAACGTTCAATGTTTCAAAGGAAAAATGTCACTTCCATTCGTATTATGACCTCTCGTGATAACAGCACATCTAACCTATGCGCTGCATGCAATCAATCCAACCACAAAACCTACTTATGTCCCATTTTTCTCGCAAAAAGCCCACAAGAACGTTTTCAATTGGTGAAAGCTAATCATCATTGCATTTCATGTCTTAGGATGCATGATTTGAAGACATGTAGGTCCCAATCAACTTGCAAAATGTGTCACAAACGACATAACACTTTGTTACACTTCAACTCTAACAAATCGGATGGCATTTCTCATTCGTGCACTTCTAACGTTCATACTATCAACCGCAATTCCGTTGATCTCGCAGTCAGCAATCCAAACAATGCGGATACATCCGTTCTACTAAGTTCGCAAAATCAGTCTACCCAGACCAATAAACCAACCATGGTTTTACTTGGCACTGTCATGCTTAAAATACGCATATCAAATGGCGTATCTCATACATTCAGGGCATTGCTTGATTCAGGTAGCATGTGCACATTAATTACTGAACATGCAGTCAGTTTACTAAATGCACGACGTCATCGGTGCGACGTTCAAATCTCTGGAATTAATCAACAAATTACTCAAAATAAGGGACAAATATTCGCAACATTGGAAACATTGTCTGGTCTTCAGATCATCGCAGATCACTCTATGATCATCTTAGACAAACTTACCATCGATCTCCCCCGCATGCCTGTCTCACAAGATATTGTTCCATACACGCAACAGTATAACCTTGCTGATCCTACGTACCACAAACCAAATCGGGTTGATATCATTTTGGGAGCCGCACTGTTTCCGTATATTTTCACTGGAAAACAGACCTCTCTAGGCCCTAATATGCCACACATCATTGATACTCCTCTCGGTCATGTTATCATGGGCACTATCCCATGCAATCATCACAATCATCACAATCATTATCCACTTCTGCACAAACCAGTACACTCAATGTGTGCCTCCATTCAATTAATGATACTGACATTCATAACTCTATCCATCGTTTTTGGACTCAAGAGGAACCTCCATCATGTTCTATCCAATCTCAAGAAGATATTCTCTGTGAACAACACTTCATTGAGTCACACAGTCGTGACAAAACGGGGCGTTATACTGTACGTTTACCATTCAAAAATTCGGACAAAACATTAGGCACGTCTCGCAATGCCGCCAAATTGAGATTAAGGGCTATGGAACGTAAATTCACCACTGACAAACGATTTTCATCACTCGCATCACTTCGTTTGGATTTTGAACGCAAAAAGCACTATTCGTATACGCATTCATAAATGTGTGACGTGTTTCAAACATCGTCCTATTAACACAAACCCACTCATGGCAGACTTACCATCAGTTCGAGTTAACCCGTCTAAACCCTTCACATCAACAGGCATAGACTATGGCGGACCATACACCGTTAAAATAGCGAATCTAAGATTCACTAAACACATCAAAGTGTATCTTTGCGTTTTCATTTGCATGGTTACAAAAGCTGTTCATCTCGAAGTAGTCACAGATTTAACTACTGACGCTTTCATCGCCGCACTCACCAGATTTATTTCTCGGCGTGGAATATGCACAGACATCTACTCAGACTGTGGAACCAACTTTGTAGGTGCTAACGCAGCTCTCCGCAAGATCATCCAATCTACAACACGAACTAAGGATTCCAAACAACGCATTCAAAGTTTTTCATCTAATTTGAGCATTCTTTTTCACTTCAATCCACTGGCATCACCACACCATGGCGGACTTTGGGAAAGCGCAATCAAAAGTGTGAAACATCATCTGCACCGAGTTATGGGAGATACTGTACTGAGTTTACCCGAATTTATGACCTTAACAGTTCGCATTGAAGCTATGCTTAACTCGAGATCATTAACACCATTATCCAGTGATCCATCAGACTTAATGGTGCTAACTCCCGGGCATTTCCGAACTGGCGGTCCTCTCGCATCCCTTCCTGAGAAATATGTAACTCACACTCCTGCAAATCAACTCAAACATTGGCATTTGGTACAACAATTCTACCAACGCATTTGGAACCGCTGGAGTTTAGAGTACCTCCATACGCTCCAACAAAGAACTAAATGGAACATCAAATCATCTAATTTGCAAATCGGAGACTTGGTACTCGTTCAATTAACTTCTAGTTCTCACTCTTGGCCACTGGCTCGCATCATAGAAATATTTCCCGGATCAGATGGTACAGTACGCGTGGTCAAATCAAGACCAAAGATGGTATCTACGTTCGACCAGCAACAAAGATTTTTCCTCTGCCAATTGGTTGAAAATAAGACATTATTAAGTTGAAGTCCATGCTACTTCAAGGCGGCCGGTATGGTGAATACTACATACAAATCAATCCACAAGAGTGAACAAAATAGACAGACAGTATCATATGATATATTTATTGCAGATGTTTTTAATTTTAACATAACATGTAAGTAAACAAATACAATTTTGTGTTGGTCATACCAATCATGTCTTAATTTTATTTCTTTTAGAATTATATATTTTAATTATTCAACTTCACACATCATCCAACATGTAATGCAAATTAATGTTAGAGATTGGTCGTCGTAGTTCCCTACTTAAGCCGCCAGGGATCGTCGCGGTTTTGTTCATCATATTTGTTAGGAATGTTTTCGTAGAGATTTTAAAATGTTTAAATAACCCTTTTTTTGTGATGGTCATCAAAGTGATATTTTGTTTACACGGGTCGGGTACGGTGGACGAGTTACTCGGCCTAACAACGCCACAGATTACGTTAGTTATCTTAATATGATGCTAGATCGCAGCACTGCTTTTACTAACTCTGGCTCCCATAAGGTGTCCCCTCTAGTAGATATAAACCCAATGGTATAACACAGTTAAGCATTATAAAGGGCCTAGTAATGAAGAGATCGAAAGATCTGTAGACATCACAACTCAGATTTGAAGGCAATAGTTTACCTCTGCCATATAAGAAAACAAACACCCCCATTGACAAATCAATGCTTTTGAGGTTTAAACTTGAGAAAGACAATAAACTCTAATTGTTATTACCGTACGTTGAATTTTGTAGTTACATTTTCGTTACTGTATTTGTTTGTAAGCATCTCGCTAGTCTGTAGTTATATTTTCGTTACTGTATTTGTTTGTAAGCATCTCGCTAGTCTGTAGTTACATTTTCGTTACTGTATTTGTTTGTAAGCATCTCGCTAGTCTGTAGTTACATTTTCGTTACTGTATTTGTTTGTAAGCATCTCGCAAGTCTAACGGTTTGTGTCTTGGACTTCGGTCCCGGGGTGTCCACACAAATTTGAGCAGTTTGGATCTCTTTCCCTAAAAGCATTTGTGAATTCTCTTAACAAAAATGCCGTTGGTATTGGGAAAAAACCAATAGTATAATAAATTTAAGAAAACCAAAATCACTTTGATTAGTATAAAAAATATAAGTTAATTATTTTGTATTTAATGGGTTTTAAGTTGTGTTGATTAGTCATTTACATTTTGTGTACTTATTACAACCCCAAATTTATTAAATAACAAGAGTATGATAAAGAATAAAAATACATGAATCTCTACTAATAAAGTCGTTTTGAGAGTGTTTGTCCCCCAAGTGATTTTGAAATAGCTTCGCCCTACTGGCATCAAAATCTGCAATAAGATTTTCTTCTAAATGGGTCAAAAACGGCGCCTAAAATCTGCTCCCGGACCATTCCATGTTCTTGGATAAACGACTTCGGACACATACTTTTTTACAGACCTCGTCAGGGCTCCACCCCACAGGTTTCTTCTATCACTTCCCTACATCCAATTTTGACATGTGATGGTTATTTAGATCTGTTTACAAAGCCGCAGCTTTTGAACGATTCCCCCACATTGGATACGTTCCAACATTTGGGCTCCACCCCCTGGCAAAGTTGCCACGTTATTTGTTCCGTATTTTTGCGATTCAATCCAAATCTCATTGATCTATAACATTTGAAATAGGTTTTCCATAAACCCAGACCTCAGGGCTCCACCCCATTGTCCTAAAAGTTCCCACTTATGGAAAAAATATGTTATCCAAGTGGTTAAAAACGGCTCCTTAAACCTGCTCCTGGACCATACACGTTGACGTTGTTAGTATGGATACGTTTTTCCAACCTGAGGACTCCGCCCAGTGGACTTAAAAAGTTGCCATGTTATTGTTACGGTGAAAAGATTATTCTTGGAGCGACAAAAGGCGTTCGATCTAGTTACTAAATCTATACCTATAAAAGGCAAAGCCCTCACTTACTGACTCACTCACTCATCGCAAATTCTCCTACTTCCCACTTATCTAGAGAGTTGAAATTTTGAACATTGATTCTTTAGGCATAAAATAGAAAAACTAGATGGTTTTCATCCTGATCTAACCTTAAGGCTCTGCCAGAGACCATGAGAAAGTTCCCATGTATTCCTTATGGACATTCATTTTTGTTTAAGCTGATGAAAAATACAAACAGCTGATCTTGATTCGTAGTAGTTCCACGGGCTAACCACAGAATGTTGCACACTTCATTGTTTTCACTCGAGGGATTTTTATCCCTTTTTAAGGATTTTTGAGGCGTAAGAGGGATAGAGGGATTTTTAAGTTACTATTAGTATATTTGTTTGAAACTTTTAAATTTAATGTTTGGCTTAATACGATTACATTCTACAAAAACAACTTAATAAAAAAGTCGTATTAGTTTTAATTTAGTTTGTGATATACGATAAAAACATTTTTTTATTCACATTTGTTTCTTTACATTCACGGTCGTAGTTACTTATTATTACTCTCTGAATACCCTTCATGGAGTCATGTATTAAATGGGACTGTCACTTTCATTGAAAGTTTATTATTTTAATACTTTAAACTGCAAAAAATTACTGTTTGTATTGTTTTTATCTAAACAATTATATTTCCTTTTTTATGAGAATTTGAAAATGTAATGTGTAATAGTAAAGCAATGTCAATGTTTTGGACTTGACGTATAAAAATGACAATAATTGGAATATGCCTAAATCTATTGCTTAGATAAAACATATAACTCTATATGTTTGTGTATTTATCTTCTAATACATATAAAGCCGCATGTGTACACAAATTCTTGACTGAGGTATACAAATTCTACACCACTTCCAGACGAGCTAGAAATGTGAAATTTAGCATGCACACAGCTTGTACCTAGAAACCCCCGGGAAAATTGCCAAAAGGTATATTGTTCAATTTTAAAACCACTAATTTTGATCTTGAATATAGGAAATTTTAACATTTGGCTTATGGAGTTTCAACTATTGAAAACTATTGAAAAATGTAAACATCTAGAGTGGATATAACCTTAATGAATCTAAATACTAGTATATTATAATATATATTATACTATTAATACTACTAAAGAGGGATTTGTGTGAATGAAAAGAATAATGTGAATAAAGAGGTATTTTTTCGTCTTTGGAGAGGGATATTTTTTCCTATTCAGTGAAAACACTGAGTACACACAACTTTCATACTTTTTATAAATCATTTGTGGGGCGAAGCCTGCGGGTAACAGCTAGCATATATATATATATATATATACATAACTTTTGACCTAACATTCTTGAAACATAACACATATTTATACTAAGAAGCCTCCAAGTGTTAAAACCAGCCCTTCTTTTATTTATCCTTCTTTTAAAGGTCAATATCAGGGAGGGGGGATTAATTAAAAGGAACCTAATAATGCTTTTCATAATAGAAAATATTACAGGGATAAACTGAATAAAATTCCTGAACTAGAAACAAATCGTATAGTGTAATTTTATTACTAACTACAGAAAAACAGACAACATAACTGCCAGTGTATTTATTTTCAATAGAAAACATCACAGAACAGAAAGTTTACCATAAACTAGCATAAATTTACTACTAAATATGATTTTATATGTAGAGCTAAAAATAAGAATAAAACAAACCTTGAACACGATTTTTGGTGTTTAAAATACAAAAAAAGTGTTCACAAGAGTGTTGCTAATTATATTGCTAAATGTAACGACCTACCCTATTGACAACCTGTTATTCAACACCAAAACTGAGTCAAAACTAAAAAAATCAAAGAAAGGAAATATTGTTTACAATTACATTAAATCCTACTTTCTTAAGCTATCAACTGACATTGTGAATTGTTATTTTTATTTGAAAAAGCCTAAGATGATTCAGCTGTGATATGACGAAATTGAGAAATACAAGGTGCAAGAAATACAAAGCTCTATCCTACCAGTTAAGCAAAGCTTGTGGGTCATCTTGAACAAGAGCTCACAGCAATTTATCCAAGGGTGACATACAGATCCAAAATTTGCAGGAAGTAGATTTTATGTCTGTTAAAAAGATGTGAGTTTACTGTATGACAAGGTTGCAAGACATAGCTGTGTGTTAACTTGCCTTAACCCTCCTTATTCCCCTAATTTCAGAGAAAAAATACAAAAGTCTTCAAAAGTAAGGGAGATCACCTAAATTTGGTTGTTACTTATTCCTGGTTATTCATATGACCACACAGTTTTGCCTAACCCTATACTTCTATGGTATTACATACATCACATGATTTAAAATGAGAGGAGATAATAATGTTAAATTAATCTATTTCCAATGTACAGTCACTTTTACTAATGCAATAAGTGAAATATATTATTCTGTAGAGCGGGAGCAGGACTGTGTAATAGGTGCTAAAACATAACTGTACATTAAGTATGTTACATAAACATAAAAATATGATATATTAAAAGTATTTTGGTATTCTAATTTTTCAACCTTTAGACATTGAGCAAAGAATTAACTAACTTATCTCCTGCATCTATGAAAGAGTAAATTAATTTATTTTATTTTATTTAATGAAAATAAATATAGTTTTGTTAAAGCTTATATACAATTCTTAAAATTGGATGATTAGCACTCAGAAATCAAAGTGCTTTTAGATAATTATGTACAGGGTGTTCAAAATAAACATTATTGTTGCAACAGCTCTTTTAAACCTATTTAATACATTTTGCAAAAAATTGTTTATCTATACAAAAGTTAAAAGTAAACCTAACCTGACTGAACTATTTATATTATTAAAAGAACTTCTTGATTGGTTGTTTTTGGCTTCTAAATCTATTAATTTGCTCACACATATACACATTTGGTATCAATCAAAAGCCTCAGATTAAAAAAATAATTTAGCACAAGTAAAAGTATCCTTAATAGAGTTTAAAAATTACTGAGAAGCCAAAAAAGATTTTTTGTAAAAACGTTCACAACATGTTGAGTGTTCTACAAGATAATAATTTAATTGAGAATCATCTTTTACTATAGAACACCCTGTAGTAAAAACATGGCACAATGGTGAAATATTTTAACTAGGCATGGCACTTGCTTAGAGAGTAAATTTCATGACAAATGTAAAACAAACAACCTGAGGTACTCCAAATAGTGTATTTTACCTTGGAAAATGTTATCATTTTGATTTCCCAAAAATGTTAAAGAGAATATTTAGTGATGACTTAATGGATTCTTTGACTAACAATCCATTCAGCAAACATTTTATAATATTTTTACATTTAAGGATTTTAATTTAAACTATAATAATTTCAATTAAACTGACACTTTTTAAGCGTACGGTGTGTGAAGCAAATGTTAGAAGTCTTTGAGACTAAGTATTTGGAGTATCTCTTAACTACATAAGATATATAAAGATTTATATTGTACAATCACAGATACAATGGTAAAAATATTTTAAATATTCATACTTTCAAAGGACTAAGATAAATATTTGTATATGAGCAAGAAATATTTAGGGTTGTAGTATGTACATATAATTAAAATAAAATAATAGTAACCAGGACTAAAACCGAATGGAATAAATAAATGCCATGAGGACGTGACAAGGATAACGGTTAAAACGACTCATTAAAACATGAGAGATGTTTAATTCTGCTAATGGCTACTCACAGTGGCGGATCCAAAAATAGCCAATAAATAACCTTACCCTGCAGTTTACGCTAACAGGAAGGTTGGAGAATGCCTCAACTGATAGTTATTTATGCAAAAACTGCGCAAAGTCACTTTGCGCACGAGTTGCATATTAAATTTGTCCTACGTCTGCCAAATATTGATTATGCAGTATGATATGTATAATATTAATGATAGCCTATATGACATATTTCCTATACAATTAGAATAAAGCGTTTCAATTATATTCATTCGTTTTTTTAGAAGAAGGCTGCCACTATTAAAAATTAACTTAAATATATACTATACCTGATTAAAGTAATAGTAACATAACTAGGCCAACTCACAATTTATGGACACTTTTTTACGTAAACACACTTTAATTGAACTTCAACAAAACACAGGTTATGTTTTTATATTGTTCTAGAACAACAACAATAGCTCAGATGTTTACTATCCAGTATTGCCAACATAATTCATAAAAAACAAGTTACCTGCATACTGTTTTTTAATTTTTTTGTGTTGAAACACTGGAATACGCAAAGTAAATCGAGAGTGTGAAAAGTAAAAATGAGTGCGCAAAGTAAAATGAATACGGGAATCACCTGTTTTGCGACTCATATCGAGTGCGAAAACAACCGCTTGCTTTCTCGGGCAGACGTAGGAAAAGATATTTTTCATCACACTGTACGGAAAACAGCTGTTTTCAACATCAGCTGCGAGTGCAGAAAATAACGTTTTCCGTTCTAGAGTGGGAAAATCAGCTGTTGATTTTCCACACTAGTATTTAGTTATGATTCCTGACACAGGTAGCGCTAGAGCACTAAGAGTATATTTATCATAAATCAGCTGTTCTCAATAACTTAATAAGCTGCATAAACAGTCTCACTGTTTTCATTGTACTGCGGAAATCAATTGAGCACCTACAGGTTATTTCTTAAACTTATATTATTTAATTAATTATTATTATTAATTAACTACAGTGTGATTAAAAATACCGTTCATAACTCGAGTAGAAAGTGTTATTCTGTGCCTTGATCGAAATTCCACGCTCGGCTAAGGTTTCGCCCGTAAACTCAATCTCGGCCCGGAAACAACCACTTTCCACTCTTGTTATGAAATATACTATTTCATTGGATCTCTAATAATGTAATAATCTTCAAGGTTATTACTCTGAGGGTTAGCCTAGCTTTTAAACAAATAACACCAACACTCTCTGATTAAAAAAACAAACAAATTGCATTTAAATATTTTGATTGGCACAAATAATCTTGTACACGAATACAGTATAAGTGTAAATCTAGATTAAGTGTCATAAGACTTTTTTAATTACATCCTGTGGTGTACCACTGACAGGTATCTCGGTGAATTAGGATCACTTTTATGCCAACCATAATATTATTACTGGTGTGTAAATGTAAACTAAAAGCAAGTTTTGCATTTTTGACAAAAAATTCATGGAATAGAAAACTAGAACAAGGAATATTATGATCATATTAGCCTAAATAATTGGTGTATATTATTTTGTCTCAGCATATTGACTTTGTCAACTCTGTTTGAATCTATTATATCTTTTTTAATTCTATTTTTTTTCTTTAGCTTGAAAGCCCCCTCTTTAAATCCGCCACTGCCTACTTGTAAATATATAATTAAAATTTGTACCTTTAAATACAAGTACAGTATGAGATTTGTAAACATGCTTTTCATGAACAACTATTTCAAAACGTTATATTTACAAAGAGTAAAACCTGCCTTGTAGGTTTTCCAGATCACTATTCATCAAAACATAACTGTGTACTAATAGGCTACACTATATAGACAAATTATAAAATATAGCTCATATAAACATCTAAAGAGAACACACTTGAAAATAATAGGAGACATCCAGGAGAATTAAATGGGTGTAATACCTTAGGAGCACACAAAAATTGCAATTGTGAAAACCAACTTTCTGGGAATTGCTTATCTACCTGACAATTAAAATAATGATTGATTGCAGTTTGTTTTTATTCAGTTTGAATAAATAACACTTGATCTAAAGTTTTAACTGATTGATGTAAAATAACTTGAATGTAAATTGGGAAGTATTAAGATTTAATTGGGTTTAGTTAACCCAGACAAAAATGATAGGCACATTTTTATGGGAGTTTTAAGGAGGCCACTAAAAGGAACTTGTAAAGATTTAAAACTAGAGCAGTTGATTTGCCCTTCGGAGAAGTTTGCACCTTTTAAGTCCTCCTTGGAAGTCCTTCCCTCTTGGACATCAGGGAACTACCCGCTGTCCTCTGGACAACAGGGCCGAGGCAAGGTTTTAAATGTCTGGGACACTTGTCACCAGGTACTGAAAACCAGACAACACGTTGAACTGGAACAATAGTATGTGTTGTCTCTCAAGTTGTTTTCTACAACAGTTGTAATGCAGCTGTTCAATATATGTTTTCGACATCCTAAGTTGGTTTTGCAAATTGTATACTTTTTTTAGATTTCGAGTGGTACCTTTTACAACACAACCTAATATCATTGGGTAAACTTTTGGTGCTAAAAATAATTCCTTTTTCTAGGGTTTTAATTCAAATGTTTCTTTTTAAACACTTACTCTTTATATAATTCACTTTAGTAACCATGAACATAAAAGTAAACTCTAGGTCAAGGTAACTCTTAGTCAATATGATATTAAATATTTGTTGACTAGTACACAAGAGGCGTACAAATCCCTATTATAGCCAGAACTAAATTTTAGCTAACATTTTCAATACAAAAATAAATAAACAACCCATTCAAGAAAATAATTTTCCATAGATTAGAAAATGGTTATTGCTTTTCCAACGGAGGTCATCTTGTAGAAACATACACCTAGTGTTAAAATGACTGTACTATTTAACATAATACATTACATACCTACTTTCTTACAGTATATTAGGATATGGATAAAGATATTTCGGCAGTGTACTTGGTTGGACGAGATACTGTTCACAGTAAAATCCACTATAATAGCGGCCAAATAAATTGCCAGTTGAGGGTGTGGTTTACCGGGCTATCAACCGAGATCAGCCAATAGTAGAAGTGCTGCATTGCCAAAACTCCACACCAGCCGATCAGAATAACATTCAAATGATATTTTTCTATGGCAATAGTGACAGCGTTCAGCCATGCTACTGGCTTAACACTGTCAAGAACAGTGAGAGACAGGGGTTGCCAAAACGTCAATTTATTTGGCCGCTAATGTAGATCTAAAGATCTGATTTATTAATGAGAAACAATCAGATCAATGTTTCTAAGAGAATTATTACCAAGCACAACTGCCGGAAAAAGTTATGTCGAGGTTAAATGAGCGAGATTAATTAAAAAATCCTATTGATGGTTCGATTCCAGGGGTCTCGATTCTGATTCCATTTTATAATTTGGGCTTTGATTCTCGATTCTGGATTTGATACTGATTACATGAGGGAATGCATTATATGAGGAGAAGAACAGCATATTCAAATTTACAATTGCCTTTTAATGCATAGGCTAGCTGGCAATTATTAAATGCAACAAAAAGGTCAAAAGGGAGGAAGTACAATATTTAAAAAATCACAACGCTCTATAAGGCCAAGTTCTTGAAGAAGTTTTCAAATACACTTCCAAAAGTAAGCTTTTCATGTCACGCTGAATTTGCAGATAATGTTACTCTATATAAACAAAAACTATATGAAAACAATTATTAGTAGACAATTGTACTTGGACCTATAAAGGAAAAGTAATGTTAAAAAAGTATTGAATCGAACCTTAAAAAGTTCGCACTATCTTCATTCTCTTTAGAAAAAACAAACAAACATCACTTTATTTCTTTAAGCCAACAAAGCCTAAAGTATTTGATTTTAAAATGTTATCTTAAAAAACTTGGAGGAAGTAACTCATGACTCCCAATTCAATAACAACGTTGTGGCAATGTCCTAATATTGCTGAAAGAGGCTTCAACAATGATTGCTGTAATTACAGTTGCAATAGTGCAGAAACAACTTGCCCTAGCCTAAAAATCACAGAATGCTGAGAATCGTCTGTCGATTAAATAATAAAATTGATGCAGCAAGCTAGAAGAATAGAAATTTTGTGAAACTGTTAATTTTGCCTGGAGATGTATGTCTTGAGGGAATATATCAAATAAGCGGTCAAGAGACAACAAAAATATGACGGACTTCGATCAGTTTGAGGTGCTACGTATAAGCGTGGTTGTTGTAGCGGTGAACTTAAAAAAAGCCATTGACAGAGGCACTAACTAGTTGATTTTCTCATCGTCCTCGCACCTACGGTGTTTCCACACTATTATCACAAAATGGCCACTCAATATTAAACTGACCATTCAATTTTCGGATAAGTTGTTTGATGCCTCATCAGTGAATATTTGTTATTAAATATTCACTTCTGCTGTATTGCTGGGAACTCACCAAAACTATTTTATTCAGGAAATAAAACAGAAATCAGTACCTATATATTTGAGTGTTTTATACAAAAATATTGTATAATTGTCTGAGTTCAACTATTTTGACGGAAGAATCGGTATCGAGCCCAAAGACAAAAGGTATAGTATTGACGAATTTTCAATAACAACGGTATCGAAAGCATTAAGAACCAAGAACTGGAACCGACCAAACCCTAGTTAAAAGTGAATACAAGTATTACTTAAAACTACACAAACAAATGTGTCGTTTAACTACTGCAAAAACTGTCAAATTCAACTTATTTTTCTGGCCCCATCTTCATTATTGTGATAAAAATTATGCACACTTTCGTTTACTGACTACAAAATTGGTTTATCTGTGGAAATAGGATAAACTATCCACAAATTACCTCTTAAATTTATTTTATATGTAGTTAATTCATGTGCTCATTCTTCACTCATCCCCATTTACATGTAATTAGTCAAATAAAAATTCCATATCATCCTCTTTAGAAGAAGGACAAATTAAAAAAATAACAAGGCTATTTTTAAAGCCAATTTCCTTGAAAAAGTTGTCAAATTATCTCTTAAACTTATTTTATACGTAGTTAAAACATGGGCCCCATTCATCACCTATCCCCATTTAACTGGTCAAATAAATATTCTCAATTCAATATCATCCTCTTTGGAGGAAATACAAAATTTTAAAATCACAAGGCTCTTTAAGGCCAACTTCCTTGAAGAAGTTTTCAAATATACTTCTAAAAGTTAGCTTTCTGTATCACGTGGAATGTGCAGGTAACATTACTCTATCCTTTTTTTAGTTTATTTTCCCTTTTAACCCATAACTGTCGACTAGCTTGTGACCGCCCTTGTAGAACATGGACTCAAAGAACTGTCCGAAAAGCTCGAACATGTACTGGTTGTTGTAGAATGGCCAGAAGCCCTCCATGAAGCCAATGTGTCCTCCCCGGGCCGTCACCACGATTGCCACATGATCTGAGTTGTTGGCTTCGTCTACTGGGATAGCTGAAACAATCACGACAAGTTGAGAATTGTTTTACTGAGCTATACACATGTGTTATGTGAAGAAATTTAATCTTTACACATTTCTAGGGTTTCTCATAGACCTGGAAAAGAAAGAAAATAGGTTTAGGGGCTGGGATTGTCAGAGAAGGTCAATGGTCATATCAATGTTAGGAAAGGGGGGAGTTAAAAATAATAATAATAGATTTTGTTTTAAATATACGCCCATAGAAAAAAGCATGCGTAAGCCAACTAAAGTAATTTTAATTTTTGAGCTTTAAATGATCTAAACTACCAGTACCGAATTTTGAAAATACAAAAAATAGTATTTTAAAAATACTAAAAAAATAAAAAATAGTAAAATGTTTTCCCCGAAGGTAATTATATACACAAGAATAGGGTTGTGTTAAGTGTTGCAGGAAAAATTATAGTTAACTGGTCAAGCGTGGCGTGATTCGATGCTACCATCGCGGGATGGCATCACAAAATGTCAGAGCTGGTGTGGGGTAAAAAGTTTCAACGCAGCCCCAACTTTACACAAAAACTGCCGAAAAACTACTGTCGCTAGGCCAACGCTGACTTCAAGATCAAATGAAGAACAAGTTGACCTGAAGGTACTGAGGGGGAGAAAGCTCTCAAATAGCCCTTCACATACTTTCGCACATTTTGAAAATATATTTGGAAGAAATGTACCCCATGCAGGGTTAAAACTAGGGGTGTGCGAGTACTCGAAACTTCGAGTTTTCGGCCGAGTATTTTAATACTCGAACTCGACTCGAAGTTTTGAGAAATACTCAAAAGTTCGAGCGAGTATTTCCCGCCGATTTCCGGACGATCGCTAAAGATTGCGACCGGTCAAAACGCGTAGTAAGGGCCGCAAAAGGAGATCGCATCACGTAAAATCGGCCGAAGATGACGATCACTAACGATTGCGTCTGGCCAAAACGCATAGTAACAGCCGCAAAAGGCGATCACATCACGTAAAATCGGCCAAAAATGACGATCGGACAGCGTAATTTAGGCCGTAAATGACGACAGTATACATAATATCGGCAAGTGGCGACTGATCCACTTAATATCGGCCGAAACTAATGATTCAGTCATCTAATATTGATTATAAGCAATGTCTGGACCTAGTGATATTAGCCAAATGACAACCGGACCGTGTTTTATCGGCCGGAAACGAATGTCAAACCGTGATTTGTTTGTCAATACGTAATCCAGTTTGATTGTACTGGCCAAAACTTTGTATTGCTACTCATGTATTAGTTAGAAACCAAGTTTAGATTATCAATTCTAGGGTGGTCTTCAAATTCCATTATACTATTTGAAACTACCAACTGATGGCAAATACTCGCTCGAAAATACTCGAAACTCGAAAATAATTGGCAGTACTCGACTCGACTCGATTCACAAAATCACTACTCGCACACCCCTAGTTAAAACTTTGCTCTACCTTCAAAGGGCTGGAAGGGGTCGTCTCCAGCACTGAGGCACAGCGTTGGCAGGCAGATCTTGTGCAGTTTGTTGTGAATGGTAGCATGGGTGTAGTAGTCCTCAACATCCCTGTAGCCAAACTGCTTCGATGTAAAGTTAGAGTCAAACTCCCTGATGGATGAACTCTAGTCAACAAAATTAATTTCAGTTTGAATTATAATGGTACATTGTTACTTAAAGCAATATCTTTCAAGGTGTGATAAATAGGGTTAAGTTTGTAATTTTTTAAGAATATACTTCCGTTGATGTGGTTGACATCTAGGTCAAACCATTGACTATAAATATAACAAGACTTTTCATCCTATGCAAACAATTGTCGCCAGAAATGTTTCAGCGCTCTGTCGGGTTGTAGTGGTACTAGTTGAGGTTAGCGCTAATGCAGTGCCAGCGCAGTGCTGCTGCCAACGGCTGCCGCTGGAAGTTCCTAGGTGATGTCATTGTCGTGCATCTGGACTGTCTGGGACTGTCACCCCTCTCCCCCCACTGCACTGCCTGCATCCTGTGTATTGTTTGTGTTTGAAGAGGAAATCTCTCGCTACTCGCCACTCACTATCCTGACTGACACTAACACCGTTCATCCCTCCCAAGGAGGTAGCGTTTACACTCGGACATTGATTCGCTGCGCTACTTCTTTCTATTCTGATTTGTCTAATGTTTCTGTTTACCAATGTTTAATTAAACGAATCTAAGGACACATCGCCAAAAAAGTAAACTTTTGCTGTTAAATTACAATCTAATTCGTCAAATTTTTTGTGGTCAGGCCTACCACAATGAATGAAATACAGTATTTGAATTATAATATTAGTGTTAATATCTAAACATACACATGCATTAGGCATCCTGATTTGTATTTAAATAATTGACTACAGTACCTATACAAAAGTAGTACTTTTAACATTGACCTGTTTCTTCTCTCATATTTATATTTATTATTTGTATATTTGTACGTCTGAACAACAAATTATCTGATCCCTCTACTCAAGTAGTTAAACATGTTGGGGTAATTCATTTAAAGAATATCAAATTCTATCCGTACACCGTACGTCTACCTGTACTCTCATAATAAAGACATTATTCTTACTCCCTTTTCCCACCAATATCATCTTTTATTTAGTCAATTCCCCCATAGAGACATCCCATCTGAGATAAGGGACCTGCATGTGTAACTTATTGTGTAAAAACGTGCCATCAATGATTAGCTGTTGGAGCTTGGCCTACCCGATCTTATCAGCTCCGAATACTTCCGACTGAATTACATTCAACTCACCCTAACTCGGCATTTAACTAAGCCGTTTATAGTACATTTTATTATTTATATTACATATAGCTATTTTAAATATTTGTAGCATCACATTTCAGTATAGAAACTAACAACAGGCGAATCTTATTTCCTTTTATTATTATTACTATTGTTGTGCCAACTAATATTCTGGAAAATATCCCAAAAAATGTTAGGTCTATGTCAAATTTTCTCTTAATTATGCTGTAGCGGTTTAAACATAAGTTTCTACCTCACGAAAAACTATTTGTTTTGTTACATAAGGCATAAGTACTTTATTTGCATATACACATTTGTGTACATTACAGTCAGTAATATCAAACAGGTGCATCGTCCAACTTAAAATTATCTATTTACTAAACTAAATTATCTTAATACAAAATGTATGGTTTCAAATATGCTCAGGATTAAATCATCATGTATTGTAATCAGATCAATACATTTTGCAAACAAGATGTAAGTTATAGTTTGAGCACCCAACTAAGCCTTGTGCATTTGTATAATCATATGGTTTATATCATATGTACTATACTTGGATTATTTTTATAGTAATGTTTTTTTGTTGTGTTTTGTGTAAAATATTTTGTTAAGTAAACCAGTTCTGTTAACCCTTTGAGTGCCAGAGTTTTTCGGTCGTCATATCCCTAGAGTGCCAGAGTCTTTAACACAGTATATCCCAAAAGTGCCAGGCACAAAATCAACATTTTGCAAGGGTTTGCAAAAAAATTAATAACTTTTTTATTTGGTAAGATATTATTATGAAACTTTTTTTGTTTTGTAAGTTTAAAGTTTATCTATAATATTATGCACATATATAATATTTAAAAAATAAAAAATAAAAAATTTGAATACATATATGTATGTGGGAAATTTCTTTTAATTTTTTTTATTTGTTTCAGATAAATAAACATTGTTCAAATATACGATTTTCACCAAATAACTACTAGATTTATAGAGGACATGTTTCCCAAAATATTTCCTGAAAGTTTCATCAAATTTGGGCTTTAGGCGGACAAGTTATTTCCATAAATGTAAAAAAATGTAAAAACGGCAAATTAGTACACAAGACAGTAGCCTAACTTTATTCAAGGGTTTAAGTTTTATTACAATTTTATTTCATATCGCAGACTAACTAGGCCTCGTATATTTATGGAGTATATGTTTACCTGAACATATCCTGGAAATGTCCTGGAAGAAATAATAAAAAGTAATGACGTAAGAAAAATTTTCTATAACAACGATTCACAAAATCAACATTTTGCAAGGGTTTTGTACATAAAATCAATAACTTTTTTATTTGGTAAGATATTATTATGAAACTTTTTTTGTTTTGTCAGTTTAAAGTTTAGCTATAATATTATGCACATATATAATATCTAAAAATACAAAATAAAAAATTTGAATACCTACATATTATACATGCGGGACATTTTTTTTATATTTTTCAGATAAATAAACATTGTTCAAATATAAGATTTTCACGAAATAACTACTAGATTTATAGAGCTAGAAACTATCCTGGAAATCACCTGTAAGAAATAATAAAAAGTAATGACGTAAGAAAAATTTTCCATAACAACGATATATCGTTGCAATGTATTTTTCGGTAAGACCACCGACGACGATATATCGTTGTGAAGTATTTTTCGGATGTTCCGTGCACAACGATATATCGTTGCGTGGCACTCAAAGGGTTAAAATGTAAAGAAATGTTTTATTTGATATCAGTCAAGTATTTTTAACTTCTGGTAAGTATATATTTGTCCCTCACTGTACAGTCCAACAAAGGTTATGGGCCATTTAAAAGATTGAAAAATGTGTTTTATTAACAGTCCCACATTTGTTTACAAAATCTAGGCTCAAAAGTTTTTCATATATGTGTAAAAATGAGTTCAAATTGTAGGATATAACCTTTAAAAAGGCACAACTATGACACATGGAAGATTCAAGCTAACGCGATTTTAATTCAAAACAACTTATGGGACTATGTGTCTGGTAAGAACAAATGCCCAGAGGATGAAGATGGTAAGTCAACTTGGATTGAAAAAGATTTGAAAGCTAGATCAGAATTAATTCTGATTATCTCACCAGGTGAATTAAAATTAATTAAAAACTGTAAAACTTCAAAAGAAGTATGGGATACTTTGCAAAACATTTTTCAAAGTTCAGGTCCTGCAAGAAAAGCTACCTTGTTAAAACAATTGATCATCCATAAAATGAAGGATGATGATAATGTTAGGGACCATGTAAATAAATTTATGGATATTGTAGATAAACTTAATGAAATGGATATCACCATAAACTCAGATTTGCTTAGCATAATGTTATTGTATAGCTTGTCATCATCGTTTGACAATTTTCAAGTAGCTATAGAGTCTAGGGACACTTTACCTTCTCCTGATGATTTAAAAATCAAAATAATTGAAGAAAGTGAAGCAAGGTCAAAAGACACTTTTGGGAATAATGAGGACACGTTGTATTGCAAAAGTAAGCAATACAAGCCTAAGAACGATTTTCATAACAATGTCAAACCTAATAAACAATTTGAGACTAACTCAAATTATAAGGTAAAATGTTACAGATGTGGAAAATTAGGGCACAAAGCTAACAGTTGTAGATCTAAACCTAATAATGAGACTGGATTTAAAGTTGAGGCTGAATGTTTTTCCTCTGATTTGAGATCTTTTGATTCAAGCTCTTTCTCATGGTGTCTTGATAGTGGCTGTACGGCACATATGTGTGGGGACAAATCTCACTTCAGAAACATTCAAAGTTCAGATGGAACATTAAAACTTGCATCTAAAGGGCAGACAGCAGACGTTTCTGGTGTCGGAAAAGTTTCACTTGAATTAAGTAGAAATGATGATATTGTTCATTTAAATAATACACTATTTGTACCAAACTTGGCAACTAATTTAATGAGTGTAGGTAAAATAACTGATAAGGGATTCAAAGTAACTTTTGATAAAGAAAAAGCTATTGTTCAAAATCATGAAAGGAATAAAATTCTAGTAGCAGAAAGACAAGGCGGCCTATACTATGTCAAAAATGCAAAACCGATCTTGGAAGGTGAAAAATCTAATTTTTCAAAACAGAATGAAATCTTAGATTGGCACAAAAAGTTAGGACATTTAAATGAAGCGGACTTAAAAATAGCTTTGAGAAATGAAGTTGTAAATGGTTTAAGTTTTAATCTTAAAGACCATATTGAAGACTGTGAAACTTGTATTAAGGGAAAGTTAACTCAAACTTGTACCCTTTTTTATTATTGCCAATTATGGGTAGCACAATATTAATTTAGGAGTTATTTGATCTGGTTTGGCCAATTTGATAACAATAACCTTTAACCAATGGTAGCGAAATAATGAGCATTTGTGAAGCAATAAGTTGACTTTATTTATCCCACCTGGGATTTACTTTTGAAATTAAAATAATACATTTCTTCCTTCATATTACATCAGATTCTTTATATACCCATCTTAAAACTATATGATACATGGGTAGATCTTACTTGTTACTAATTCGCGACTGCCATTCCGATAACCAAGATTGGTCGAAAGAAACCTGATTGATTACCATGATTGATCCCCGTCTGGAAATAAAACAAATATCCAAACGTATTAATTACTAATATTTATAACAATGCATCTAAAATCAATTTACGTTACAACTTTACATGTGCTTTTCAATTGAACAAAATATAACAAGCACAACCAAATATTTAATTAAATGATTTTATAATTATACAATATTTCTCAACAAAACAAATTATAAGAACATGACAAGGAATAAAATAGTTACATTTTAATATTCAAATAGTTTAAGATCATTATACAATTCAAAGTTAATCAAAGTTTTTACTTACAATTTCTACGGGGAATCGACATGTTGGTCGGAAGGCAGTTATAAGACTCCGAGCGGTTAACAGAACTTAAAATACGAATCTTGGCGTCTGCAGTGCCTACATGATATATGCTACGTAACTACAGGTAAAGAACAACTTATATATATATTAATAGTTTGATATACATCTGTATATTTTATTCATATCCTGATATACGGTATAAACTCCATTTCCCACTAGAACAACTCCAAAGAATGTTGACCTATTAGAGGTTATTCATTCAGATATTGTAGGTCCAATGAGAGTTTCTTCACCGGGTGGTAATAGGTATTTTGGTACATTCATAGATGAAAACTCTAGATACTGTTCTGTGTATTTTTTAAAGAGCAAGGATGAAATTTTCAAATGTTTTAATGAATTCAAAAATGAAATGGAAAATCAAACAGGTAAGAAAATAAAATACTTACAAACAGATAATGGAACAGAATATTGCAATAGGGAATTCAACAAATTCCTGAAGGAAAATGGGATAAGAAGAAGACTGACAGTTCCACACACACCTCAACAAAATGGTCTGGCAGAGAGAAAGAACAGAACTTTATTAGATATGGCTAGATGTCTATTAATAGAATCAAATCTACCAGAAAATATGTGGGCTGAGGCTGTTAACACAGCAAACTACATTAGAAATCGATGTCCTTCAAAATCAACTGGGAACTCGACTCCATTCGAAAAGTGGGTTGGGAAGAAACCATCTGTTCGTCATTTAAAAATATTTGGCTCAAAGGTGTTTGTACTGGACAAGGCACCAAGGAGGGGGAAGTTTTACCCCAGAGCTGATCAAGGAGTTTTTGTTGGTTATGCGAGCACTTCAAAAGCATACAGAATTTGGATACCTCAGCAAAGGAAAATTATAATTGCTCGAGATGTAAACATTTTGTCAAAAATGTTTTATGACAAAAGTGAAAATGATTATGAACTCCTTCATGAACAGACAAAAATCCCAAAAGATGACAAAAACGAAGATGTGATGACAAAATGTGATAAAAAAGAAGAAGACTTTGTTGATGTTCCTATCAGACGTGAAACCAAAAATGATGATTATGTACTCGACCATGAAGATTCATCTGAATATGACAGTAGTAATGAAGACAACAATTTTAAATTGCAAGATGATTTAGAAGATCAGAATGATGGTTTTGAAAGTGCAAATGAACAACCTGAAAACGCTGAACTAAAATCTCAAGGGAAAAGGCAAAGGAAACTTCCTTGTTGGACAAAAGATTATCAGATGTCAGCAAATTGCAAAGAAGAGGCAAGTTTAGAACAGTCGGGAGAGTGAAATGACGCGATAAAAGATGAAATAAGAGCTCATTTAAAAAATGAAACTTGGATCTTAGAAGATACACATAAAGCAACTAATATAATAGGATGTAAAATGGTATTAAAGAAAAAACTTAAACCTAATGGAGAACTGGAAAGAAGAAAGGCGCGTCTGGTTGCCAAAGGATTTGCCCAGAAACCAGGGATAGATTTTGATGAAACCTTTGCTCCAGTAGCGAAACTTAGTTCAATTAGATTGTTACTTGGACTAGCAATAGAAGAAGACCTAAAAATTGACCAAATGGATGTCTCAACTGCATTTCTAAATGGTGAAATTGAAGAAAAAGTCTACATGGAATTACCAAAGAATCTTGAGAAATATCTCCAAGAAATTATGTATGATGAAAGTTGCAGTCAAGATAAACTACTATACACTAAAGCTAAAATGATGTTTGATGATTTGAGAAAGTCTAAAAATAATAAGGTGTGTCTTCTCAAAAAGGCAATATACGGTTTAAAACAATCAGGAAGACAATGGTACATGAAACTAGACACTAAACTGAAAGAACTAAAATTCACACCTTCTCATGCTGATCCATGTATATACATCTCAAGTTCAGGGGTAAGCAAAACAATAGTTGCTGTGTACGTGGATGACATTTTAATCGCTTCAAAAACCAGGATGAATTTAAATCATGTCAAATCCCAACTTATGAAAACGTTTGAGATGAGAGACTTGGGAGAATTAAACTACTGCCTAGGAATAGAGTTTACCAAAAGAAATGATAAAATTACCATGTCACAATCCAAATACATTAATGAAGTTTTAGAAAACTTTAACATGAAAGATTGTAAGCCAGCATCTACTCCACTTACTCCAGGATTGAAATTGATTAAGAGAGATGATTATGATGGAAACTATCCGTACCAAAATCTGATTGGATCACTAATGTATCTGTCAATAGCAACAAGGCTTGATATAACACATGCAGTCAGTTACTTGAGTCAATTCAACACATGTCATGGAAGGAACACTGGATTGCTGCAAAACGAGTTCTGCGATATTTACAAGGCTCAAAACAATTGGCTCTGGTTTTCAGAAAAACTGGAAAACCACTGATGAGAGCAGCCGATGCAGACTGGGCTTGTAGTGAAGACCGAAGATCCTACACTGGATATTGTTTTAAATTTAGAGGTGCTCTTGTTAGTTGGGAGTCAAGAAAGCAAAGGACTGTAGCGCTATCAACAAGCGAAGCAGAGTATATGTCCTTGACTGAAGCAGCAAAAGAAGCGGTCCACTTAAAGCAGCTAATAAACGACATGGGGAAATCCCACAACCTAATTCAAATATTTAGTGATAATCAATCTGCTATAGCCATAGCGAAAAACTCAGTTGTCAGCAACAAATCGAAGCACATTAGTATAAAAGAACATTTTATACGTGAAAAAGTGCAAAGTGGTGTAATTAAGCTAACCTATCAACCAACTGAGGATATGGTAGCGGACATTTTTACAAAAGGGCTAAGTGAACCCAAACATACCAAATTTAAAAGAAGTCTTGGACTTTCACCAGCCTTTGTTGGGTGAGGGGGAGTGTAAGTTATAGTTTGAGCACCCAACTAAGCCTTGTGCATTTGCATAATCATATGGTTTATATCATATGTACTATACTTGCATTATTTTTATAGTAATGTTTTTTTGTTGTGTTTTGTGTAAAATATTTTGTTAAGTAAACCAGTTCTGTTAAAATGTAAAGAAATGTTTTATTTGATATTAGTCAAGTATTTTTAACTTCTGGTAAGTATATATTTGTCCCTCACTGTACAGTCCAACACAAGATTATTTTATTAAGGATAAATTGATAAACAATAACATTGACAAATGATTCTAGAAATATCTGATTAAATTAAACACATGAGTAAAACATATAGTATTCAGGGATGTAACAGTCCTCCCTTCTTATCTCACTGTACCGGTAGTGTAGTAAAACATATCAGTGTTAACAGCATAGTTTTCCTGGTTTTCTTTTTATTCTGGTTGACCTTCTTAAAGGCAGCGAATCCGGTAGTTCAGGCAGAGCTACTGGTGCCGGAGCTACTGGTGCCGGAGCTACTGGTACCGGAGCTACTGGTGCATCCTCTTCTCCTCTCTGGATGTCATCATTTTCGCTATTCTCTACGGTTTTTTGCTCTAATATTGGACTGGGGATGACCTCTTCCCCTCGATCTTGTCTCGGGCCAGTAGAATTCGGCCATCCCAGTAGTCTCGGTTCTACCCCTGTGGAATCCGTACTGGCGCTAACTTGGGTAGAACGTATTTGATCTACATGGCGTCTCTCTATCTTCCCATTGGATTCTATCCAGTAGTGTAAATGTCCATCCGTTTTAACAATCGTTCCATATTTCCACCGTTCGAACTTGTTGAAGTTCCTAAATTGAACCCAGTCTCCAACTCTAAA
This sequence comes from Allygus modestus, assembly GCA_963675035.1. Taxonomy (NCBI): domain Eukaryota; kingdom Metazoa; phylum Arthropoda; class Insecta; order Hemiptera; family Cicadellidae; genus Allygus; species Allygus modestus. The sequence continues at coordinate 235,962,354 of OY776112.1, forward strand.
CTTCCGCTTTTGATGTTTTGTCTGGTGCTCAATAGAGGTTGTTTCTCTCAGGATGTCAAGTTTTGTCCTAATTCTTCTTCCGATAAGTAGCTCTGATGAACTTAAACCAGTACCATTGTGTGGTGTTCTTCGGTACTGTAGGAGCAGTCTGCAAAGCTTAAGGTGAATATCTCCAGCTTCTGACAACATGGCTTTGAGGCCTTTCTTGACAACCTGGACGTAACGTTCCACTTGGCCGTTGGATGATGGGTGATACGGAGCAGTTCTCTTATGAGTAATACCATTCAGTTTGAGCAAAGTCTGAAATTCGTGGGATGTAAAAGCGGTTCCATTGTCTGTTACAACTGTCCATGGTAGTCCAAACCTAGAGAACATGTTTCTCAATTCTTTTATGGTCCTCTGACTTGTTACTGTGTTTACTGGCTCTACTTCTACCCATTTTGAATATGCGTCGACAACTATAAGGAAGTAGAAGTTTTTAAATGGACCCGCGTAATCGACATGGATCCGTTGCCATGGTGTTGTAGGGTAGTCCCACGGATGAATTGTCTTTGATGGGTTGTTCTGGTTCTCACCACAAGGAAGACAACTTCGAACTCGTTGTTCGATGTCATGGTTGATCGTTGGCCACCAGCAGTAGCTGCGTGCCAAGGCCTTCATTTTTGTCATACCAATATGTGCGGAATGTAGCTCGTCCAGGATTGTTTTCTGAAATTTCTTTGGTATGGCGACCCTCTCGCCTCTAAAAACACAGCCGTCTTGTATGGAATAAAGTGATGCATCTGTCTTGTTGAGCTGTTTTCCTCTGGTGATAGTAGCAATAATATCAGATAGTTCCAAATCGTCCTTGGTGGCTTCTGCTATCTCTCTTCAGTTACTGGCATAACCTCCAGCTGATTTATGTGGAATAGTGAAGTCTCATCAGGGTAATTTTCTTCAGGATTGTCCTTTGGAAATCGGGAGAGAAAATCAGCGTTGGCATGGAGTTTAGTGTTCCTGTAAACTATTTTGTAATTGAACCCTGACAAATATATGGCATACCTGAGCATTCGGGAAGCTGATACAGTAGGAAGAGCTTTAGATGGATTGAATATCGATGTCAACGGTTGGTGGTCTGTAACTAATGTAAATGGCCGTCCGTAACAGTACATGAAAAATTTGTGGAGTCCCCAATACAAGCCAGTTGCTTCCTTCTCTATCTGGCTGTAATTTGCCTCACTTTTAGAAAGTGATCTGGATGCAAAACTAATTGGTCTCTCAGATCCATCAGGCATTTTGTGTGAGAGCACAGCTCCAAGACCAACAGGGGAGGCGTCTGGGCTCAGTATCAAGGGCAATTTTGGATCAAATGGAACTAACACCTGTTCACTGGTGATAAGAAGTTTAACTTTGTTGAAGGCGTCTTCACAATGCCATGACCATTTGAATTTGTTGTTCTTCTGAAGGAGTTGATAGAGAGGTTGAAGAATGCTTGCCAAGTCTGGTATAAACTTATTGTAATAGTTTGCGAGTCCCAAGAATGTCCTTAGTTCTGCTATGTTGTTTGGTCGTTTGGCTTCCTCGATTGCTTTTGTTTTATCACTATCCTTGTGCAAACCATTTTCGTCAATGACATGTCCCAAATATTTTATAGATTTTTCAAAGAACTTGCATTTCTCCTTGTTAAGTCGGATTCCATAGCTTCTCAGGCGCTCCAACACAGCTCTAAGTCGATTTAGTGTTTCTGGAAAAGAGCTACCTTGAACTTTGACATCATCGTAAAAACAAGAAACCCCTTCGAGTCCCTGCAATGCTTGATCCATTTGTTTCTGCCAGATTGCGGGTGCAGTCTTGATTCCAAACATTAACCTATTGACTTTAAAAATTCCCAAATGTGTGTTGATAGCTTGCATCCTGGAGCTCTCTTCATTCATGACGACATGTAGGTAAGCTTGTCGGGCATCTAACGTACAAAAGAACTTCCCTCCCGACATACTCGCGAAGATATCTTCTATCCTAGGTACTGGGTAACGTTCATCTTGGAGGACAGGATTGAGTGTTGCTTTATAATCTGCACAAAGCCTCATTGACCCATTAGGTTTTACTATAGGTACGATAGGAGTTGCCCAACTTGCGTGTGAAACCTTTTCGATGATCTTCTCAGCCTGTAATCTTCTCAGTTCATCTTCAACTCTTTGCATACATATGGCACAGGTCTTGCACGTTTGAAAACAGGTTTAGTATTGTCTTTCAGTTGCAGTGCGCATTCAAAATTAGGAATTGTGCCTACCTTTGAATCAAAAACGTCAGAGAATTCTTGAAGAAGTATGTCCAAAGACGGAGTTTTGTTTGGCTGGGCCGCCCGCAGAGATCTGATATCTGCCCAAGAAATTTTGAGTTTTCTAATCCATTCCCTGCCCATAATAGAATCAACTTCCTGAGCCAGGACGTACAGATCTCCTCTCACTGTTGTGTAGCCATGCTTAATTTTTACTTGGCATACGCCTAGTGGTTTGATTACCTCATTCGTATATGTATGCAGTTTGAGGTTAGTCGGTTTGAGAATCTTGTAAGGAAATAACTTTTGAAAGGTGTCTAGTGACATTGTAGTGACTGCTGCACCGGTTAATTGGGTTTCTGGGGTGCTGTCAGTGCAGTCAATGTCTGAAACACTCTAGGGCTTAAGCAGTTTAGGAGTATCTGAATTCTACGTATATCCGTTTCGTCGTCATCTCCTGTAATATTTCGTAGATTAAAGAAGTTTTCTAATCTTGATAGGTAATTATCAAATGCTTCTTCATTTTCGACGTATGGTTGAAGTTGAAAACTGTGACCATCGTATCGGCTGGCATACTGCGTTGCTTGTTGAGGTGGTTGAAGTTGCCGTAGAGCCGCTACTAATGTAGTGATTAGATCTTCAGCCATATTTAGAAGGTTTTAGATATAAATAGTAAATATTACAAGTTTTCAAAAAAATATTACGGATTTTTTTTAAACATCCTCGTCGCCATTTATTGTAATCAGATCAATACATTTTGCAAACAAGATTATTTTATTAAGGATAAATTGATAAACAATAACATTGATAAATGATTCTAGAAACATCTGATTAAATTAAACACATGAGTAAAACATATAGTATTCAGGGATGTAACATCATGCATATGAAAGTTCTGTTCAGAGGTCAAATAGCTCTGTTATCATTTAAAAAATCATCAATTGTGTAATAAGACTTACTAATCAAAATATCTTTAATACACGTCTTAAATTTATAGGGTGTAAAAGATTTAAAGGAATCTGGAATTTTATTATACAGTCGTATACCCATATAAATAGGACTTTTTTTTAAAGCGTGAAATTGTGAATCGGGTAGTTGAAAAGATTAATATTGCGGGTATTGTAAGAGTGTTGGGCTTTAAACTGTGAAAAAAGTTGACATTTAAATGAACAAAAACTAACATTTCATAAATGTAAATGCTTGTCAAAGGCATAATGTTCAAATTCTTAAAGAGAGGGAGAAAGCTAGCTCTAAAATTTACCCCTAACATAACTCTAATAATGCTTTTTGGGGCTTTGAAAACTTTACTAAAATCTACTGTGCCCCATAACATAATATCATATTTGAGAATAGAGTTAATATAGGAAAAGTAACAATTTCTAATGTTTCAATTGACACAGAATTTTGAAGAATTCTAATTGCAATCTAAACGAACTTAATTTGTTTACTAAAAAATTTATGTTATGTTTCCAGTTCAAGTTTTTGTCCAAATTTATTCCAAGACATTTATGATTATCGATAATGTTATAATCACCTGTATTTAATTCGTAGCTGCTATTGTTTCTTGCTTGAAATGCATTATGTTAGTTTTACTTTCATTTAGAAGAAGCCCATTCCCCTCAAACCAAATTTTCAAATCATTCAGTGTCGCCTTGATTGTTGTTTCTAATATTGAAAAATTATTTTCATTGACTATTACACTAGTGTCATCAGCAAATAGTATGAAATTTTTGGGGACATGTGCAGGTAAATCATTTATATACATGAGAGAAAGTGTAGTGTACATTAAGTTAATTTATTTATATTTGTGATGGAACTCGTCCTACGCACAGGCCAACTTGTGTCTATTTCATAATCGCTTGTGAATGTAACACCTGTAACTGACTGGAAATAAAGTTGATTTTGTTTTGATTTTAGTTGGGTAACAGGGTTATCCTTCGACGTTTAGATTGCAATTGTACCATTCAATGTGTAACACTTCGCGGGTGTATTTCCCTAAGGTTAGACCCTATCCTGTTTAGAAAATAATAAATACATCGCATCTTCCACAATAGGAACGGGTATAAACCTGAGAAATAAATTAAGAAATTGGGTTCACCAGAAGAGGACGGGGCTCATTAGCTCAGTAGCAGCTCTAGGGCAGTGCAAGCCGTGCTCCAGCACGGGGCGCGCGGGGCGCGGCGCTTTTGGGGGGGCGGCACTCGGCGCTTATGACGGGTAGCGGGACGGGGGGCGGGGGGGGCGTAATCTGCAGCGCTAAAATAAAGTATTTGTAAATATATAAACACCTGACTGATTTTGTAAATTTGGTGTATATTAGTAAGTTGTTGAAAGACATTATTAGAAAGTTGTGTATTCACCATATCGCACCTTCATTATACTTAAACATTAAATTTACAGATAAGATATTTTACGCTCCCCTCTATTCCAAATTGAGAACTTGTTTTCACCACTATCGTTTTGTGATAACTTCAGGGCTTTCTTATTGGTATTGAGAGTGTGAATAAAATTCGCAATATGATGCAAGAATATTGCGAAGTTAAAATATAAAGTTACACGATGCAACTTATTGTTTCAATCCGCCCTCTTCAATTATTTTAAACTACTTCCTAGATATGGTTTGAGGATAAGAGAGGATTAAATATGGATTTCAATTATTTCATATTTAATTGAAGCTACAACGAATCGAGTTTAATATTGTTATTTTATGTAATGAGGCAGAAAATATGATGCACGCCCTTCGATCGTTACTTGTAAGGTTTCCTCCTTTAGTTTACTTTGAAAATGTCGTTTATCGTTCCGTCTGTTTAGTACTATTTCAATCAAGTTCTTATGTTTTAACTGAGTCATTTTGGAGCATTGGAGAAGAAGTATTGGAAGTTTTGGAAGCACTGGAAATGTTAACTATTAAAATACTTCTCGTCATTACAGATTACTGTACTTGCGCTCTGGTCCTAATTAATCGACTAATCATCTGTATTCCTTCCAAAGTTGCAGTACTTAAAATTAGTTGCGGCAGCATATCACAGTTTTGTACCAACGAAAAAAAATATGTTTTCACCCAACTTGAGTTTTTAGAGTCACTTGTATTAAATTTAAGTGATACAAACACTTTTATAAGATAATACTAAATATATTAGAGAATCAAACAAATTAAGCTTTATAGCTACACAAAACCTTTAAGATTAAATACGCGAAAATAGAGTCTGTATAACTGAAAAAAGTGTAATACATTAGACACAATTGGGCACAATAAACCGAAATTATATTTAGAAAATATTAGTTTTGACGAAAATAAAAATAACTCTTAACAACAAACATTGCTGTTGTCATTGTAAACTCAGTCTAAATTCCCAGAACCGTCAAAATCTTGGTCGGTATTGATGATTGTTTTGTTTCCCCTAGACGAAATCTTTCCCACGCTTAGAACAGGTGTTCTGTTATCAGTATGCATTTCCCCCTTCCTACTCAGTTTTGAGGTTTGTTTTCATTGTAATTTTCTTAAAGAAGCACATCGTTCTCTGTTGATAAGCAGTGTATTGTGATACGTTAACTTCAAGTGTGCCAGTCTATCGTTTTTAAATTTTTAGATTATTTTAATTATTTGAGATTTTGAGTTATTTGTTCTTTTTAAATGTCAAAAAAGTTTAGTGGCGCGGAATATCGGAAACGGAAGAAGGTATAAGAAGAAACGGAACAAAATCTGTTAAAAAGTGTCAAAAAGGTTTCCGAATATTTCCGAATATCAACTAAAAGACCTGCAGATTCCTGTAGAAAATATGAGAGGTCAAGGCTATGACAACGGAGCCAATATGAAAGGAAAACATGTTGGTGTTCAAAAAAGGATAATGGATATAAACCCTAGAGCTTTCTTTGTGCCAAGTTGTGCACACTCATTAAATCTAGTTGTTAATGACGCCGCTTCATCTTGTGTTGAGGCCGTTTCGTTTTTTGGTACCATACAGGAAACCTACACATCGTTTTTTTCTGGATCGCCACATCGTTGGAATGTTCTTAAAAGCCATATAACTAGCTTGACTGTCAAACCTTTGAGCCAAACACGGTGGGAGAGCAGGATTGTGGCCATCAATCCTTTCCGTTACCAGTTAGGCGAACTATATGATGCATTATTTGAGTCATCTCAGGACCCTAGGTTAGATGGATTTGGCAAAAACAATGCTTTAGGTCTTGCCACGTTTATTTGCTGCCTAGTCTTATGGCACTTGATCCTTTTTCGCATTAATTTAATTAGTAAAATCCTACAGGAAGAACAGGTGAACATCGCCAGGGCGGTGGAATTGATTGTCAAGGTTAAAACATATTTCAACGATATCAGAACGAGTGAAGGACTGGAAAAAATGTTGGTTGATGCTCGGGAATTAGCAGACACTATGGAAGTTGAACATTCATTTGATCAGGAACGCCAAGTACGTCCCCGCATAGTAAAAAAGTAGTTCAGTTACGAGTCGTCTGATAACCCTCCCAACGACCCAAAAGATGCATTTAGGAACAATGTATATTTCTATGTCCTAGACCAAGCAATATCGTCCTTAAATGAGAGGTTTGAGCAACTCACCAAATACAGTGACATGTTTATTTTTGTGCATAACCCAACTAGCTATGCGGAGGATGAACTCCTAAAACATTGCAAGGATTTACAGCTCTCCTTAAGTGACGGTGATCATAGCAATTTAGATGGGATGCAGTTATACCAAGAGCTGGAGATTTTTAAAACTATTATACCTGATGAAGAAAGGAAGAATATGAAAACCCCCATAGACATTCTAAAGTTTATAAGTTTGAACAAATTTATTGAAAACTTTCCCAATTTAACTATAGCGCTGATAGTCATGCTGACTCTGCCAGTTACTGTGGCAACTGGAGAAAGTTCGTTCTCTAAACTTAAAATCATAAAGAACTATTTGAGGTCAACAATGTCGCAAGAATGCTTAGTTGGTCTGGCAATCATGTCGATTGAGTTTGAAGAACTCAATAATTTAGATATAAATTTTATTATTTCAGAGTTTGCAGAGAAAAAAGCAAAGAGAATTCATTTTTCACAGGAGTAGAAACAAATCAAAAATGTATTGTAACATGTAAGCACTTTCCGATATTTAGCCTGTAATAAATACATTTTTGTTTATACGGACAAAATGTTATCAATGATTTCCTCTTCTACATTTTTAAAAGCAATGGACAATAGTTCTTTATTCAATATCTATTATGACTAATAATTTTAATTTTAATTTAGAAGAGTATTTACAACTTCCAAAGAAATTAAATAAATCCAAATCAAATCAAACTTTCTTTTGATCAGAAAAAAATATTTAATACTATTGATTCCTATGTGTTTGTATACCTTGTACAGAATATCATGCTCATGGCGATAAGCTACCTCCCTACGAGCGAATCTAGTAGGCGAGTCACATTGCATGAGGGCGGCCGGGACTCGGGAGCTAATTCCCAGTCTACCCTTGTGTCAGTTTGAGAGAACCGAGCGATCGTAGCAGGTAGCCTACTGCCGCGTCGCGCGCCGCTCCATGACATGAGATCGTCCTGTACAGGGTATATTGTAGTCGTAGCAACACATAAATAAATGCACGACCCGTCATTTGTTTATAGTGTGTGACCCGACATAAATAAATAGTCGTCACACATAAGTTAGTGCAGACCCGGCCGTTCTTGTTAAATTTGCTTAATTGTTTCCCTCTGTTTTAATTCCAGGTTTTTTAGAACAGCAATTCAGATATGACTGTTGTAACAATTTATATATTATCGAAACTCAGCATTTCCTGGGCGGTAATATGAAATCAATATTTTAATTTACACAAGTCTCTGAACTGAATGTGTTCCATAGCTTGTCATTTCAGGTGATCAGTATCGCACGGAACCAGTAACAACGCAAACGTAACAAAGCGAGGCGCGCACGTGTCAGTCTTATCTTAGAGCTATGAGGGAGGGAGGGTTTCGATGATGGTGAGGGGGGAGGGTTCCGACGATGGGATGGAGGGCGGGGGGCGGCAAGTTTGGTCTTTGCACGGGCGCTGAAAAACTGACAGGCCGCCCCTGCATTAGCTGAACGATTGCCAGGTCAATCACCATGATCTGTGTTATGTATTGCTTATAACACTCCCCACAGATGACAGACCAATTGTAAAAAATAAATTGGTTATAACACGTAAAAATGTAAATAAATTAAACAAAAAATTACTAGTCCTATTACACAATACCAGGCTGCACTGGGCTTTCTTTCACTTGTGCACACAGTGGATTATTTGGCCTCAAAGTCAGTCTTAAGTAAATTATTTTTAATTTTATGACAACAATTATTTGTGAAGAATCTAAAATTGGGGAGATTGTTATATAGTCATGATAATAAATCACTAGATGCAGAAAAAGTTTTATAAATGGTTGGGATAGTTTTCACAGCAACCATTGAGCGAGTTGGGGCATAAGACAGACGTGGTGGTGGGGGTGACACTGTGAGATGAAGAGTCACCGCGATTGTTGTGACATCTAACCTAGGTGTGAAAAAAGGAACACCCCCCCCCCTAAAACGTGCTGGCGTAAATGACAAAAACAAAAAGCTTCAGTTTGCTATTTGTCCGTGGAGTCGGCGGATTGATTAGTCTCGGATACTAGCGTTTTAAACAATAAGTGTGCTACCGGTTAGTGTTTTTTTTTAAGTTTCATTATTAGTTTTTATATAAGTTTTTTATTAGAGTTAGTTTGACATCGTCTAATAAGCCTACATATGGATTGGGTTTTACAATGAATATTTGGTAAGTATTGTTTTTTACATACTATTTTGCTATTTAGCATAATTGTTGTTCCTGTTTCTACAATTTATAAACCCACACTATTGTGCTCTTGCTTATATTTTGCTTTGGTGATAAATCAGTAAACCAAAAAACGTAAGCTTTAGTTTCTTAAATTATCACCTTGAAAGTTAGGCAATTACAAATTAACAAGCGTAGTATAAGCTGTAGCACATAGTCTTATTATATATATCCACTTTTATAATGATACAGATTGATAGGTTGATTTAATTTGGACTGATATCCAAATCATTACTTTATAACACTTGCTGGTGACATTCGGTGAGACGATTAAACTTGCACTCCAGCTTTAGTTACGGAGAGATGACAATAAGGTCCACTATTTTATACATGTGTGTTACATTTTATTGTTTCAATAATAATGTCATTCTGTAATGTAATTACATCTAGTAAGTCGTTACATTATTCAAAATCTATTAGAGTATTCACATCTCTTCATAATAAATTGCAATTCCTTATAAATAACATACTCAATGTAGAAAATAACCTGCTGGTTTTTCAACCGTTTTAACAATCACAAATAAAGTATTGATTTGATACATGTTTAAATCCTAATTTAGCATATTTTTAATAAATTTTTTGCTTCTTATAAACTGACCCTATTATTATTAAAAGAAAATAATTAAATAGGTTCGTTAAAATTTATTCTAATTTCATATTTGTTTTGAAAGCTTATTATGTGACTATTTATTCACTTACTGATCAATACCTGATTAAACGGGGCCTACTACATGTAGTGGGTCCACTGCATACTTTCTTTGGTGTTTTAATAGATGATAACGGATTTGTTAACGTTGCATAGTTCTACTTTACATTGGTTGGTGTGAAATACCAAACCTTTATTAGAATATTTTTCACACTGATCTCACTCACGCTGAATTAACTGATAATTGTGGTTTCCCAAGCACAGTGACGACTTGTACCCCACAGCGAGTATACATAATATGTATAAATATGTTTAATGTTATTCAACATAATATTACATTTTTAAACTTAATTAAATGCTGACAAACCAGGTAACTTAATCTGTCACAATAATAACAGTCACAATCTGATTTTTGTTAAGTAAAATATCTTATGTCATTAAACTGTTTGCCCGATAACATTTCTGAGGGGCTGGTATTGGAAAACTTATGCCACTGGCCAAGCAGATAATCAGGCATGTTGCAATACGCCTTATACAAGTTAATTAATTTTCAGGCACTCTTTCAAAACTATTAAAAAGGTTTTTAAATATGAGTTTGTTTTACATAATTTGTCGTTCTTTTCTTAATCGCGCCTGTATGTTTTTAATTTTTCAGGACACAAGTTGCAAAACAACGCCGTGTTGGTTATATAACACGTTTGAAAGTGTTAAAAATGTGCTTTGAAAATAAAGTAGGATTAATTATTGAAATCTAAATAGTAAGAACACAGCGTGCGCAACCGAGATGAGACGTAAACAGTGATAAAAAAATGTCCAATAATACGAGTCGACTTGGTCCGAGTCCGGCATCTCGAAGCCGCCGGCGCCGGCCACGCGCCTCATCATTGGGCAGTGGCAGTGGTACAGTGGGCAGTGGGGGAAGGAGGAGCGAGAGGAATGTAGGCATGCAGCGGGTTGCGGAGTGAGGGGGGAGATAGAGCGAGAGAGAGAGAGAGAGATATAGGTGAGAGTGAGTGAGCGAGTGGCGACCTCAGCGCTAACTTATTGATGGCTTCTTTGAATATATATTTTTCAGTAATCACCACAAAATAATTATCAAAATAATAAACATCTGTTAAATATTCTTATGTTTTATATGAATAAAAATAGGAATATAAAATTCCCTCAAAGAATTCCAATGACCGTTATTTCAAAGCGATGCTGATTTTGCGGAGTTGGAGTTATCAATGTTGGGAATTTAACCTAAAGTCTTAATTGTTTTACGATTTTGTTTAGGCAAATCGTCCCTTCAAGATAACTCATAGAGGTTATAAAACACCTGCTTTGTTTCATTACACCATTTGCTTCTACTGGCTCTGCTTTGTTTAATGTAAATGTTTTAGAACACCGCTAGAAAATCTACAGCTCCTACCCGCCGCTGTTTACACTAAAATCAGTAAAACCACTAGTTCAAGAAGTTAGTTTAACTAAAATGTTTAAAGGGGCTGAAAATTACCTTAAGGCAAGTGTCGATGTCCCAGAGACCAGCTGGCTCTACCACGTGCCTGATACTGTAACAGCATTATATATTATAAAACTAACACCTTTATGTAACAAAATTATTATTCACACAGTTACCTAAAATAAATCAAATTCTACTGTGTTTTTGAAACTCATTATAGCAAAATATTTGTTATATATTTTAAGGTTTTTTTTGACTTGCCTGTCCCTTATGGTGTTAACAAGTTTACTATGTTAAGGGAGGTAAGGAAAGTCCTCACATTAGCTAGTGAACCCTATTTAATTACAAATAAAATTCAAAACTTAAAACTTAAATAACCTATATTTTTTGTATTTTTTATTAGGGATCAGTGCCCATGCACAGTCATGGAGGAAACAGACATTCCAGTTTTCATGTCACCGAGGGTCAGTAGCTATCACCTGCTCAGCTAGTGCCCCCGGTGGTGGGGATGGTCACTCTCCTCCACCGCCTCATATACTTCTAGTCAGCCAGTCTAGTGCAGAGTGGGGTAACGGTTGGTCCATTGTCAAGCTTGAAGACACTGACGCAGTCAAGTTAATATATTTACAATTACATGCTCTTGTTTATGTTGCTGATTAGTATATTTAATGTGTTACAAAAATAATTTAAAAAAATTTAAACTAGTAGTCATACGTTTTGAATGTAATACGTAGGGCTCACATAAGGGAAGGTTGGCAGCAGTTTCCTTAACCCCCGAAACGTAGTGTAGAAGCAATAAATAAAGTTCAAATAAATAAAAATAATTCTAGTTGAAATCTATTGTTGAAATAGTTTGTCATCTTTTATTTTTCTAAATACATTGAGTTATTCAATACAACTTAACACCGACATGACACCAGATTATGACTTTTCACCGGGGCAGGTAAAGTTTGTGGACCTAAGATTGAACATGTTAATCATTCACATAATATAACTAAGTATAATAATTTTTTCAGGCAATGTACAATTGCTAACGCATTAAGTTAATCATACCCAAGGTTTCAAAACTACTTGAATTGACACTGTCAACTTAACGGAGTCGATTCAAATTAAAACTTTAGAATTCAGAGTTGAATCACCTGGCTAACACTTTACATAGGCAGCCGGCGAGGTGGTAGTTGAGCAGCCGGTTGAGGATGGGCTTCTCGATGCTCTCCGTCCCCTTGAACACATCCCAAGGCACTGAGATGATCATGGCCACACAGAGACGCTTGGTCGCTTCTTCGCCCGTGCCGGCCAAGAAGTTACCGAGGATTAGACTGGAAAACCACAACATTTCTAGGATTTATATAAATTTAGTAAAATTATATTTGTAATTACTTATGTCGTTTTATAGACGTATTTACACTTCCATTTCCGTGATCATAATTCACAAAGCATGCAGAAATATTATACAAAACATCTTATGTTAGACTAAAATAGGTACATACCTCATCGTCAACAGTTCAAATTGTAGCGATTAAATCCACTACATGTTTCGCCGTGAATGCGGCATTTTCAAGTGGTCCACAAAAAAAGTATTACCCAAATAGGATACGTCAAAATTTAAAAGTGGTACAGTCACAAACACAATCACAAACACATTTACGAACAAATATCGGTAGGCCTACCACACGCATGTTTTCCATCACGCCACGGCACTGGTAAGAAGCAGACTGAATCTTCCCCCTAGGTTGTTACGCCTCCTACCCCTCTCCCGTTATCAGTATGACAAAGGTTCTTGTCTCTTGTCTTGTGCTCTTGTCTTGTTTTATGGGTAATGATGGCGTTAAATATTGAATGTGACTTAAAATTCAGTTTCTCATTTAATATAAAATTTTGACTTTCTTTATCTTTGAAAGTTTTGTAAATTTCCAACTGCTCTAGGGAGTCCAATTTATTTCCCTTGCGGCAGATGTGCAATATATCTAAGCCATTGTTTGGTTCAGGCATGGTGTGATTATTTTCGATTAAGTGGTGGGCAAAAGTTGATCTCTGTTTGTCTGCTTTTGGATCGGGGCGATGTTCTTTGTATCGTTGTGTGAATGTTTGGCCTGCCTGTTCAATATAAAAATTGGGACAGCCTACACAATTAATTTTATAGACGCCACATTTTTCCATTTTATTATTATCAGATTTGTTTATAGAGAGAGCATGTTTGGTTTCATTAGTTGTCTTGAAAGCCAGATGTAAACCATGTTTTTAGAAAAGAAAGGCAATAAACTGAATTCCAACATTTATCGGAAACCTACAACATCAAGTCAAACAATACACTCCACGCCTTATCACCCTATATCACAGAAACTTGCCGCATACAATAGTCTTGTTTATAGATTGCTAAACTTTCCCCTGTCACCCACAAATTATACATGAGAAGTAAATATTATTTAACAAATAGCAGTGCCAAATGGATACAAATCCAGTATTATCGACAGAATAATATCGAAGTTTAAAAATAAACAAAGGGATAACCTGCAAACTGGTGCAGAATCACCTGAAAGGAAATATGTGTGTATTGAATACAGCCATTTAGTCCAGAACACAATAAACGAAAACCTGAAAAAAATGTTTTACATCTGGATTTCAAGACAACTAACAAAACTAAACATGCTCTCTCTATATACAAATCTGATAATAATAAAATGGAAAAATCTGGTGTATATAAAATGAATTGTGTAGACTGTCCCAATTTTTGTATTGGACAGACAGGCCGGACATTCACATAACGATACAAAGAACATCGCCCCGATCCAAAAGCAGACAAACAGAGATCAACTTTTGCCCAACAATTAATCAAAAATAATCATACCATGGCTGAACCAAACAATGGCTTGGATATATTGCACATCTGCCGCAAGGGAAATAAATTGGACTCCCTTGAGCAGTTTGAAATTTACAAAAGTTTCAAAGATAAAGACAGACAAAATTTTATATTAAATGAGAAACTGAATTTTAAGTCTCATTCGATATTTAACGCCATCATTGCCCACAAAACAAGACAACAGCACGACAACCTTTGTCATACTGATAACGGGAGAGGGGTCGGAGGGGTAACAGCCTAGGGGGAAGATTCAGTCTGCTTCTTCCCGGTGCCGTGGCGTGATGGAAAACATGCGTATGGTAGGCCTACCGTTATTTTATCCTATTTGGATAATACGTTTTTTGTGGACCACTTGAAAATGCCGCATTCACAGCGAAAAATGTAGTGGATTTAATCGCTACAATTTGAACCGCTGACGATGAGGTATGTACCTATTTTAGTCTAATACGCACAGTTCAGGGGCTACAACAATGAATTTTAATCCTATGTTAAATAGTGAGTCGAACTACGTTACAACAATGAATTTTAATCCTATGTTAAATAGTGAGTCGAACTACGTTTCACTCAAACTAAGTTTCCAATTATAATTATCTCCATGAAAATAAATGTTAATATTTCACACACAAGCAGGTTTTTGTAAGGACAAGAGCTAAAGAACTACTAAACCGATCTTTGTGATCGGTTGATGACTTAATTAACAATGGTTAGTGTGTAGACTCTATAGCAGAGATTTCCAAACTGTGAGGCCGGCCTGGTTTGCCGTGGAACAGAGAGAAAATAAAGGTAATAGGTAAAATACTGGGTAATAGGTTAGCCGCGGCTATTGGCTTTTTCTATAGTGTGCTGCAGGCTAAAAAGGTTTAGGAATCACTGCTCTACAGATTCATTATGAATTACCCTTTAAGGCTCCGCCCCACTGGCCGATAAAATCTTAGTGTAAATCTTAACCCTTTGGTGCCCAGGGCCGCATTTGGCCAAACTGCAACCCCAAGGAACAGTAACTGTTGCGCCCCCCTACTCACCTGTGCAATGTCGGTCGCCGAAAAATTGTTACAGTTGTCATTACCTCGATAGGATCTTTTCCTACCTACTTGGACGAATACTTAATGCAACACTTGAAAAAGGTATATTAATTCACTGATATATAACTAAAAACTTGGAGTTATTACTGCAAAATCTCTGTTATTATAACCTCTGTTGCAGATGTTTGAAACCCTGTAATAGGGGTGCTACGTAACTTTTTCGTAACTAAATCCTAGAAGCAATCATTACACCGCTATATGGCGAATTGTGTCCCATGGCAACACCCGATAAAGCTACCTTGCTTCAATGAATGCACAGACACTATTAATATGAAGCTCAGGTCCAATGTTACAAATTCAGACACCGTTTTTGACGCTTGGAGCGTTGTAGACCAAATTCTGCGCAAACAAAGGATAGCGTTAGAAGCACGTTTATAATTCCTCTATATTCGTATGCCTCCATATTCCTCCAAATTGCTGTATGGTATGTTTTTAACAAATAGGAAGGTGTTTCAATATATAATAAAGTTTATTTTATCATTTATATTGCTAACTATATTAGGCAGTAAATAAACAAAAATGTTTAGATAAATACATGGTCTTACTTGATTTTTTAGTTCATATTGCATCACACAGGCACTGAAACATTTTCGATGACAATTTATTTTAAAGTAGTGAATATTACATTTAACATTGTTCAAGGTTATTAAATTACACGTAGTTTATAAATATTGTTTGGGTCGTCTACAAATAAGAATTTTTGTTGTAAATTCTTTCTTTTATATTAAGCTTTTCAACTGTTTCCTTTGAGACAAAATATCCTCAGAATATTGAAGCTCTAAACATGTTTATAAAGGTTAGATAACACCATGCGGTCAGTTATACTGCTAAAAAAGTATCAGTGTTTTTCTAAGTGACAGCAGCTGTCTCATGCCCTACTCGGCCACCACTTGGCTACCCTACACTACTGTGATGACTACTGTGATGAATGTTGTACCGCACACAACTTGGCCATCCAATCACGAAGGGACAAACGGTGTCCCAGGTAAGCCTAAATGACTGAGAAACAATAGATCAATTGAATTGTAAATTAACAGCTGTTGATTCATAAACAACACAGTACAACAGCAAAAACATATAATGTACCGTACTCATTATAAACTAAGCAACTGCTAAAAAACAGGGCATTTTAATTCAGAAGCATGAGGAACTAGAAGCTTTTGCTTGAGTTCGAAAAGGAGGTCCAACTATTTAATCCTAAATTTAACAGTCGTAAATAACTTAGAGGAAATTCTTATTCCAGATACCAAATAAGTCAAATGTTTTATAAATAAATGTTGAATGATGCGGGTTTTTTTTTAATAACTAAAGGATCTTTCTTTTTATTACCTTATAGGCCTGCAACTTGATAACCATGGGACTTGGTGTGGTCATTTCCCTCATCTGAGACCGGTTTACCCCTATTTTATAAGATCTGACAAGCCCTGATATGACCAATTAATTTTCAGATCTGCCCTAATGAACATGATCGTGTGAAATTACATTACATTAATCAAATGTGTATACGTATCCCACACCATCTAAATCTGCTCACCAACTGTTATAACAATATTTATTGTTATTATTAAATTTACCTTGATTATAGGAATCAAACATTTGTCAAAATGGCACATTATTAAAATCATATGTTATATCGTTAAGATGCCTTAATCACAATACTTTTAAAACTACATTGGCATTGCATTTAATCACTAAATCTATTTATAAATAGATAAATCTAATTTATCGTTTTGTTTTTAAAAATTTTTTACTCCTGATGAAGGCTTAAGCCGAAAATTTGAGTTTTATTCCAATAAAAGAATGTGTATCAAGGTTGTTTTTGTTAATTAAATCTATTTATAATCATTTGGCAAATCCAGCATCTGTAATATACATTATTGTTATAAATATAAATTTGTAATGTAAATCTATCAAAATTCACCTACCCTCCCATAGATATTCCCACTGCTCCCACCAAAGCCTTGGGGTACTTGCGATTGACATGCTCCAAAACTTCAGCAAAGTCTTCATAATTAGCTCCACAATAAGTTCTTGGTGTCTGAAAAAAATAAAGAATGGATGGGTCCAAACACTCAGCCCCATGATAATCAGTTGAAGATATATTTTTCAGGGTCTATTGTAGTTCAAGAACCAAGAATATTTACTGTCACACAATATTTGACAATTGAAGATATTAGCCTACTTACAATTTATAGTTGTGTTATAGTACATTGAAATAAAGCGTACAATGCTGACAGTTTTCAACTAGGAAAAACATTATAACAATGCTATAAGAAATAACAAAATTAATAACAACAACAATGGCTAATGTAGATAAAATGACTAGTGTAATCTAAATTCTTTAAGAACTAATATCACATACTAAATATTCGTCAACAGTCAATAGAATAAAAAATATTTCCTTTAACAATACTTTAATTCGATTTTCAAACTATTCTAATGGCATATACCATGAAATTTGTGGAAGTTTATTATATAACTTAGTTTTTATATACAAATAACTGCTCCTATTTGTTTTGCAATCTTACTGAAATTAATTCAAGAACTTTATTTTTTTATGGTGGAATAATTATGGGTTTCTTTTCTGACAGGAAATTTATTTAGAGATTCCTATACAGCTATTTGGCAACCGTATGGATAGAGATTTTAAGTGTCACCATTTCAAGATCTTTGAAATTTCTTAATTGATCTTAAAGCCTTTTCCTGCCATTTAAAAACAATTTAGTGCACTGCAATAACTGTCCCATACATTTATGCTGCAGCTTAAATGGAAATGGAAAAACATAGTAAGCAGTTATCAACATATCAGTAAATATTTAAAGTAAGTACTGATGTCACTTTCTTAGTTTTCTAAGAAGAAAAATAACTATTGATACATTTTTACACAACTGCTCCACATGGCAATTCTAGCTTAACCTGCCATCAAGATGTAGGCCTATACCCAACAACTTAGCAGATTTTATATACTTGTAAAGAGAATAATTAAATTAAAAGATTATTTGTTGAGTGTTTTGGTTTTTACAATCAGAAAGTTAAAATAAAACCATTTTCATATAACAAAAATAATATAAATATAAAATGTTATAATACATTTGACTTTCTGTTCTGTTTGTGTTTCTGTTTTTATTTTCTGTTTTTAGTGTTCTTTCCTAAACATACCAAATTAAGCAAAACAAGCCTATGTCTTACTCAAGGAACAACATGTTTTAAGACAGTCATAAGAAAAGTATGACATCTCTAGAAGACTGACTAAGAGTAAAGGTTTTACTATCCAACTCTCCTAGTAAAACAAGTTTCAAAACCAGATTAAAGATTTTATAAATTGAAGTTTTACATATTTTCCAGGGTTTAAGCTGCGGTCGCATTTGTTACAAAATGCGACATTCACCACAAAAATGTGACAATATTTGGGCAGGCTGTCGCGTTTTTGCTACAAAGAAAAGTATAAGAATTTTTAAAATTTTATTACAGAAAATCTGGTTTTAACAATACAAATTGCATTAAAAGTCCATGATCACGATTCACGTCCAAAAATATTAGAAGAGTAGTTGTGATGTTGTAAAGGCTTAACGTTGCATTGGTTGCACTATGTCACTTTACCGATCGCCTCTGAGCGAGTGGTAGAGGAGACGAGCCTACATTACGTAAACAGTTGCTGTCGATTTCAACTGCGTACCGTGTAAACAGAACAGGCGAGTTACTGATATGACAGTTGTAGTGACAGTAGCTAACCCCCTAGCAGACGTCACGCGCTGTGACTCGGTTTGGCGCGAACTCTGTAGTAGCCGAGTGAATCGGCGAATGCGAGAATGTCAAGGGCTAGTTCGCCACCGAAGGGATGACTGCGCTCGCCTCGCGATCGCACCGATTCTTGTCGGTTTTTGTGACCGAGTCAAAAGAGACGAGCGGCAGGTCCTCCATACTTCGTGCCGCTCGCAGTCTCGACTCGCTGCAGAATGTGGACGGTTATACGAGCACGAGTCGCTCGAAATCACAACGATCGGCGAAATTGTAGACGTACCTTAGCGAAAACAGACAACTCGAAATCGGTGATGCGCAAATGCGATCGCGATGTGCTTTGAGGTTATGTTTCAGAGTGTGTAATGTTCAGGGTGTGTGAGTTTTAGTTGTTCTGGTGCCATATTAGGCCTATTCTATTAGAATTTTTAGTACATTTCCATTATAGACTTTAATGGTTAAAATGGATAAGTTACCAAGACTCAGTTGAATTATATATTATTTAAATGTTAAACCTTAAAAACAAATACAAGCAAAAAACAACCAAAAAATAGTATAATGACCCGTGATAAAAATGCGAAAAGGAAAATATTTTTGCTACAAGTCTCTAAGAGCTTGTAGCATTTTTACACAAAGAATTTTTCCCCAGCTGAATCCCTGATATTTTCCCATATAATTGTGTTGAGTATGCATGCACCTGGAAGTTTTTTATTAAATAAAATTAATCAGGACAAATTATTTCTTAGGCTCAAAATAACATTTTGAGATTAAGTTTTAAAGTTTTAAAACTAAGAAACAAACCAAATTAAAAAAATAATTTTGAAAACTTTCCTATTAGCAATTACTCATTCAATCCTAAGGCTGTAAAATAGTTCTAAAACAGTTGGTGGCTCATTTTTTAAAAACAGAATCAAAAGTTTAAATTCCGAAAATACTTTTGAATAAGATTTGGCAACCCAGAACCAAGCCTACCTTCAGTGTGATCCCGCCAATGCCTCTGTTCATGAAGACGACAGCCCTGATCCGCCGCTCCCTACACTGCAGCACGAGTCCCTTGATGTAGTCGGTCTGGCTGGAGCCCGTCAGCCCCGGCAGGATGACCACCACCGGAGTCTCGTCCGTGGCGCCCCTCGGGCTCAGCCAGTCCAGGGCCACATCCCCACCATCCTTCAGCGACAGGATGTCCCTGGAAACCCGGCACGAGAGATAGTGAAACCAGCATAAACTATGGGCATTTATGGTGCGACAACAAAAAAGAATTAAGGCAGAATCTTGTTACTTCAAAAAAATGCTTTGAGAATTATTTTCAAGCTAAAACTGTTAAGATTCAGTAACGAAGTATTTGTCAGATCCGGGATATTAACAGTTTATTGATTACATATATTTGAAACCATATTGTATGTCAACAAAAATGCAAACCCCAATTTATGCACTAACAATAATCGATAAAAGACAAGATTGCACAGAGAGGTGGAGAACCACAATTTACAATTTTAAGAAAAGAAAACCCAATTCATGGGCAATCAATTTTTGTTTTATTTACCAAGGAATTAAGAAATACCTATAATATTTAGAAAACAGTTTAACTATTTAAGTTTAATTAACAGTTTAAGTATTTTGCAGCTTTCCTTATATTCTTTTGATGAATTTTGGGAAATTAGAGCCAATAAAAATGTATAGGTAGCTATTCTTTGATTGTTGTATTGTAATTTTAGTTAGTTCGTAAATTAATGTTTGTATTGATTATCTTAATATGTATGTTTAACTGTAGGGAACGGGGTATAGGGGATCTCTATTGTCTCTACTGTTTATAATTGATGTATATGAGTGACTATTCAATGAACCATATGCATTTGTTGGATAAACAAATATTTATTTGATTTGGTTAGCAGACTAGATATATCATTTGGTGATATTTTCCTTTAATAGTCAACCTGGGATTTATTCGTTTTATTTATTTATTTTTTTTGCTTTTTATATTTTTGTTTAGTAAATTTAATCAAACAGCACAACTTTCAAAAAGATCGGATAAGAAATCGCTGAAAAAATCACATTTATTAGTTGAACGGGTCCGATGGACTAAATAATAAAATTCTTGAAGGATGGGACTAAAAGAAGTATTCCTGACACTTCTTTGAATTTCAGCCAATTTCTGGTTACTTTGATTAAAATTAGTTTTAAATGGCCGCTATTTTGAAATGAATAATTTTTCAGATTGATTGATTTTTTTGTCATTAGTTATTAACTACCTTAAACACCATACCAAGTTTCATTAAAATAACATAAGTGGTTTTGGAGATAACATTTTTTCAATACAAAATTCAAAATGACAGATATCTAAACTAACTTTTTTCGTCAGTCAAGTTACCTTCTGATTGCGTAATTATACAAAACGACCTAGACTCACTTCATCAGTGGTGTTCTCGTAATAAACTAAAGTTTAACGTATCTAAGTGCTTAACAATGTAATTTTAATCTGTACACTAGATCCAGATTTGTTTCCATATAATATCAATGTTATAGTTTTGGAAAGAGTTGAACGGTTCAGAAATCTGGGAGTTATAATGACATTAGATTTGCAGTTCAATGAACATATTGTGAATATGGTCAATAGGTCACTCAGCACACTTGGATTTATAACTCGAACTTGCAGTTTGTTTCGCGATCCACATACTTTCTTAACCTTTACAAGTCATTAGTTAGATCGAAACTTGAGTTTGCAAGTATTGTGTGGTCCCCTCATTCTGCTTTGTATATTATTATTATTGAAGTTCAGAAAAGTTTTTTTAAGAACTTTGTATTTCAAGGTATTTGGAGTTCATATTTACCCTGATTATTCAATTAGATTTGAAGAACTTTTGAATATTTTTGTTTATCCATCGTTTGGATGTTAGGGGGAAAGTTGCGAGCTTTGTTTTTCTCAAAGGAGTTATGTCTGGGTCCGTGGACGACCCAGAGCTGCTGGCCAATGTACCGTGACACGTGCCGAGAGGTGGAGGACGTGCTAGTAGGCTGCTCTATGTCGATTATGCCAGAACGGTGGGTCATGCCACTTCGCCGATGTTGACAGCATTTAATTTGTTAAACAATGTCGCCGATCATGTAGATATAACTTCTAAATTAAACCATCTTAAGAAAAAATTCTTCGATATTGTTTCACATAACTCATAAATTGTCCTTAATACATATTGTAGGTTTTATTCTATTATACTTCTTTTGTGCGTTTTTGAGAGTTGTATTTTGTTTACCAGATACATTTTACTTTTAAAGATTCCTTAATTTAGATAATTTAGATAGTTCTAAATTATTTTAAGTTACTGTTATTTAAACTGATTTTTAATACTAAGATGATAACTTTTTTAATCTTATATTTTTCCGGGGAGGTAAAGATTAGTATAGGGTTCTCTTATAATTGGGCTTCACGCCTGTAAGGGCTACCTTTTGTAGGAATTTCTTAAATATGTCTTTGTATCTTGTATTTTGTTGTTGTTAGATTTATCATAGTACTATTAAGTAGTTGGTAAATATGTTGGGTTTTGTAAAAAATTGTATTTCTTATATTCCTGTAATACAGAGGTTTCTATTTTTTTTCTATTCTATTCTAACAAGGCGTTTTTGGGGAAAACGTTAGTCTTGATATTACTTTTTATTTTGTCTCATAAAACTGATTCCTAAAGTTAGACCACTTACTTACGGGGCACACTTTATGTATTTAATTTGTATAAAAACAGCTCTCATTCAAAAAACACAGCCATTTTAACACTCGGGTTAACAGGGAAGGTACTTCCACCATGTGAAACTTGACTGAAACTTGCTTGGGTTTTCATGCATATTGCGCTCACCCAATGAATGTACCCTCTAGCAGGCTAGCTGCAGCAGTACATTCTTAGAAACCTGAACGGTATGAACCAGGCTTAAACTTAAAGCCTAAACAACAGCCAACAGTCATAAATGTTAAGCATTCCAACAACAATTGTATTCTTATCAAAAATATAGTAGATAGTCTATCTTTAATTTTAAAATTGTTTTAAAGAAACATTATACTTTACAATGTATTTACCAACTCTTATTTAAATTAACATGAAAAAACTCAAGCACTGAAGAAAAATCCACCCTGAATACTACCAAATATTGATGTACATACCTAAGCAATAATATAATAGTAATTTCACCACACACAACTGTAAACACTTCAGAAGGTTGACTTGACTACCGCGTTAACAGCAGTTGGGTTCAAAACCGTTAGTTCAGTCATTTGCCACTGTGAACGCTACTGGCGCCAGGTCGCCCAGAGGAGGTGCATTCGGGTATACCCACTGCCATCCCTGTCAGCGACCCGACTTATACTCCACTCCACCTATTGTCTCAACTCACGGCACCCCCCACGCCGCTACCATGGACGGTGACGCTACCACAGAAGCGCAATCCTTCTCCTATTCAAGTTATCCTTCTGTACGGTAGTTTTTTGGTTGTCTGTGACCCAACTAACTGCTCCAATTTTTCTATATCTATAAAAAACAAGCAGACACCACTGCTTACAGAACAAAAATAATGTATAAAGAATAAAACAATCACCTTTCATATTTGAGACTGGAGAAGATTATGCCTCTGACCACACTGGACAACACTGTCTGAGCCCGGGACTCAAAACACCAAACCGTCGGCCAAAACTTCCTTTTTGTAATTTCCAAATTTCCTTCAATAAATTTTCTAAATTTTCCAGGCGCGCAGAACAACAGGGGGGTCTGTGAGATAAAAAGAATGCAGTTGAGTATGTTAATACTAACCGTTATATTTACAGATCAAGTCTTGGCAGAAGACTTCATACAACTTAAATCTTGGGGAGATAATAATAATACCATTGTTGCAGCAAACCTGCGTACTCAGCAAACTTCCAATGGCTAGATCTGTATCTCACCACCACATAAAGCCAGTAGTCAAGTTTATTATAATCACTATATACTATAAATATGTTAAGAGATTATTGTAAATATATTACATTAAGTTATATGATTAAGCGATATGTACCATACCATTTTATTTATTCTCCATAAGAAGAATACTAATAGGGCTGAGTACGC